>WNGS01167840.1:4618018-4662885 GCA_020271785.1 Procambarus virginalis | reverse complement strand
GTGTGTGTGTGTGCTCGCTTGTGTGTGGGTGTGCTCGCTTGTGTGTGTGTGTGTGTGTGCTCGCTTGTGTGTGTGTGTGTGTGTGTGCTCGCTTGTGTGTGTGTGCTCGCTTGTGTGTGTGTGTGTGCTCGCTTGTGTGTGTGTGTGTGTGCTCGCTTGTGTGTGTGTGTGCTCGCTTGTGTGTGTGTGTGTGTGTGCTCGCTTGTGTTTGTGTGCTTCCTTCCCTTCTTATAATTACCTGGGGGTTTGTTCACTATGTTTTTAATTGTTTTGTTTCGCATATAAACACTTGTTCTTGTTAGGAATTTAAACCAAAGCAACACACACACACACACACACACACACACACACACACACACACACACACACACACACACACACACACACACCACACACACACACACACACACACGTCTAGTTCGTGAATTCTCTGGTAATAGAAATAGTGAGACAATTGTTAACAACACTATGTAAGGTAAGGAGCCTCGCTCTGTGTTGTCTCGCTCGCCACCAGCGTCCTGAATCTCTTCACCATTTGGTTAAATTCGCAGATACTCGTACGTCCGTACTCTCTCTCTCTCTCTCTCTCTCTCTCTCTCTCTCTCTCTCTCTCTCTCTCTCTCTCTCTCTCTCTCTCTCTCTCTCTCTCTCTCTCTCTCTATCCACGACTAGGATTCATTAGGAGAGGTATTGGTGGCCTTTGTGAAACTACAAGCTTCATCAGATCACCTAATATCAGGCCTTGGAAATTTCTTTATTTGATGTTTATTATTAATTTCCATTATGAATTAACTTTATATAGGGCGAGGTACACTCATATTAGTTACTGGGTGAAGCTGGAGCCAGCTGTGTGCCGGAGCCTTCATGTGGTCGATTAATTTCAATTCGCTCGTAGCTACGTGTTGAGTGAACATTTTCCAGGTGTGTGTGTCAGCCTGGGAATGATTCTTGGGAACGGCACAGACAGCATGTAGCTGTTGATGGTTGAGCGTCTTGGGTTGTGGTTGCCGCTTTTGGTTGTCGGCGAGGTTAGGCCAGCTGGGACTATTGGCACTGACAATAGGCCGAACCAAGTTATCATGTAGCCACGAAGACACTTTGGGACCAGGTCCTGCTCAAGTTGTCGTGTAGCCTCACTAGTGGTGCCACTAGGCCTCTAAGTTACCCCGCAGCGTACTTGACTCTGGCACCAGGCCAGCTCAAGTCATTATGTACCCTCGTCGACTCGTTACATATAAATATTAAACAAAATTCTATTTGAAATATATTGTTGTTCACTAAGTCCTTCATATGACAACGTAACAACTAGCGAGCCCAACGGATCCCAGTATATTCCGTGGGGTTCGATCCCATTGTGGGGCCTTATCACTTTTTCCGTATCAATGCATCTCGTTCTTCTGAAATCCTTGAGCGTGACGTTATAGTTTTACCCAGAGCTGATCACCCCACGTGATCTGCTCTGATAAAGGAGGAGAAAGGAGCCGAAGCTCAACATCCCCGTAAGAATAAATAGCTCAGTACAATTAGGCGAGTTCATTTTATGGTGCCTCCTGCGGGACATGAACTGCGAGCGACCATGAATACCTCGTCCATCCTATAGTATCAGCTACTGGTGCTGGTAATGACTCCAAACATCCTCCACATACGGGCTATTCATGCCCGTGCCACCTCTTGGGTGGGTTAAAATTGTTATCAATCAATCGAGTGGCGAGAGAGAGTGTCGTCTGTTTGTCTGTGTCCTATATTCCTCTTTGTCTCGCTTCTGTTACCCTAGTTCTCTCTCTCTACCGCTTCCCCTTCCGTCTGAGGCTGTCTTATATTCTACCCGTGTCTTTATGTTCCTTCTCCCTATTCTTATCTCCCTTGCCATCTCTCTCTCCCTCCCTCTTCGTCTCAACAATATTAACAATTAGCACTTGGCTAAATTAATACAAGCACAATAACACAGGCACAGATCCCCACCACCTTGTTCGCAGTTGCAATGCTGAAGCTGGTTACAGGGGCAATAACGTGATAATTAGTCCTTGCAGGAATGGGAGCAGTTGTGGTTGTGTGGTGCTCCAGCCACAGTCTGGTTGTCATCTGGTAGTCATTATAACCACAAAAACAGCAGCAATAATAATAATATTAATAATAATAATCTTAAAAGTAATGGGTTTCTAATCTTTTTGGTTTTGACGTCTGTTGATGCTAATGGTAATAATAAAAATAATAATAATAGCAATTATTTTACCATGTCGTGGTACAGTTGACTAGAGCGCGTCTGGGAACATCAACCCGTCCTCGACTCAAGTCCATTACATCCAGCGGTCAACCCCACAGACGCATTCATAAATTTTAACATGCTGTTCATTCAAAACGGGAATTTTCTCAAATATAAATTAATATTATAATATATTGGCATATTGTGTATATATAGGCATAGGTTAGGTTAGGTCAGGTGTTTAGGTTCTGCTGGCGATTATTTGTATTTGTAGTACGTGGGTGAAGCATTTACAGCGTTGTGATTCGAACAAAATTCGTCAGTGAAGCACTTGTTCCGGATATGTTCGAACGTCAGCAGTTGTGAGTCGTGTGTAAACCGCTTTTCATTCATAAACAGGGGGTTTGGCGGGTGCATGGAATCACTTTTGGATCTTTGTTTGGAGGACGGGCTGGGGAACATCCAGTGCATAAGTTCGAACCCTCAACAAGGCCCCATGTGGATTTGTTCAAATAATACAACCCATCCTCGACTCAAGTCCATTACATTCAGCAGTCAACCCCACAGACGCATTCATAAATTTTAACATGCTGTTCATTCAAAACGGGAATTTTCTCAAGTATAAATTAATATTATAATATATTAGCATATTGTGTATAAATAGGCATAGGTTAGGTTAGGTCAGGTGTTTAGGTTCTGCTGGCGATTATTTGTATTTGTAGTACGTGGGTGAAGCATTTACAGCGTTGTGGTTCGAACAAAATTCGTCAGTGAAGCACTTGTTCCGGAATGTTCGAACGTCAGCAATTGTGAGTCGTGTGTAAACCGCTTTTCATTCATAAACAGGGGGTTTGGCGGGTGCATGGAATCACTTTTGGATCTTTGTTTGGAGGACGGGCTGAATAATAGTACAAAGGAAAGTTTGGGGGAAACGGCAGCGTTGGTACACGTGTACGTGGCGGAGGGACGCAGCACTTGGTAAGCTTCCAGCCCTCAGAGGCCAGTAGAGCAGAGAGAACGCTTCTAGGTCCATCATCTATTCTAGCAGTGTGGCCAAACATGGAGAGTGCTGTGGGCTTCAGAGAGCACCCTATATTAGGGGTGAGGATTCAAAGAGTGAGCGCTGTGGGCTAAACCGAGCACCCCAGCAGCGTGAGGGGCTCTAAACAACGGGTGGAGAGTAATTTACCAGGTTCTCAACACAGAAATGTGAGGCACCTTGAAGCAAGCCAACTATAGGGACATTTGGTATTAGTTTGCCAGAGAAAATATCTACAAGTGGATTGTGGCACTCAGGTGGGAAGAACCTGAGAGTTATCATTCTGATTGGCATCAGTATGATCAAGTGTTACACGAGCAGGAAACCCCTACACGAAGTGACGAACGTGATATAACATATATTAGTAACTTCCTTTGATTTGGTGCAGAGCTAGAGGCCTATCCCATTTGGAGGGATAGAATATTACTGTTCCCCGGGAACTCCTGCGCCTTTGCCTTTGTTTTAAATATGCATAGTACTTATGATTGATTTGTATACTCCCTGTATTTTGTATTTGTTGCCTTGTCTGCTATATGTATGTTTTGTATATTTTTGGCTCGCCCCATTTTTGTGTTTGTGTTTTGTTTGTACTGGTTTGTTTCCTGTATGTGTTTTATGTTACGTTTCTTGTGTTGTTTCTAGACCTGTTGGGTGTATGTGTGTGTGTGTGCTTTCTGGTGTCTGTGTTTGTGTGTGTTTTGTGTTTCTTTGCCGGTTCCTGCGTGTTCCGGTGTTTATTTTTTCCATGTGCGTTTGGGGTGTGGTTGTTGCATTGTTTCCCGGTTCCTGTGCATTCCGGTGTGTGTTCTTGTTCTTGTTTGTATGTGTAGGTGTCATTTCATTATGTTCTTCCCGGTCCCTGCGTGTTCCGGTTATGCATTACTGTCTGTATTGTCTTTTTGCCCTTTCCAAGTGGCCCTTCTGGCTGGATTTATCTCATGTTGTATTGTTCTCCCTCATGCTGTATTGTGCTCATAGTGTTCTTTTCCCGTGCTTCTTTGCCACGGGCTAGTTCTGAGTGTATATATATATATATATATATATATATATATATATATATATATATATATATATATATATATATATATATATATATATATATATATATATATATATATATATATATATATATATACTTTGTGTGTCTTTGTATTTCCTGTGTTATTTCAGTGTTTCTTCGTTTTTGTGCTTGTTTGTATTTCAGTTTTGTGTTTCCTTTCTCTCATTGTCCTCATGTTTTTGCCTTTGTTTTCCACGGTTCACTGCTTGTACCGGTTTTTTTTTTGTCAGACTGTTTTTAGTGTATTTATTGTGCTTTATCAATAAAAAGAAAAAAAAGGAGCTGAACCTTTAACGCTATACCACGCTACTAAGAGTTGTTCACGTTCAGCTTTTCAAGAGACATAAGAGAACACATTATACTGATGAAACTTTTACAACCGTCGTGTCTTTTGGGACGAGGATGGAAAGCTACTAACGCAGAACAAACTTTAACGTTTCCTCACCACGTTAGCATTTAGAGTAGACATGATTAACCTGACTTGGTCGTCGATAGATACATAAGGATGATGGAAAAGTCTACTAAACATGTGAAAATTTTTAAAATAAATGAACTAGGAAATTTGTGGAGGGTTGTGCAACGTGGGAATGCTACGGGGTGATTGTAATACATTATATCATGAATTAGATCAGTAGTAGAGATCTGCTTTAAAGATGTTTGACAAAATAAGACGACCACCCGTCTATCATGACGAGAACTTTATCCACCTGCTGATCCGCAGCCTTGTATCCAGACTTCAATATAGAGATATGGCTGTTCTATGTATTTTACTAGTTCACAAAATGCACACCTCACACTTCTCTGTAGCTCTCTCCCTTAAGAAAAACAAGCAAACAAATGGTGGACAAGTGGCAACCAGCGAGAGATTCAGATTGCATGAATAGCAATTTCAACGTTCGGATCAACCATAATATCACACACACTATTGCATTATTTTTGCCAACGGGTTTGGCAACCGATATTTAGTCACTGCAACAATGACTCTCTTAAAATGAATAGGTAATAAAACACAATTACATCGAATATATGTCATCATACCCGCACTGCTCAGGATAACTACATGAAAGTTGCAGTTGCAGTATGAGCTGCAGCCACCGCCGTCAACATAAACTTGTGTACGATGGTGGCGCCTCTGTCGACGACGGCGGGCGGCGCGAGGCCTTGTCAGCCTTCAGTTAAAGAACTGGTATGGTAGTTGGGGCGGACTGGATAGTTCTTAAGTTTATTTTTTATATACTAAGATTTTTATGATTATTTAGCTAACGAGCCGGTATATATTCTGGCCTATATGTTAACATAAATACTACATTTAACATACTATATGTTAACATACTGAAAATCAGTTTACCAGTTTACAGTAACAATTGTTAGCGACCTCGTTCGGGGCCCGCGCAGGAATATCCCTGCAAAAAAAAAAAAAAGCGACCTCGTTATCATCACATTTGACGCTTTTTTTCAATCTGTCAAAATAAATGATGGATGTTACCATGTCTCGGTGTATGTACACAGTTTACTTTAATCCTAGACTATGATCTGTATTAAAGTATATTTGGTGGCTGGTCAGTACGCTATTGTTATGGCCTTATTAACTCGCCCGCGGTTGACGGGTCTTTATTCGCCAATGCCAAACTCAAAGTAAAATCACAACCCCGCTCCTGTGCCAGGTAAGTCCACTACGGGCTCACCATAGCCCGTGCTACTTGCCACTCCTGTGCCAGGTAAGTCTACTACGGGCTCACCATAACCCATGCTACTTGGAACTTTTTGTTCTGAGTTGCTGAATCTAAAACAACTTCAAGTGAGGGGGCGTTGTCTCCTCCCATTCAGTCGCCAGCCGCCACACGAGGTGGTGGGTGGCCGGGGAAAGTGGCGCATTTTTTGTGTGAACTATAAAACGCTCTTCTACCAGGTAGGCCATTTAGTTTTGTATTTTACTTTTAGGTGGAACTAGTTACCTATTGTAACTAGCTGCAGAATACTACGACGTTGATCGTTGTATTATTAATTTTGGGGTAGCAGTTACCGATTATGTGAACCACTTAATGATGCTCGTTAAGATTTAGGGTTTGATGTGTAAGCTGCATACAAGCACTCTTGTTCCTTTGTGCTACGAAGTCTTCCCGGGTTGCCGCCGGGTTTTGATAAAATTACTCGTTCCCTTGTTATCAGATGAGGGTTATGCTATTTACCGAACATGTTCATTTTACACTCTCCTCCCTGGAAACAAATTTCCCTCTACCACTTGAGCAAATCGGGCAGGCTAACACTAACAAGTTCACGGGGAGAACACTGACATGCCTGCAGGCCGGCTGTCCTGACCTAACGGCGATTTCTCTGTAAAACCCGAACAGCGGCAACTGATGACATGGCCTGACCCTCGCTTGAAGCGACCCGCTGCCCCCCCTCTTGTTGCTGGTATGGGTTGTTGTCACAAGTTGCTCTGACGTTCCAGCTAGAGTTTAAGTCGCTTTCATTTGATGTACCTGCCAGTATTACTTTCAAAGGCACGTGGGATCTTCAGATTATTACGAAAGGGTTTAAATGAGTTGCCTATTGAAACGGTTAATACTTCGGTAATAATCTCAGAAGAATTGACCTGAACTACCACGGCTAAACTGTCGAGTGTGTCGCCTACACATTTACCTGCTTGATGGGGTTCTGGGAGGTCTACTCCCCAAGTCCGGCCCGAGGCTAAGCTTCAATTGAGAGCTTAGTCCACCAGGCTGTTGCTTGGAGCGGCCCACAGGCCCACATATCCACCACAGCCCGGTTGGTCCGGTACTCCTTGAAGAAAATGATCTAGTTTTCTCTTAAAGGTGTCCACTGTTGTTCCGACAATATTTCTTACACTCGCTGGAAAAATGTTGAACAACTGCGGACCTCTGATGTTCATACAATGTTCTCTCCTTGTGCCTATGGCACCAGCAGTTCTGGTGGTTCTATTCTGCATTTTCTTCAATATCGTTCACTCCAGTATGTTGTTATTTTACTGTGTAGATTTGGGACCGTGACATTGCAGCACTCGAACGTCGTCTCATTAGTGGCAAACTCAGAGTAGCTGACTAATATAATTGTTGTTTACTTACGGGGCAACGATTACGAGATATATATTCTGGGTTATCTACTTTCCGATAATGCTTTAACATGTCCAGCTATGAAAGTTCCTTCAATTGACTAGAACTGAACTTGACACAATTTGTCACATCCCGCTCACTATTCTTGGTAAATGTTGTCTTCTTCCCTTTCCCCCCTCCGAAGCACACAACCTCGTCTTCCCCAAACACACTTCTTTTCTTTGGCTTTTCTTTTGTCTTCTCAAACACACACACACCCTCCTTATCTCACCTTCACCCCCCACCCCCTCCCCCTTGGCCTTCCAGCGCGCGCACCCCCTCCCGGACTCGGTTACTGTAACAAAGCAGTTATGCCCAGAATGCAAACGTGTCTTCAGAACATACGTTTTACATATTAAGTGAATACACTAATATTTGAACATATTGTGAATAGGGGCCCCACGGTCCACCTTCCTGGGCCTGGGAGGGTGCACGGCCCGCTTCCCGGGGCCTGGGGGGAGGGGTGCACGGCCCGCTTCCCGGGGCCTTGGGGGAGGGGTGCACGGCCCGCTTCCCGGGGTCTGGGGGGAGGGGTGCACGGCCCGCTTCCCGGGGCCTGGGGGGGAGGGGTGCACGGCCCGCTTCCCGGGGCCTGGGGGGGAGGGGTGCACGGCCCGCTTCCCGGGGCCTGGGGGGAGGGGTGCACGGCCCACTTCCCGGGCCCTGGGGGGAGGGGCCACGGGCCACCTCCCGGGGTCTGGACAAAACGCTAAAGTTGTTGTCTTCATAGAACTTCCTCCCAGTTTTTTATTATCTTATCTCTCTCCCATTCTGGAAACTTTTAACTCAGTATTTTTAATCCTGGACTGCTTTCAGGGGTTTCTCATCCTTATCTCTACAAGCTGTTTGTTCTCTCCTGTTAACATTCCTTCCTCTCTGTAATTATCTCGGCTTTAGCTTTTCAGTTTGTATGCTTTTTTCATCCTAGTAATTTATTAATGGTCGTTTTTGTCATTTCGTTTCCACTTTCGTCTGGATTAATGTTATTGAGCCGTGTTTGGTTAATGGCTGTAAGTGCAGTGAAGGTATAAGTCACTTAAGTCAAAGCATGCAAGGAGGTGGAGTGACTAGGTTCTTGCAGTAGAAAGAAACGTTTAGGAAAAGGAGAGTCCCAAGTGTTACAGTGCAGAAAGTGAGGTGAGGAAATAGTCTGCCCTATCAATTCACCTGAAAATAATTTACATTAGAAATGTAGTTGTCACGTATGGCGGAAAGAACTTTAGTGTTATTTGGAATGGTTTTCGATGGAGATGTTGAAGTCACAACACAATTTTACACAATTTTAAATGTAATATTTTGTAGGACAAATGAGGAACAAGTTACTGTGCAAAGGACGGACAAAGAACTGCAAACACATCTAGGTTCACGCTACACACACACACACACACACACACACACACACACACACACACACACACACACACACACACACACACACACATACATTACCACATTCAAGATTCTCAAGGGAATCGACAGGGTAGATAAAGACAGGCTGTTTAACACAAGGGGCACACGCACAAGGGGACACAGGTGGAAACTGAGTGCCCAAATGAGCCGCAGAGATATTAGAAAGAACTTTTTTAGTGTCAGAGTGGTTGACAAATGGAATGCATTAGGAAGTGATGTGGTGGAGGCTGACTCCATACACAGTTTCAAGTGTAGATATGATAGAGCCCAATAGGCTCAGGAACCTGTACACCTGTTGATTGGCGGTTGAGAGGCGGGACCAAAGAGCCAGAGCTCAACCCCCGCAAGCACAACTAGGTGAGTACACACACAGAGGTCAGATACTGAGGCTTTCTAAAAAATGTCTTGGGACAGAGCCTGATAGGACAAACTGCCAGCGCAAGATGAAAGAGCTCAAGAGACGGATATACGAATAGGTTCAATAGATTGGCAAGTTAGTCGTCGGTAATTCACGCCACTGTAATCTGCCATTAAAACAAGAACGCAGTAGGGATAAAAAAAAATACAGCTGAACGTGGTACCAACAACAGGCAGACGAGTTGAAACATTCGGCAAAACGGAATTAACACGACGGACAAAAACACTGACAAATGCAGTCGACGCAACAGCCTGACACAACGACCCAGCTCCAGACGGCACAGCTCGACGAGAAGAGCAAAAGAAACAGGTAGACAGTGACGAGGCAAGTGACCCATCTATCTCCATTATCAACCTCCGGGTCCTCCACTCCTATAACCACCGCATGATCGTTGAAGCTATTTTTAGCTATCGGGTAGGTAGGGTACGCCGTCTCTCTCCGGGGACATAACTCCATCATTCTTATTACGGGACTCCTCCCCCTGGCCCCTTACCTTATCATTGCCTGCCTGCCTGCTTGCCTGCCTGCCTGCCTTTGCCTGCCTGCCTGCCTGCCTGCCTGCCTTTGCCTGCCTGCCTGCCTGCCTGCCTGCCTGCCTGCCTTGCGTTTACTTATTAGCTTGTATTACTTTCCTGCCTCTTGTTTTCAAAATTACTTGCCTGCTTTCCTGTTTATGTGGCTGCTTGTCTGGTTTTCTCTATTAATGGTTTGTGTATTGCCAGGAAAAAGACATTAAACGTCTTCCTGCCGACCTATCTTCTCAAAAGGTAAGTAACTACTTCTTGGTTGTGTGGTACTCCAGTGCTCTGTCGACTTGTCTTGGATGACCATATTACTGGTAAGCTAAACATTCAGAAGAAAGTAGAATGGGGAATTCAGAAAAAATGCAGTAAGCATAGGGATACGAAGTACAGACACGGGATAAGTAGGCGATTTTGATACTATGGTAAGAGTTGATTGCTGCTGAATAATACTGGATATAATAGAACCCATGATGTGCTCGGCGATATAATATCAGCACCCATGATGTGCTCGGCGTTATAATTTTTATTTTAATTGCATGCATTTTCTAGAGTTTTATCCATCTTGCTCTGACCGATGGTGTGGCTTGGTCATATAGCGGTGAATTAGTTTTTTTGGTTAGTGAATTTATTATACATTTTCCTATGAGTGATAGTGGAACAGGTTACAAAGGCTCACAATGAGCTCGGGAAATGAGCCCCGAAATTACTTTAGTCACGCAAGTTACAGCATTGATCAACTTGATGGAAACCAATTTTCACCCCTCCCCCTTCCTCTAAAAAAGATATGTTTATGAATGGGTCTCATTGTGGTAAAGATGGGGAACCAGAGTAAGGGTTTATCCCCGAGCGAGAATATTATATATCGCTGGCAATATGAGTAATATTATGGCTGGTAATGGGAACAAACCCATTATTTGTATTAATACAAATGCGTTACAGAAACGGTTGGGCGCGTTTCTTTTTTGCATGTTGTTCGACCTAGCAGTAAATAGGTACTTAGGAGTTAGGCAACTCTTATGGGTTGCATCCTTCCTAGGCGGTGTAACGTACGGTTATGTTACGTTGTTGATTAGATACCCAGTGTTTAGTTGGTTTCATATTCATTTAGTAGTCTTGATTACAGTATTCGGTTGTTGGCAACCGAATACTGTAATCAATGTCGTAGACGTTGAGACAGAGCTTGAAGCAGAGCAGAGAGCCGAGTGAGGCTGGAAGGAAGGAATTATCAAGGGAAAGCGCCAAGCCATTACGACTATATAGCACTGGGAAGGGGTCAGGATAAGGATTTGGGATGGGACGGGGGAAGGAATGGTGCTCCAACCACTTGGACGGTCGGGGATTGAACGCCGACCTGCATGAAGCGAGACCGTCGCTCTACCGTCCAGCCCAAGTGGTTGGTGAGTGAGGCCGGAGGCGCGGAGCTCTATGCGGGAGAGCTTGGCGGCTCCATGGGGAATCGTGAGTGTCGAAACTCGATGGGGAGAGAGAGCGTTGTAGCTCGATGCGGTCGTAGTCTGCTGTCTGCTCTGTGTCGAAGCTGTAGTGTCTTGGGGTCGATTAGAACTGTACACACAGAGTGCTACATTCTTGATGTTGAAGCAGTGTGGCAAATCCAAAGCGTCTGTACTGAAGTTATCTGAATCACTGTGGAAATTGTACTATTGGCTATTCATTATTGTTGTTTAAGATTCAGCTTCTAGGAACGAAAAGGTCAAAGTAGCACAGGCTATGGCGAGCCCGTAGTAGCACCTGGCACAGGAGCGGAGCCGTAACTTTGTTGGCTATTCTGATGATGACTGGTAAAGATTAAGCCACCCAAGAGGTAGCACGGGCATGAATAGCCTGTAAATTAATTGGCTATTCACTTCATGGTTGCTCATATTTGGTGACTACACCTCATGCAGCTTCCTCCAATAGGATGGAAAGAATGTTACCTGTAATTAGGGAAAGGATTAGTGCTAATGAGTTTGTAATTAAGGCAATGAGAGATGGGAGGGAGAATAATGTTACTCGCTACAACGGAAATCATTCAGACAGGTTGCCTTTAACTAAAGTAAAAATATCCACAATTTTCTATGTAACGAAATTTTGATTTTTTTAAATGGTTAATTTTATATCTTCTAATCTTTATTCTAGTCTCTGAGATATAATTTTTATAATAAACGAATACGGTTCAGGATGTTATATTCGTCTTGTATGTAAATGTGTGCTAATCCCTTTGTAAATTCCCCCTCAAGGTACGTGTCACATATAGTACTATTTTTTATTAGTTCTTGGGTCTCGAGTCTCAGAAATAGCGTTTTCACTTTACAAAGTGGCTTGACAAGTACCACTGTGGAGAATTCGGAACACTCGACACCTGGAGCATATCTGGAGAGTTTTTTGGGGAGTTCTTCTCCCCGAGCCCGGCCTGGGGCCCGGCTCCGGGCCAGACATGCTTAAATCTTGTCCAATAAAACGGACAGAAAAGCTTTCAGCCTTACACAGGGATGCCGATACAAGACTGCCTGTCTCTCACAGCAGAGATTGTGTGATGGCGTGATTGTGTGATTCAAGAAGTTGAAATTTAATGAATGCCTAGGGGTATTGAAGTTCATTATGACTAGACAATATTTCGTTAATCTTGAGTGATGAGACATTTGACAATACATCTTAATGCTTGCAAATGGATAGTTCTGAGCCTAGGTATTGGTAAGCTGTCAGACGTTGTTCAAATTGTCAAAACTGAATGCGAAAATACAAAGACAGGAAGAAATTATCTTAGTAGTAGGGTAGTAGGGATCTTACACTACAGTAGTAGGGATCTTACACTACAGTAGTAGGGATCTTACACTACAGTAGTAGGGATCTTACACTACAGTAGTAGGGATCTTACACTACAGTAGTAGGGATCTTACACTACAGTAGTAGGGATCTTACACTACAGAAATAGTGAAGAAATTTGTCAAGCAAAGCAAATGGAATAATGATCCATGTCTTCAAGCGTTTGTTATAGTGAGACAAAATTTTTATTATTCAGCTTTAACTTGCTCTTATTATGCTCCTTTGAGTCGTACAGTTCAGTTTTCGTCGCCTTACTATAGAATGGACGTGTATTTCCTTGGACGTTTACAGAGAATGATGAAGCAAATACCAGGAATTGAAATCTCCCTTGTGGAGAGGGATTAACAAATTATCTAGAAAGGTGAAGAGTAGAGAGTAACATGATTGGAGTAAACAAGTGGATGAGAGGGAATAACAGAGACAAGGAAATTATGATATCTTTATATATTGTAGTGGATTTGGGCGGATCCCAGGTTAAATAACTCGACCCGTTCTACCACGTTATGCCGTAAGACATATCGTGGTAGAACGATTGGAGTAAACTGGGTCTACTCCAATCTAGAATGATTGGAGTAATCCAGGTTCGAGTCAATGATTTTCACAATAAAGTGGATGTTAGTTATAAATACATCGACACAAAATATAACTGGATACAACTTGGCTAAATTTAGATTCAGAAAATATATTTGTAAATGTTGGTTTGGAAAAAGGCCTGTATATTTTTGGACAGATTACCGAATGTAATCGACATTAGATCGCGGGATTGTTTCAAGCGTAGGTTAGACACGCATACAAGTGAGTTGGGTAATATGTAGGACATTTTTCAGCCACGTTACTGTGACTTTTCATCTGCATCTGAATATGTAGGAGTTGCGTCGCACGAATCAATTGGTCTTCTGCTGTTTCTGTTTTTATGTTCCTGACTTTGTGCTTTTCGTTTTCTTGTCTTTGGCTTTCTTATGTCTTTGTCCTCTTTGCGATACATCGTAGGCCTTTAACCTTTTTTCCATAAATCGAACCATTTACGAAGTTTTTTTTAACATTTATCGTGGAACTTGGCGCCCTCCTTATTCGTAGAGGTGACAACAATTTGCATTGTCGTTATTATCAGACCAAACTTTCTTAGTTTTCTTCTTTTGTCTGGATGTTAGCTGCTGTTTTTCTCCTTGGCTGCCAATTGTAATTAAACAATCAGTTCTGAGCCATCTCTTGACTCGTTTAAATCAATTAAATATGGATTCTCCTTGTCTGGTTGTTTCAACAATCCGTTATTTTTATCTCTTGTTACATCTTGCTAGCCCTTACTGGGGCATAGCGAAACGCGTCTAGCATATCGTGAAGCTGAAGCAATTTCAATCACTCGTCATGGGGGGGGGGGGTTCCCTGCAGCTGTGCTTCGCAGTTGCTGTAGAAAGCACCCTTCAGCCACTGCGTCCCCATGCAGTGTGTCCTCGTATATAAAAAATAAACTTCTCCCTGGCTATCGATACATTACAAAATGCTAAGTGGGGTTTTACGGCAATAAGCAATGTTACTTTCTCTTACTTTCTCTAGTTCCCAAACACTGGTACGTGCGGATTACCCCTACTTCTTCGCAATTACTTTATTTCATTTTTCTCCAGATCATCTTCGTCATTCTTAGTGGCCTTCTACGTAGATCCTCCTGGTCATTTGCGTACTTTCTTACTGCCCTCTACGTCATTTCAACCCATCACAGGCTGCTGGCCAGGACCGCCCTCCTTAGGAAGGAGGGAGGGGGGGGGGGAGGAGCGTAAATGCCTGTGTGGTCGATGCTGCAAACCTTCACTGTAGCGTGTCACGAGAGGTGTTGTAGCTGCTCGTAGTTGGTCACACTTGTTGGAAGGACGTGAGCGTGTTGCTCAAAATACAATTAGCATAGTCCAGAATTCTAGAAAAGAATTCAGAATTCTAGAATTCCAGTAAAATAATTCTGTTTGAAACGTATAGAATTATTAGTTTCATGTTTATTGTTCTCGTATTTGTAGTATTCATTTGTAGTATTCTGTACCAACGAGACATTCGCCCAATGTCTCGTTAGTACAGTGTCAATTTTAATCTATATGCCATCAATGTATAATCCCAAAATGCACGGACTGGGGGCGGATGGTAAGGATATCGAGCGGGTATCCTGTAAAACATGGTTAGTGAGTACCAGCTGGAACTGGAGCCTTCCAAAACACCATGAGTTTAATATGCCTCTGGTTGTGATGCGTTTAGATCATCGTGGGTGTGTAGGTAGTGTGGAGAGTTTGGTCTCATCGTATTGCCCCAAACGTTTCTCATTGTGTACATCATGCTATTGTGATTTCGGTTTGATGCTCCTTATTTTCTCTCGTATTAATAACAAAGTGCATAAAGAAATGTTAATTGCCTTCACCTTATCAAACTTGAATTTCACGCAAAGTATCATGCACAAAGAGAAATCATTAATTGCACCGTACCACTCTAGGTTATTCTTAGTTCGAGCATTTCATGGAACGCCGTTCTGCTCCTTGGTGTACGAACCTTCGTGCACCTCCTTATTTAATGGCTGATTTTTATGACAATCGTACGTTTTGCTTTCTTAATGTCCCACGGGGTCATTTGTCTCTAGATGTAGTATTAGTAGTAGTAGGCATCCTTCAGTCTAAAGACTAAGGAGTTGCGCGCTGATAGGGCTCAAAGCCTGGGTAGGTAGATATGGAGGAGAAGCTGTTACCCATGCAGCAGGCCCCCCCCTCTCCACGTTGCTGAAGTTATCCAGTAGAAAGGCAAATGCCAATACACATGGTTCCAGCAACGTCGCAGGAGCTGCCAGAACGAGGTCGACGTCAACAACGAGCTGCCTTAGGGGCTCCAACTCCGGATTTTTCCTCGAAGTTGACTCCTAAAGCCTTTCCCAAAAAAGGGGTATGGCCGCAAGGCAGCGGAGGTTTAAAATCAGGGTTTTCCTTCCCCTAGATGGAAATCTAGATGGACATCTAGATTACATCTAGATGTGTCTAGATGTAATCCTTGGTGAATCATATACCATTTATATCGCTCGCCTTGTGTGCTTTGTTATAAAGTTGGCATCCTAAGTGATATTTAGCACCTTTTGAATACTCGGAAGTGGGCTGTTCTCCAGAGAATTTTTTATATGGTAATCTTATCTCTCCAAAATCTCCTGTCTTCCACCAACGAGGTTTAATTCCTGTATACTTTCCTCGTAACTCATACACCTCTGTTCTGGATCTAGTCTCGTGGCATACATCTGAACTTTTTTTAACTTCGTCTTGTGCTCGACTAGATATGGACTCCACATTGAAGACTTACACGCTAAGATTAATCAGGTATGTGGAAGATATCCTCTTGGTGTCTCTTCAGGAAACAGGTTTGGTGTGATATTAACACCTCTTGTGACAGATATGACTAATTTAGTTCGTGTCTCAAAATGTGAGGCTGGTGGAAGTATGTGATCTTGTATGAATGTGGTGTGTATGGAGGCTGGTATGCAAACGATGAGATAATTCTGGGATACCTGGAGCATCCCTGCATGCCAATATATGCCGAATCCTCTAAGAACTTCCGCAAATTGCAGAAGTCTAAAGTAAACTGGTGATGTCCATTTGGCCCATCAGAGGCAGCTTGTGTTTATATCTCGGTAGTACAGTTGGGTTCGTTGTCGATTTGCAATTGTAAATCCCAGTTTCGAATCTCGAACAGTACAGTATTGGTTAGGCAAGTGTCCTATCGTTTTGAGCTTCTGTTCACCTAGCAATAAATATGTACCCGGGTGTTAGTTAGCTTTCATTGTATCCTGTGAAATCGGGTCTGGAAGTCGTCGTCAGTAGTTCAGCTTTGGCAGGGACCTCGGTACAAGTCTATATATTGTCATGTGAATCCCCTGCATAGCAGTGGAACTGCCTTTTCCCTTCACATTCAATGCCTCTGCACTGGAATTCTACATCTACACCAGCCCAGATGAGTCATCAGTCCTGCCACCTCCGTACTCCCCAGGACCTGGCACGGCCTGGAACGACTCGGAGGCAAGCCGGGCGCCTCTGCTAACTGGTAATTTGTACAGTATTCACAAACAAGCCGTTAGCCGCCTTCAACTGACAGTGGTGCAACTCAGCACAAAGGCACCGCCAGCCACAAACGAGCAGTTTGCTAGTTGACCAGATGTCGACCTGGCGTTGACACTGGATGAATCATCACCGCCGGACTATATAAGGGGCACCGCCTCCCCGGAGAGCATATATATATCATCCACTACGGGCTCACCATAGCCCGTGCTGCTTGGAACTTCTTGTTCCAGGTAGCGAATCTTTAACAACAACAACCCTGGAGAGCCAGTCTCCCTCTTAGTGCTCTTGGAACACCTTGGTGTCTCTCACCCGTCGTCTGCCTTCAGCCAACGCCGTGTCTCTGATGCCATGGTGGTATGGTAACTGTCTTCAGTACACCAGTATAACTTTATGCTTTGTATTAGAGTTAAACTTTCATTTACTTATTTGATTTGTTATATAATAATAGTCAAGTATTGTCATGTGTCATTTTTGTTCATTAATATTTCGGTTTATTTTTTAAATTATTTATTTTATGATTTTCATTGGTTTCCACTTGCAACTTACACACTGCAAGGCCAATATCAGCATTTTTTTTTATTTGTGTGAGGGAGAGCCATGCCATCTTGGTTCAGTATAGCTGCGATACCACAACCCATCACACATTATATATATTATTTTGGTAGCAGTCTCTCTTGTAAACATATGTTGTTAAACATGACCAAAAAGGTAAGATTAAATGAGCACTCGGACGCTGCCGCTAGCGAAGCTGTCCGCTCTTGTCTCATCTCCTGTAAAGGTATTCCTTATTACGACTTTTACCCAGTTATTCATTCCTCCAACCTTACCCATTAGCAGGATTGTTGGTCTTCCGTTACAGGTAACTAACTACGTACTCTTAAGTGTAGTGTGTCCTCATGGCCGTCCTCCTTCCACAGTAACCGGCGACGGGAAATGGCTCTGGCGAGGTTGCGTATTGGCCATACACGCTTAACTCATGGTCACTTAATGGAGTGTCGCCCTGCAAAATTTAAATAATTTATTGTCCAAATTGCATTGTCCTTCTTACGGTCGTGCAAATCCTTGTTGAATGTCCTGACTTCCAGGAAGAGTGTGTGTCTTGCTTTCTGACCGTCTCTCACGGTTGCTTGTTCCTCGATGGAATTCTTGGTGAATCGGATACTTTAGATATCGTTCACCTTATGTATTTCTGTCCTCATATTGGCATCCTTGGTGATATTTAGCGCCCTCTGATTATTCCACACATTTGTTGGTGCTACATAGCCTTTCTGGTTTGGTGGCTTCTTTTCATAATTACTGTACCTACTTTCTAATCTCCTCATAAGGGACGTTTCTAATATCTGGTACAGGGTATTAACTTTATCCTTTTCTGTACGTCTATTCTATGGTATGGGTATCAAAACTGAAATGCATATTCTAAATGGAGCCTAACAAGCACAAGACAAAGCTGTAAACTAATATTAGTTGCATTCTAGAAATAAATCTCTCTTCTGCTTGCTTTATTCCATATATTTATGCATTTTTTAAGCCAGAATCCCAATTAATTGTGGCTCCTAAATCTTTCTCATATTCAGACATGATAATTTTAACATGGTTCCACATACATCACCTGGACAATTATTATCACTGAAGCTCAATCTTTTTTTTTTTTTTTAGCATTAATCTGCATCTGCCAATATTTTGTCAGTGTAAACTGAGGTGATAAAATCCATGTTTAATTCAATCTTGAGACTACCTTGAATATCTGATTATAAGGAAAAGAAGGTAATGGTTTGACTGTATGCACCCCCCCCCCATTTGGATTATTGTATCCAAGCAGGGAGACCTCATTTTCAGAAGGGCATGACTGCTCCGAAGAAGGTGCAACACCGGGCAACTAAAGTCATTTCAGAGTAAGCCATCTCTTGTATCAGGAACGTTTGAAGGCCACAGGGTTAACAACCTGCAAACTACACATGAAAGGGTGAATCTCATTGAAATTTTTAAAATACTGAACAAGTTAGAGGATGTTGATTTGAATGTTTTCTTCAGATAGATGTAACAAACAAGGAGCAATGGTTTCAAGCTCAACAAACCACAATGTAGGACTGAGAACAGGAGATGCCTTTTTACCCACAGTGTTATTAATCCATGGACTTGCCTATCTGCAGAAGCCATAACTGCCAAAACTGTTTTTTTTTTAATATACAGTACTTGGAAAAGATCAAGGCAAATGGGGGACCTTCGACAAGCCACCGGCTTCCTGTACACTAGGGCCACTAGGGTTAGTGGCCCTCGGGTAAATTTAAATAAGCAAAAGAAATCCATTTTACAAAAAGATTGGTGATGTTTCACATACAATAACCAAATTGAATTCAATGTTTGTACTTGCATATTTGTAAAAAAATTCTATTTCTATTAGTCATTCTGCACTGACATAGCCTATATGGAGCAGATAGGAGAAAAAAATATTAGTGTGCTGTGTGTGTTAAGCAATTAAAACCCTTTAACCCTCTGTTCCCTTCGAGGAGTATGTTCAGTTTAATACAAAGTTTCTCTATCTTTAGAAATGCTGAATTGTTGCAGTCCCTGGAGAAAATCTCATCTCATTTGGATGAGATCCAGCATCTGGCTGATCCATCTTGGACTTGCATGTTGTCATGATATTCAGGTAAATGGAACATCTATCTGTACAAGGTTAGTGCAGAGAAATGGAAAGTTCTCTGCTTGGAAATTCAGGTACTGTAATGTAGTAGTTAATGTCTGCATTTGTATCACCCGATGGTTTCATTAAATGTAGACAAAACCATATTGTCTTAATTGGTATGAGTCACTTTTTTTTTGTTAATATAGTAATGACTATATTTGGATTATACAATATTTTATATAAGGGAGAAATGTCCTATTGCCAACCACTTTATAATGAAATACCAAAAAAATGTTCAGTGTGCACATTTAAGAGCAAAAATTAATCACTTGTATGGTATATACTGTACAGAATTGTACTACAGTATAACTTTTCTTAAGATGCACTAGATAGTTAATCAGCTGATAAGTGAAAGCAAGGTGGTGTTGCCACCATGACTAAAATCCAGAGGAATACATTATGCCACAGATGTAACTTTTTACTCTGTTACCATGCAACAACATTCAATAAATATGGTTAATCGGCCAATTATGACCATATATTTACTGCCAGAAACAATGTTTAGTAGTAACCTAGAATCTCTAAAAATAACTGAAATTAAACACTAGTAATAATTAAGGTAGTGAAAGGTTGATTATATAGATCTGTATCCTTCAGACAGTTGAATTTTTTTAACTGTACAGTACATAGCTGTGGAGCACAGCCTGATAATAGTGATAACTCTAGTGATAGCTAGATAGTGATAGCTATCCACTATGATAACTTGGCAAACAGTTTTGAAGTGCGTGAGGCAAGTGCATTTTTATAGCCTATAAATTTAAGCTATAGAATAAAAAAAATTTAGTTTGTATAAGTGAAATAATTAAATTATGAAATTAAAAGTGCCGAAATGTTACTTGTACTACTGAATACAATGATAGAAGCCATTAATTAGTTTCCAATACTAACTAGCAAGAGAAGAAAGACTAAAGCATTTTCCAGGAATGATCAGTTATGGGATTTTATGCAAGAAATTGGCCACAATTATTCATTCTTAAGAACTTTGTTATGAGAATGTAGATTAAGTGGTCTTGAAAGACTGAAGGCAAAGTTTCCCTTATCAGCCAGTCTTATTAGTCATAACTTAATCACACCTAGGCCAGCGGTGGATGTTTCAGATATAGGAGCAGAAGTTGTAGTTTAAGAGCAGGGGGTGCCATAGGCACAATCGGAGAACACTGTATAAACATCAGAGGTCCACGGTTGTTCAACATCCTCCCAGCGAGCATAAGAAATATTGCTGGAACAACCGTGGACATCTTCAAGAGAAAACTAGATCATTTTCTCCAAGGAGTACCGGACCAACCGGGCTGTGGTGGATATGTGGGCCTGCGAGCCGCTGCAAGCAACAGCCAGGTGGACCAAACTCTCACAAGTCAAGCCTGGCCTCGGGCTGGGCTTGGGGAGTAGAACAACTCCCAGAACCCCATCAACCAGGTAACAGAAATATGAGAAAGCTAATGACCAGAATGTGATTTTTTCACAATGCAATTCACAATATGTGGTTTGCTGTTTTAGGTGAGGGCCAGTCAGTAGTGAACATTATCAATAGTGGAAACTCTCTGAAACACTCAAGACCAAATAAGTGGAGTATTTGAAAATAAATATACACCTTGGCCAGTTAGTCCTTAAGGATACTAGTAAGCCTCTGTGTATGGCTCTTGATAACTTGAAGCTGGAGTAATGTATAATCTGCTAAAATTTGAAGTAAATACCAAGTTCATTTCCCATCTTCTGCAATTAAAGTAAATGAGTTGTCAAAGTACTCTTCTGCAATTAATGCTGAAGCTAACTGTACTCCCAGATACTGGAGTTGCCTAAAATAACTACTGTGTGGTCTAAAAAATTGTTTAAGGGGTGGAGAGCAGGCATATTTAGAAGCAAGAACCACACTATATTTTAAGTTTTCGATATAAACAAGTGGCTGTATATTGTCACATTTGTGTGTTTCACAATTGCATGGCAACTGCAACTTTATCTAGACATACTACTACGGTTTTAATGTACATTATTGTTGGAAATGAGAGTGGAAGTACCATCCTACTCAGGAAATAATTATAACATACACGTACCTGTATAAGAAAAGAAAAATGGAGATTTCTAGTTGTCTTGGCTTCTTTTTCAAGCCTTTCAGTGTTGTGTAGTACTGTATATTATCCTTGAAATTTTTTGTATGATGTGCAATTTGTCCAAAATACAAATTGCTTACATTTATAAGAGCAATGTTAACTAGCAACTGACCTTTATACTCTTACAAGGGATGAAGATCATTCTGGGAAAAGTGATGCTAAAGTAGTTGTGTTGTTTTGTCTATTTAAAAATGCATTAGTGCCCAGCTAATTTTAATAATGTATCAAGTACAGGCAAAAAAGTGTTGTATATGCCTTGACTTAGTGTGTTGCACCACTTGACGTGTTGCATGCCTTGGCAGGTGGAATTAGATCTTTATTTTTAGAAGGCCTTATTAAGTCTTTGTGATGTAAATAAAGATTCCTATTCAGTACAATTGTGAAAGTAATTAATTTATGCACAATGTTTGTAAATATTTTGTAAAACTGCTAATAATTTACTTTCCACTTTCATGTTTTCTTCTACTTGGCTAATCTCTAGACAAAATTAGTGGAAACAATGTAGTGAATATGTTCATTAAAACTGGTCTGCTTGTGTCCATATCACGTGCAATTGAGCAATGCAGTGGGTCTGTTGTACACGTAACTGTAAATGATTGCTTACCTTGCGTGTATCTCTAGCATTCCTCCAATATTTTTTGTTCTTGCTTTACAATTGATTTCTGCTTTCATTATTTCAGTTTCTACCTTTATACTAAGCATAGACAAAAATAAAGATCCATTACACCTCAAGTGATTGATGCTGCAATATTTGTGGAAGATTTTGTTGAAGACTTTACAGAACGATAAATCAGCACAATTCAAAGATAATTAAGTGCCTTGTGATTCAGTGCTAAAACTAATAAACAAAAACAATAATGAGCTGTTACTATATCATTAAATATTAATTTGAAATAATTTTTGTAAGTGCAAGATAAATATATATATATATATATATATATATATATATATATATATATATATATATATATATATTACATAAATATATATATATCTGAAAATTAATTTTAAATTATGTGAGAAGAACTCAAGATGCACACCCAGGCAAGCTAAACAAGACCAATATCCCAACACAAATAACAAGATCAGCTGATGTTGTTTTGTATGGACAAATTATTTCTCAAAGAAAATAAGTTTTATTGTGAATGACAAAGATATATCACACTATCAAATGATCTTGTCACTAAAAAAAAGGAGAAGGAAAAATCATGTATACATACAAGTATTTAATTTTATCATAATACTATATTAAACCATATGATAATGAGGAAGAGTTGGATATTGCATTCAGGGACGAGGAGGAGAGAGTTAACTGTACCCATCACCCACGGACAAGCCTCGCTACCACCTCTCCCTTGCCACCACCAGCAGACATGCCGTCAGTGTACTTTATACAACTAGTCAAAAATTAAAAGATTAAAATATGTTAGCACTTTACCTGATACCATTATACCTACTGGTCCATGAGAAACGCTTAGTTTATAAGATCATTCACGCTGAATCTAACACTAAAGGGAACATAGAACTGAAAACTATCATATGAATGTTAATTATGGTTAAATGAAGGTAATGGAAATGGTGGTACAGTGAAGATACATTATGAAAAGCAAAAGTTATTATGGGACATACGTTGTACACAAGACAAACATTACTCTTTGAACTCGTTCAAAGCAATGGGAGATAATAAACTTATCAGTAACAGTATTTGACACTGAAACATATTTTGTAAATATAGACTTGGCCATAGCTTTTAATTAACAGACAAGGTCTGTTGCCCCCACTCTTCCAGCAGTCCAGTCTGGAGTATCTACTCTAGACGACCCTGACGATGTGGCAGCTGCAACGACCTCCCCAGACCACCACACACACTTTAGAATTTGACCTTACAAAAAATTAGCTTAATAATAATGTTGACCAGACCACACACTAGAAGGTGAAGGGACGACGACTTCACCTTCTAGTGTGTGGTCTGGTCAACATACTTTAGCCACGTTATTGTGACTCATCGCCTGCTTAATAATAATCACTTTGGAAATTTATCGGAGAACCGAATGTCAATTCAAAATTGTCTTTTGAATAGCTCTTCTTTGTCAATGTTTGTAGGGTGAGTTAGTTAATACACATTAACATACATGCCAGACCTGCTAATAAAATTTTGCAGATTTGCAACCATAAAATTATGCGAATAAGCTTGAATACTAAATAGTCAAAACATTATTGAAAATGACATGCTAACAATTAAGTTTAACAAAGCATGTGTAGTTTTGACTAATAATCTGGGGAGAATTTGTGCTCTGCATGTGCCTGTATCACATTAGTATACTAATGTAGACGGCCCTGCAGAACGCATTGCACATTATTTTTTTTTTTTTGGCTCAATCGTCTGCTATCTCTTTATCACACCTTTTTTCCCACTATTATACTCAATGTGTCCACACATGACCCTAAGAAGCATCCTCAGTACAGCCATAACATGTTCTCCAACAACATTTTTCTAATGTTACTTGTGTTTAACCATTTCATTTTTATATATACTGTATATATAATATATAAAATAGGCTGTTACAGGAGTTAATATTGGCAATGTTTAGCTCATTAACTAATTCATGTGTATGAAGTACATTATCAGTATGAGAGTATCAACATTAAGTATTTCCTGAAGCAAAGGGAAAGTAGCTAAGTTCTAAGTCATAAGGACCTTTCCTTTCCCAGGATTACATAAATCATTAACTAGTTATATCTTGCTCTGGAATATACACAATTAAGACTTTATAATATACATACTAATAATAGCCATAGAATAAATTTAGTTGTAAATAATATACTGTATATCAGAAACTTGACACAAGTCCCATTCATCAGATCTGTGAAATGTCTGAAGCAGAAAATCTAAAAATTTTAAATATAATGAACATGTTGCACCAAGTCCTAAAAAAAAAAAAAAAATTAAAAAATCTATGTACAGTTAATAATGATTGCTTGCTACTATTACTGACACTACTATAGAAATATTGGCAAGTAACCAATTGAGTTTCTAACCATTGTCAAACATAAGTTTCAATTTTTAAATAACATACAATACTATTATGGCACATATAACATTACCTGCTCAGTTATCAATATAAGTATGTCATTTAACTAAACAATAGACCTTAAGTTATTATACTCTATATGAACATAATCTTGACACGTGACTAGACACTAATAATTATCCTGTTACATATTTTGCAATGTTAAGCTGTTTTCATCAATATTTACCCCAGAGTTCATTGAACATGGTTTACAAAATGATGGAAGACTTCATCACAATTGGTTGAAAAAATTAATCATTGAACATATTTCATGAATTTAATTAAATTCTTGATTGATTGTTAATTTTGATAATTGGTATTATTGCAACAAAAAATATACTGGTAAAAATTGGCAAAAAATTAAGGGTTATCTATTAAAAAAAAAGTTAACAATGCAGGATCTCAAACTGTCACGTAACAGATGTGGTACTACAATATGTAGGATATGTGCAGTGAACTAGTTGCATTTCTATATTGAACCCTTGAAACAGAAGCCCAGTGCTTGGGTCAACAAGATCCAAACCCAAGACTCGGTAATTGGTTTCATAACATGATTTTATGAAAAAGCTAACCATGACAAGTCCATGAATTATTTAATGATTTGAGAATAAGTATACTGTATATTATTATTAGATATAAGGTGGACACTCTTAGCAAAAAGCATGGCAAAAGCTAGCATCACTGAACTTCATACATTAGAATGGCTTCATATTTATGGCTGTACTGTGAATGATTTCCAATTACTTTGCAACATGGGAGATGAAATGGGCGATGACAAAATTAAATCTTTTTTATTAAAAATAATGAAAAATACAAGGCATGATAAGTGTATAAAAAAGGAATTCTATATACAAAATTCTAATACTGATAAATAATTTATTAAAACTTAAGACCACAAAAATCAAAGAACAGTACCTCTATCTGTTAACCGATGATAGAGGAACAAAATGAAAACTCATAAATGCATTGTATATTGTTCTTGTAATGCTGTACCTACTAACCCACGAGATGACTTTCCAGGCTACTTTCTCAAAGGGTACGTTCCTGGACGCATGTCTTGCTTAACGGCAGTATGGGTTAAACAAGGTGAGGAGGGGCTTGGGCTTGTATTGTGTACTCTGGTCATCTACTGGTTTTCCTTCAGATACTGAACACAACCAAGAATCTGGTTAAGGCAAATGTCAGGCTCGAGAACTATTCCATATTCAGAAACAAAGTGGCAATGGACAACAGAGAAACAAACACTAAATGCACAAGAAAATGCACTAAAATACTGAGAAAATAAATCTTCTATGAATAAGCACTTTTAAAAAATAGAAATGCTTGACTAAAATGTGTATAATAGGACAGAGTATATACAAATAGGAACAGCTTACGAGTCTGGCCTTGCATGTGGCGCGATGGGTACAGCCTACCTGGGCCCACTTCGGAAACCCTTACAAGGGCATCATGGTAGTAAATGGTGCTTACAACAGCCACCAGTAACTACCTATACTGAGTATCCATCTCCTACATACAACATTATATGGCTATGTGGAACATAAACACGTGTTTGGTAAATTAGAGAACATAAATTATTTAGGATCACACAGGCCTTCTGGCCCAACGTCTCTGGTGCCCCCCACCCCCGCGCCCCATTGGTATTTGGGGATCCTGGGCTTGATTTGTCTGGCGCGGGGGGTTGGGTCAGGGTCGCCATGTTCCTGTTACTACTGATGGGTCAGCAGCATTTCCATTGTCATCACGGCCACAAGGTGCATTGGAAAGTAATGATTTGGAAGGCTGAGGTATACGTGTGGCAACAGCAGATCGTACTTTTGGTGTAACAGGTGGCTGATAATTAAATGGAGGAACAATAGCAGACTGTGGTGGAGACCGTACTCGCCCATCCTCTTCCACTACAATGAAAGAACCAAGGCGAGACAGTCGTTTTGCCCGAGCTTCACTATCTTCTTCCAACTGACCTACATGCACACCTGGAGGATGGGTAGCTGGTCGTTGGCGAAGTTGCACCGTTTCTGAAAATCGACCACTTACTCCAGCTATTCGAGAACGTGTTGGACTTACCAGACAGTGAGGTCGAGGATCAACTGGAGTAGTGGCTTCTGAAGGAGGTGAAGACCGAGTATCTCGGCCCCTTAATTTAGCTAATTTGAGTCCTAAACGAGTTCTGCCTTTTCCATTATCACCATTTCCACTATTCCCTCCATTAACAGGAAGCTTTTCATAGGTAGAGCTACGTACCAGGGGTTGAGGTGAGGATTCCTTCGCAGCTGATTTAGGACGCTGTATCCACAAACGAGTGTCTTTTTCTTTCTCCTTGGGTTTAGCTTGTGCTCGTTCCACTTTCTTCCACAAATTAGCAATTCGACTTGTAACCTCCTTTTTCACATTTGTCTTTTTAGGAATATCATTGCGCCACTCGGCCAAATCAGAGGAAGTAGGTGGGCGAGCATCACGTGTCAAGCTAGTTGATTTATGTTGTGGAGGTCGACCTCTAGTTGGACTTAAATCTTGACTGCCACTTTTTGGTATACCTGTGCGAACCCCCATGGATGGTTGTGTGACAGAAGGACTAGGTTGCACAATATCTCGCCTTAACCTCGGTTTGGAAAGCCCTCTAGTAGAGGGGATAGATCTTTTAGTTTCAGCTGGAATATTGTGTTCTGGACTTTGTGGTGTATCACTGTCATCTTTTGTAAATGTATTTTGACGATGCAAAGGTCTAGGAGGTTCAGGACCAGGTCTTGCTAGAGATTTTGATCGAGCTGGTCGAACAATATTGGTACGGGACCCTGGACCCAAACGAGGGCTGGATCCTGCACTGCTACCAGCTGAGGATCCTGTTACTCTTCCTGTTGGGCTGTCCTCTCCACTGCTACCCCCTTTTTGAAGGTTTGAAGTATGACGTAATGCAGATGCTCTTGTTGCCCGAGGAAGTTTAGGGGAAGATGGTTTTACTGGGGATGCAGAGCTAGGACGGGCAGGCATTGGCCTTACTGGAATTGTTCTTACTGGGTTTGCAGTAGAATTTGAAGTAGGTTTAGTCGGTATAGCATTATATTTTTTGCCACTAGAATATAATGGTTTTCTACGACCTCTGATGGCTTTTCCAGCAGGTTCTTCTTCTTCTTCTTGTACACGTGAAGGCTCCTCACCAGGCTTTACAATCCGTGGACGTCGTATAACTTGCCTTTCTTCCTCATCTTCTTCATCACTACTACTTTTATCAGGTGGAGCATCATCAAAGTCCCTAAGAAAATTTCTCATCTCTGATTCATCTTCATTTGAAATTAAGCTAAGAGTTTCAATATCTAATATATTTTCTTCACTAAGAAGATCTGAAGATTCACTAGTCATTGCTTCCCGAGTTTCATTCAGTGTACATATGACAATATTAGCATCCTGCTGTAAAGCCTCAAGTTGTTCAGCTGTTAAATCAAGCATTTCATTACTATCCTGAAAATCAACTAATGCACCATCCTCTTCCTTATTACCTTCGTCTTCAGTTGTTGGTTCAGGTGTAATATCTGCCAATGGTACATCTATGGTACGGGTCTGATATCGCTCTCTATCTTCTTGCCGTCTTTGCCTAAATGACTGCCTGCCCTGCAGCTTTGATGGTGAAGAGGGCGATGTTTCATCGTTTTCAATTTTTGTAGCAGCTGCTTCAGGTGTTGCCTCTGGTGAAACCTGCACTTCACTGATGGTATGCGTTTGGAAACGACTGGGGTCTTGCTGGCGACGATCTTTGGGTGATTTTCGAGGACTGACTTTGTCTTTTTCATCTGTAGAAGGAGCTGTATCAGTGGAAATATTTTGTTGCCCAGTGCTCTCTGATATTGTTCGAGTTCTGAAACGTTCAGCATCTTCTTGACGTCGCTGCTTAGGAGTGCGTCCCACCAGTGGTGATGAGGGAAGGGTTTCAACTAATGTTGGGTCTGTGTCCTGAGAAGTAGCAGCATCAGAAGAAACATCTCCATCACCTCGAGTGAAAGTACGGAATCGGTCTTTCGCCATGTGTCTGCGAGAACGTGGTGTACCCTGTCTATTAGGTGAAGCATGTGCAGATCCACAAAGTGAAGAAAACCCATCTTGAGGTAAATCAGGAATATCAGATGGTAAATCATCAGCAGCCATTTCTGTGTCACTTGCAGGACCAACAGTCTCTTCATGTTCTGTTATATCTGTGATTTCCTGGTAAGTTGAAGCTTCATCCCCACCAGTTAGAGTGAGTGTTGAAGCAGCATTCAGAGCTTCCCTCTGGAAAATAGCTGCTAGCTGGCGTGCTGGAGCAGCTACTTGTGCAGTGTGATCTGCTGGAGGTGATGGTGGAGATTCTCTTTGTTCTGCTACTTCAGATGTAATAGATGCAACACTGATCATGGAATTTTCCATATCATCATCTAGCATAGAAGGAGGTGGGATATTGTCTACATTTGAGTGACAGGAACTAGCCATGCTTGCCATATTCTCAGTGGAACCATAATCTTGGTCCCCAAGAGCACGGCGAACCATTTCTGGCACTCGACGAGTGTGACGACATTCCAGACGGCGGTTATTGGAACGAGCACCTCGCGGTTCCTCTGTACTATTTGTCAGACTATTTGACATTGAAGCTAAGCTTCCCATTGCTGATGGAGGTTTTATATTATCAAGGTAAGCATCAGAGGCAGCACTAGTTACACTATGTGACATATGGGATGTTTCATCACTACTTAGAAGTTTAGCTTCACTTGCAACTGCCCTAGCCACTTTCATTGCTTCTATAGCTAACAAGCCTGACTCTGACATTGAGGCTGTCACAGATGTATCTGAGCCTCTACCTTCAGAGGGAGATGATTTATCTGCAGAATTTCTATGTTCAACCCAAGAATGCTTGTCTTCAGGAGATGATCCAATACCCTCTCCCGATCCATCACTGACACGTTGTTCGTGTTCTTCAGGTGATTTTTCTTCTTTTGCCAGTGGATGAGTTACAACTGTGGCACCACTCCCTTCACTTGTCACCTCACTTCTAGGATGAAGTTCTGCTGTAGTTGCTGCCTCTGAATGTTCTGTGGCACTTTCATCCTCCTCATCCTCCTCCTCCTCCTCTTCCTCCTTATATTCCACTTCACTTTCTTCATGCTTAGTTACACGCTCATTCTTCTCGTTCTGTTCTGAATCTGTGTGTAGCTTGGAACTCTCTGCATCTGGCATGGGCATGACGGCGTCTGTGTCCACATCGTCCACAGCTGCCGCCATCGCCCCCACGTTTTTTGGAGTAGTAGTAGTATGTTCATCTCTACACAGTGTAAGTCGCTGCATGGGAACACCTGGTACAAGACGTGCTGGTGATCGTGAAGAGGGAGCAGGGATTCGAGAACCGCCTCGACGTCGGCGCCGACTTTCAAGATCTGATTTACTTTTAGGCATACCTTGACTAATGCACTGCTGAAGTAATGCTTGTTCAGTTGGGGTTGTCTCTTCTCCAAAAGAATCAACAGAAAGAGAACTTAATGATGAATTTCTAGAAAAGCACACTGGTGTATCTTCCACTCCATAGTTTCGAACACTGCCTGCTTGTGGTGCACTAGGTGCCTGTATAACAACACTTTCATCTCCACCTTCAATTGAGCTAAGAGAAGAGTGTCGAGATATTACACCTGGAGTGCCCTCAACAGCAAACTGCCGAGGCACCTCATTTTCCCCATCTACTTCCTGTCCCCTATGCTGCATCTGCGATTTTCTAGACCTTTGCATATGTGGAGACTGTGGTGTTCTCGTACGTGGAGATTGTGTTTGTGGCTGTGGGGACTGTGGGGTTCGGGATCTTGGGGATACTGGTGTCCTTGGGCTTGGATCTCGACTGGCTCTGTTGGCCTCATCATCACAACTAAGTGACGAGAGCGAATCTGCACGGGAGAAGGTTGCTGGAGTACCTTCTATGGCCCACATACGCATTTGATCACTGGAGGTTTCATCCAGGGCAGGTGGAGGGCGTGGAGAAACTCGAGCTCCTCCCACTTTGACAGCAGGAGTGACCCTAGCCACTGGAACAGGGCGGTGATGAGGAGAGTGCCGAGGTGAGGCCAAGGGAGGAACTGCTGCAGTTGGTGCTCCATGGGAACATAAATGGCCAGACCCATGACGTTTCACACTCAGCTTTACTTCTTTCACTTTAACACCTGGACGAGCCTGAAATATATGAAATTTACAATTAATAGCAATATAATTGCAAATAGGAATCCAAGAAGAGACAAAAAATGGTAAAATTTATGAAACAATAGTTATATTATTTTAAATGAGAGATGTCATTTCACTGTCACTATGACCCATTTTATAAAAAATTACATTCATTACATAAACTAAAACACCTGGTCCCTGCAGTGTGTCATATGGTTAGCTAAACACCTGGTCTCTGCAGTGTGTCATATGGTCAGTTAAACACCTGCAATGTGTCATATGATCAGCTAAACACCTGGTCCCTGCAGCATGTCATATGGTCAGCTAAACACCTGGTCCCTGCAGTGTGTCATATGGTCAGCTAAACACCTGGTCCCTGCAGTGTGTCATATGATCAGCTAAACATCTGGTCCCTGCAGTGTGTCATATGGTCAGCTAAACACCTGGTCCCTGCAGTGTGTCATATGATCAGCTAAACACCTGGTCCCTGCAGTGTGTCATATGGTCAGCTAAACATCTGGTCCCTGCAGTGTGTCATATGGTCAGCTAAACATCTGGTCCCTGCAGTGTGTCATATGGTTACCTAAACACTCGGTCCCTGCAATGTGACATAGTATTTCAAAGTCACATAAAAATATAAATAATCTAAAATTAAATGAATTATACTAACACTGCCAAGATGATGCTTCATGAGTTTTAATATCAATTACCCCTTCACTAAGATGCCAGTTGATGAAGTCAACTACCTTTTTACTTAGGTCTCAGTGGTGATAGTTCCAGTTGATATCAACTCCTTCATTAAGGTGCAAGTTAGTGATATAAATTGTATTTCATTAAGATGCCAGTTAATTACATAAAAGTGCTCTTCACTAAGGTGTAGGTTGATGTTGTCTACTTCCTAATTATAAGGTGCCAGAGGATGATGTCAACTCCCTCTTCACTAAGATAGTTCATTTTGCTGGACAACTATATTCCTGATCCTTTGGTTCCTGCCCCCGATCCTTTGGTTCATGCCCCCCATTTTCAGTGCTTCACATTTCTCCAATATTCTGTAAATTAACTATGCTCAGTCAACACAAGGCATATCCTCTGGTTCATAATTTACATAAGTGCAACACATGCAAGGCATTTTTTTCTTTGCAATGCCCTAGTTAAAGAAAAGACTGAGGGGTTTCTGGTAGACCAACTGTTGCAGCACTGGTGTGTGCCTTTAGTAAGGCCCTCAAGCTGAATGAGTGCTTTCACTTTTAAATTGCCTCTTCAGAATGGGTCATACTCCATGTTGGTACCCCACATTTTTGTACTGGCACAGTACTGCACTGGTCTAATGTAGGCTGTGTGAACTGCCATTAACGAGTCCTTATTTGGATTTTTAAATTCCATTATGTTTGCCAGCTTTTCATACACTGCTAATGTTATCTTGTATTATATGTGCCTCAATTATTAGTCCTGGAATTATACCCATGCCCATGTATTTGTTTTTATTCCTATTAATGTAGTTACAATTTCCTTATGGTGTAGATCTCTTGTGGCCTCCTATAATCTCGTCCTGTCATCATTACCTTACACTTCTTGGGGATGATCTCTAACAGCCAGACTGTAGCAAACCTGATGACCACTAACAGTGCAATCTTACCTTACCATCAAGAATCTCTTATTCAGGCATAAAAGGATGCTAGCATTCAAAATATTTTTCCTAACAGTTCTGTTGGCCTTCACTATTAAATTGGTAAAAAATAAAGAGCCTACAAAACAACTTAAAAGAAGCAACCAAAGAAGCCACTAGGTATCTTGGGTAATCCTAATGAAATTGTGAGTTTGCTGTGACAATAAAAAACAACAGTGAAAAACTGGGGGAATAGAAAGTGCCCAATGAATTAAACATCGAATTTTAATAAGGAAAATTGTTTTATGCAAAACATGCTCCAATGAGTGAAGGAAAATTAAGCATATAAAGCAGGAAAATATAATCTACACTAAAAATGAGGACAAGCAAAGCTTGTATAGTGACTCTTGATTCAAGTGGATTAATTGCAAGAGTATGTGGGATGCCTCTGCCAGGAGTGCCATAAGGGTGCAAGAAGGATGGAACATGGGTGCTAAGAGCATTGAAATGAGAAAGTACATGTGATAAAAGGATATATGGTATTTGGGGCTGTGTCAAGTGTAGCTTAGTCTAGTAAGGAAAGAGAAGCTAGTCACCCAAGAGGGCGATGCAAGAGAAATAGGTGCCTCTCCTTTTTTTTAATCATGAAAGCTTATTTGCTGACATAGTAAAGAAGGGTTTGGAAGTTTACACTCAAATGCATATTCCTTATGATAGATGAAATTTTCAGCTCTAAATATGAGCAGCAGCATCTTACCTTGGGCATCCCAGACTGGATGCACTGCTCCAAAAGATTGTCATTATCTGACGAGTTATCACCCGAGTCGTTAAGACTAGGTCGCAGACCCGAGGGATGTCGTTCCTTTGTAGGCTCCTCACCCGGGATGGAGATTTGGGAAAGGTCAGATATGGAAGCAGCATGAGAGATGCTGGCAGGTGTGTCTTCCGTGCAGTATGTGCGAAGGGTGTCACCCCCCCACACCCCACCACCAACACCCTGTGGAGGCAGCACTACTGGATCAGCTTTTGTATCGAATCTATTCACCACTGCCAAGGAGTCTCCAAGCCTTCCAATTCTGCATGAGCTTTCTTATCATTTTTTATATACAAAAGTTCTGTTTAAACTTACTGTATTTATCAGTACAGATATTAATGTTTTGGGTATTTTCTTGAAAGAAAATCCATTTTTATCATTTTATGTTCATATGAATATAAACATGAAATGAATATGAACACAAATATAAATTGAAAATGAATATGAACCTCTTCCCAGTAATTCGTATGAATTTAGACTAGCACTTTCATAAACTTGCAAATATAATAACTGAAATCATAATGACACCTTTTTGGCATTATGTGACTGTTTTGCATCTGCTCTCTACCTCAGACTCAGGGCAGGATATTAAACTTGACATTCCCCTACTTGGAGCCTCCTTTATCAGGATGGTGCAGGTCACATACAATAAGCTGATCAATATGCTTTTTTTTACAACACAGACTTTTAATGCAGAGCATAAAATAAAAGAACAGATTTACATACTGTATACAAATCATAAAATAAAAGAGCAGATTTACATACTGTACAGTGGCACCTCGACATATGATTGCCCCTACTTACGATAATTTCGAGTTACACTGTAAATTTCATTGAAAAATGTGACTCGACATCCGATGGTGTCGTTGACTTCCGATATTTGTTGGTACACGTTCGGGTCGACCGAGCGCGTGGTTCCCGGTCACGCGGCCTACCTGCCTCAGTTTACTACAGCTGCCCGCTTAGTGACGACGCGCCCATAAGAAATTCCGCTTTTGTGGTGATTTTTTGCATTTTGAACATTAAAGTACAGTAATTATTATACATCATGCCATGAGTCCCAGGAAAGTCAGTGGTAAGACTCAACATATGAAAACCCATGTTAGGATGACCATAGAACAGAAACAAGAGTACAGACTGTCTCTTCCTCAACAATTAAGAAAATGTGTGCAGCATGGGAAGAATTGCAAACCTTTGCTGAAACGACTCGCCCAAATCAAGCTGCAGTAGGTCGTTGCCTTAACCTATTCAATGACACTGTGGTGCATCATTACAGACAAATGTTAAAACGAAGGAAAAAACAAATGTCTCTTGACAAATTTGTAGCGAGACAAACAAGCACTGAACCACAACCAGGTCCTAGTGGTATTCAGGCAAAACGTAGGAGAGAGAGTACCCCAGAGAAAACATCACTGCCTGATGTGATAATGGAAGGGGACTCCCCTTCCAAACAGTAACAACTCTCCTCCTCCCCCCCCTTCATCACCATCTTCCATACGCCATCAAGAGCTCTCCATAAAGGTAAGAGAAACTTTGGTACTGTATTGTAGTTAGAAAAAAACATTGTATTCAGTATAAAATGTATTTGTATGTTAATATTTTGGAGGGTGGGGAACAGATTAATTCAATTGCCTTTATTTCTTATGGGAAAAATCGCTTCGACTTACGATCCGTCTCTGGGAACGGATTAGCATCATAAGTCGAGGCCCCATTGTATACAAATCACAAAATAAAAAATGTATATTGTGACTAATAGTTAAATATTTGCATGAATGAAGTACAGTATAAAATACATTCTTAGATAATAATCATAGCAAAAATAAAAAGACAATTACATAATTTGTATAAACTCTGACCAATGTTATTTGGAATTAGAGTAAAGTGAATTCAAAGAATTAAAGAAAAAGGTCTTCGTGTACTTAATCAATGACCCAATATAAATAAAGAAAAAATAAAGAAACATGATGCAATGCTGTTCACAAAGATAGAAACAATTTCCTGCCTCTTAGGGAAAGTTCAAATTTTAAGACAGTGAATTAAAGTAATGCTTATAAGAAAAAGAACTTGTATATCGAGTTATACTGGCATGTATCACATGCAGTCAATATATTATGAAAGAAGCTAAGGCGTAAGGCTTTATGTACTTTACCTTTATAATAGTCATACACATGCCGAGCTAGTATTCAAACAGCACAAAATAGCTCACATAGTCACAAAACACACATAATAAGCACTGTACATTTCTTGTGGATGTCCCCAGTGACTGTGCAGGAATGGAATCACTTGTACTCTTCTCACCTGTCCATGATTATGTTAAGTCCTCTATATAAACCTGCCCAACTGGATCATGAGAGGGCATTTAAATGCACCTGCTTAGTATCAAAAGAGTAACATAAATGTACCTGTTGGGCATGGCTGTGGGCGGGGCCACTCGGTATCTGGGTAGGCAGGTTGGAGGCCTTTACAACTGGAATGCCCGAGCCGCGTACACGACTACTTGGTTGGGCAATACGAGATGTTCCTCGATCACTGTACTGCTGCTTCTTCCGCCGTCTGAAAAATATTAAGTGTTGCTTACTAGAAAATAGACAAAAGATACTGTTGATAAATACATACCACAAGTCGAGCTTGGCCCCAGGGTGGGTTTGGGGGAGAACTCCCAGAACTCACTCCAGATATAATCCAGGTACAAACTTGAATGGTCATTATACAGTATATCAATAGCAAGGGTTCTTATGGTGAAAAAACAAAATGCTATTGTGATGAAGAGGTATTATGGTCATTTTGATTGAAAAAGAAGTTGTGGCTACATCAGTAAGTAGGGCCACAATTAAAAACATCAATATCACCTGTGATGACAATCAATAGGTTGCACCAACAAGTTCTCAACATGGTGGCACTATGTGAAGTTATCAAATTAAGAACATAGGCCTATGAAAAAAGTAATAGCAATAGGCAAACTAGCCCACGCAGGGTAAATTTAACTTGGTTTGAACTCAACTTTATTATTTAGAATATATTACTATTGGAAACACATGTTTTCCGTTACTCTTATCATTCTCCTACTTATCTTACTCCTTAATAATGTCTGACGACCTAACGTTTAAGGAGCATAACCAAACAAATACTGCGACAGCCAGAAAAATGATAGGATGGATTACGAGAACTTTCAAATCCAGGGATCCCATCATAATGGTTGTACTCTTCAAGTCACTTGTGTTGTCCCGTCTTGAGTACTGCTCAGTACTCACTTCCCCCTTCAGAGCAGGAGAGATTGCTGAAATAGAGGGAATACAGAGAACATATACGGCACGCATAGACGCAATAAAGCACCTAAATTATTGGGATCGTCTCAAAGCTCTCCAAATGTACTCACTAGAAAGAAGACGAGAGAGATATCAAATAATATACACCTGGAAGATACTGTAGGGCCAAGTACCAAATCTGCACAGTAAAATAACGACGTACTGGAGTGAACGATATGGAAGAAAATGCAGAATAGAACCAGTGAAGAGCAGAGGTGCCATAGGCACAATCAGAGAACACTGTATAAACATCAGAGGTCCGCGGTTGTTCAACGTCCTCCCAGCAAGCATAAGAAATATTGCCGGAACAACCGTGGACATCTTCAAGAGGAAACTAGATTTATTCCTCCAAGGAGTGCCGGACCAACCGGGCTGTGGTGGGTATGTGGGCCTGCGGGCCGCTCCAAGCAACAGCCTAGTGGACCAAACTCTCACAAGTCAAGCCTGGCCTCGGGCCGGGCTTGGGGAGTAGAAGAACTCCCAGAACCCCCATCGACCAGGTATCAACCATGCATTCCAAATACGTATTGAGAGTCGCATCTAAGGAAAAGAAGTGGTATCTGTCATACCAGACACCACATGACAATATGCATAACAATCATATGAGTCTTGAGATATAAGAAGCACATGTCAGCAAGACCATCTATGAGGAGCATGTGACAGCTTTATGGCCTGTGCAAGTACAGTAGTAGTAATGATGCAGCACATTACAATGATATATAAAACAGGCAACCACAGTGTTTCCCATGACAAAATACAAATTCAGGAGTCAACTATCAATATATATATATATACATTTATATTGGACATAACCCAGCAGGCAAACTGTACTAGATTAGCGTTAAGTCAGCGTAAGTTCGACGTACATTTAATATTGCATCAATGGGCAGGCGAGGAAGGCTAGAGCTGCCCATATAGGCTAGATGTGAAGAAAATGATTTCCATTAAAAATAAGCTAAGGGAGACTTATTTAAATTGAAGGACTGCTTGCAATTACTGTACTACAGTACCACTATAACAACACCCACTCTAACCCAAATTAACCTATCTTCCCAGTGTATGGATTATTTATTACAACCAATCATCTCAATATTATAGATGGATTAGACCATTTGATTTAGAAGGAATCAAGCAGCAATCATAGCTGAGAGCTGATGTCCACTGTGATCCTGCTAACTTCACCTTTCCTGATAATCCAAACTCAGTAAGAGTACTTCAAGAGCTTAACCCATTATAGCTGCTGTATTCTACAAAAATCTAAACTACCCGCACTCGAACAATTCCATTACTAGTTCATCACCGTTATAATCTGTTCAGCTTAAAAAAAAAAAAAGTTGGTTAAATTCTTGAGCCCTTTATGTAGCTCTGTTACTTCCACCCTCCTGCCCCCAGAATGGGTCCAGGGATTATGCAAGTTACACCAAGGCAACGTGTGTGTAAAGATGATGTGATTTTTAATTACCGGTAGATGAAAAAATCCTTATGACCCTTGTTTCCTTATGATGGTGATGAATAATATTTTATTTTCATTGTCGGAAACAGGAAGCCTGTACAGTACTGTATTTTAGGCTTATCAAGGTCCCCCTTGGCCAGCTACTGACTTCCCCAGGATGCAACCCACAATAGTTGCCTAACTCCAGGATATCTCCTTACTGTTAGATAAACATACACATCAGGTGAAAGGAAACGTGGCCAACCGCGTCTATCCTGCGCTAGGAGTGAACCCGGGTCCCTCGGATGCGAGCCAAGGACGTAGACAACTGCGCTACAGAGACAATGTGGATAACACTACAGACACGGCAGTGTTTAGGTAACATGACTAGAAGGATTGTGTGGCGGCAGTGATTCGTGTCTAGCGTCTACACATGCTGCTGTATCTAAACACTTTGTGATGTTGCCAAGGCAGACTCCTTACATAGCTTCAAATGTAGATATGATAGAGCCCAATAGGCTCAAGAATCTGTACACCAGTTGATTGACAGTTGAGAGATGGAACCCAAAAGCCAAGGCTCGACCCTTGCAAACACAACTATGTGAATACAACTAGGTGAGAATTTTGTACTATTTCAACGATACTCAAGAATATGGTATTTTGTTTGGATCACATTCTCTATAATTATTTTTCTTCNTGTTGTGTGTGTGTGTGTGTGTGTGTGTGTGTGAGTGTGTGTGTGTGTGTTTATGGATGTGGGTGTGTACTCACCTAATTGTGCTTGCGGAGGTTGAGCTTTGGCTCTTTGGTCCCGCCTCTCAACTGTCAATCAACTGGTGTACAGATTCCTGAGCCTACTGGGCTCTATCATATCTACATTTAAAACTGTGTATGGAGTCAGCCTCCACCACATCACTGCCTAAAGCATTCCATCCGTTAACTACTCTGACACTGAAAAAGTTCTTTCTAACGTCCCTGTGGCTCATGTGGGTACTCAGTTTCCACCTGTGTCCCCTTGTTCGCGTACCACCTGTGTTTAATAGTTTATCTTTATCTACCCTGTCCATTTTTCTGAAAATTTTGTAGGTAGTGATCATGTCTCCCCTTACTCTTCTGTCTTCTAGTATCGTGAGGTGCATTTCCCGCAGCCTTTCTTCGTAAATCATGCCTCTTAGTTCTGGGACTAGCCTAGTGGCATATCTCTGAACTTTTTCAAGCTTCGCCTTGTGCTTGACAAGGTACGGGCTCCATGCTGGGGCCGCATACTCCAGGATTGGTCTTTCATATGTGGTGTACAAGATTCTGAATGCTTCCTAACACAGGTTCCTGAAGGCAGTTCTAATGTGAGCGAGCCTCGCATATGCCGCAGATGTTATTCTTTTGATGTGGGCTTCAGGAGACAGGTTTGGTGTGATATCAACTCCTAGATCCTTCTCTCTGCCCGTTTCATGAAGGACTTCATCATGTGTGTGTGGTGTGATGTGTGTATGTTTATGTATGTGTGATGTGTGTGTGCGTGTGTGTGTGTGTGTGTGTGTGTGTGTGTGTGTGTGTGTGTGTGTGTGTGTGTGTGTGTGTGTGTGTGGTGTGTGTGTGTGTGTGTATTCACCTAGTTGTGCTTGCAGGGGTTGAGCTCTGCTCTTTCGGCCCGCCTCTCAACTGTTATTCAACTGTTTCTACTACTACTACTACTACTATTTTTTCACGCCACACACACACCCCAGGAAGCAGCCCGTGACAGCTGACTAACTCCCAGGTACCTATTTACTGCTAGGTAACAGGGGCACAGGGTGAAAGAAACTCTGCCCATTGTTTCTCTCCGGCGCCCGGGATCGAACCCGGGACCACAGGATTACGTGCCAGCGTGCTGTCTGCTCAGCCGGCCGGCCCCGTAAAAAAACACGGCCACACGGCATACACACACACACACACACACACACACACACACACACACACACACACACACACACACGGGGCCTCGTAGCCTGATGGATAGTGCGCAGGACTTGTAATTCTGTGGCTCGGGTTCGATTCCCGCACCAGGCAGAAACAAATGAGCAAAGTTTCTTTCACCCTGAATGCCCCTGTTACCTAGCAGTAAATAGGTACCTAGGAGTTAGTCAGCTGTCACGAGCTGCTTCCTGGGGTGTGTGTGTGTGGGGTGGAAAAAAGTAGTTAGTGAAAAGTTGATTGACAGTTGAGAGGCGGGCCGAAAGAGCAAAGCTCAACCCCCGCAAACACAACTAGGTGAATACACACACACACACACACACACACACACACCTGATAGGAGCCTGATAGCTGTGTGAACAGCGCTCTGGACTTGTAATCCTAGGGTCCGGGTTCGATCCCCGGTGATGGCAGAAACAAAATGGGCAGAGTTTCTTTCACCCTGATGCCCCTGTTACCTCGCAGTAAACAGGTACCTGGAAAGTAGACTGCTGTTAACAGGCTCCTTCCTGAGTGTGTGTGAGTGAAAAAAATAGTAGTTCGTAACAGTTGATTGATTGACAATTGAGAGGCGGGCCGAAAGAGTTATACCCCCGCAAGCACAACTAGGTGAATACAACTAGGTGAATACAACTAGGTGAATACAACTAGGTGAATACACACACATACACAGAGCAGGAGGTCCAGGAAACACAGGCAAGCACTTATACTTAAGAATGTACAATCTTACCAGCAAATTCTCCAGTTCGAGGCTCCCTTGGCCAAACACCGCCTCCTGCGCAGGGGAGAGAGGGGGAGGGCGGGAGAGGCAGGGATACAATCAGCACAATAAATACCGCTGTTACCAGCACTCAGTAAATATGGCAACACACTGGTGGCGCCCGAAGGCCTCTGCAGGTCCCGGAGCTCACACCCTGCCGCCCCACGAACCGTAAACACCTCACTAAAACGCATGGTCTTATTTCCGAGGATCAAGGTGGGAGACCAAGAGACCCGACTTTATCTAAGCCAGCCATGCTTACTGTGTGTGTGTGTGTGTGTGTGTGTGTGTGTGTGGTGTGTGTGTGTGTGTGTGTGTTGTGTGTGTGTGTGTGTTTTTAACCCCCACCTAGACGTGCTTGTTGAGCCAATTGCTAGCTTCTGAGTCCGGCCTTACTTTTGCGGGGATTTTCCTCCCCTCTGTATCTTATCATGTTTACTTTTAAAACTATATACTCTGTTATCGACTATTATCTCTCCATATAGTCTTTTGTTTTGTTCGTTGCTATTATGCTAAGTCTCTCTAAGATCTCTTTGGCTACCTTGCATCTGAGGTTTGCGCGCGTGCATCTCCTTCCATAACTCACACTGCTTTATTAACATTATAGAGTTCCCTTATAATCGCGTATGTCTGTAACATGTCCCCCCTCTAGTTTTAGTAATTTTTAAGTGAAAACGGTGATTGGTCAGATTTTGCCCACATTGACGTGCAGTTTTCAAAATACGATGCCTCGCAGAAATATGACTACTGAGCGTTATTTTTTTGGCTGAATTCTGGCTCAATCCCTTCTGCTAATCCCATACAACCCCAAAACTGCAGGGGGATTTGGGCAAAATCTGACCAATCACCGTTTTCACTAAAAAATTAGGACTAGAGGGGGACATGATACAGACATACGCAATTCTAAGGGAAATCTATAATGTTCCCGTTCCCGTTTTCATTAATTTGCATATTTTCGGATAAAAATTCGTAATTTAAAATCCCAAATATGTGCAATGAGCCAGAGTTCCGCTCAAAAATAACGCTCAAGAGTCATATTTCCGATAGGCGTCGTATTTTGACAACGTCCCCTGGATGCAGCCCGTAGCAGCTGTCAATGTTCCTGGTGTTATAGATTCAGCTACTCGGAACAAGTTCCAAGTAGCACAGGCTATGGTGAGCCCATAACTTATCTGGCACAGGAGCGGGGCAAGTAGCACAGGCTATGGTGAGCCCGTAGTGGACTTACCTGGCACAGGAGCGGTGCTGTGTAGACTGTGTGAATCAGCAGCAGCTGTCAAGCTCCCGGGTACTTATTTAATGCTAGGTAACGAGGAGCATCAGGTGAAAGGAAAGGGAATTATCAGAGGAAAGCACCAAACCATTACAACTATATAACACTGGGAAGCGGTCAGGATAAAGATTTGGGATGGGACGGGGGAAAGGAATGGTGCCCAACAACTTGGACGGTTGGGGATTAACGCCGACCTGCAAGAAGCGAGACCGTCGCTCTACCGTCCAGCTTACGTGGTTGGACAAGAAACTCTATTTGTCTCTCCCTCGGCTGGGAATCGAACCCGGGCCTTTAAAACTACGACCCCTCGAACGCTGTCCGCCCGGCCGTGTATGTTTATGCGTATGTATTTATGTGCTTGTGTGTGTGTGTGTTTATACCTACCGTATTTTGGTTCACATGTATGTGTCAGGCTCGCCTGCATGTGGCCATCACCAAGCCTGTCGCGACACACATACCAACATATTGAGAGTGGAAGGGAAGGAGAGTATAATTGAAGGAATGAGTGCATGATGTTGCAAGGGACCTGTATGTTGCAAGGGACCAGTATGTTGCAGGGGAGCTGCATGAAGCTGACTACATACTACATACCACATGTCCACATCCCTCACTCAACCCATTGTCTTCTTACAAAACTCTCTCGTGTCTAACATTTTTTTTATAGACATATACTCTTCAAATTTACAGCAATTCTCGTACTTAAAAGAGGAGAACTCCTGCTCTTCACATCATTTTTCCGTGCTGGAAGCCAGCGATGTTTCCCAAGCCGGCTCGCGGTTGGGCTTGGTACCTCCGGGTGAATGGTGGGATCCTTCATTCCATCAGCGACACCTGAATGGGCTGTCAAGAATGAAGGCGAACTGAGAAGGGACAGATGAATAATGACGCGGGACAAAGGAGTCGACCTAGTAAATGGGAAAAAATGTTTGAGGAAAAAAAAAGTGTTTTTGTAAATTCATTTCGTGCAAAAATTCTTCTACCACTACTACAGCAACTATTATACAACTGCTGTTGTTGTTGTTGTTGTTGTTGTTGTGTGGTGGTGGTGGTGGTGGTGGTGCTCACCTGTCACTGGCTACGTGGGAGTGGTGTCTAGTTCTTTATGCTACGTCTACTAGCCTTGTTATACATGTTGTGTTACAATTTAACTATTCTGGCGTTCAATTTTGTCGAATCTGGCCTTAAAGTTATGGATGGAGGTGGCTGGTAGGGGGGGGTGGTGATGGTAGTGTGGGTGGTGGTGATGGTAAGTGGGGGTGGTGGTGATGGTAGATGTGGGGTGGTGGTGGATGGTAGTGTGTGGTGGTGGTGATGGTAGTTGGGTGGTGGTGATGGTATTGTGGTGGTGGTGATGGTAGTGTGGGTGGTGGTGATGGTGTGTGGGTGGTGTGTGATGGTAGGCTGGGTTGGTTGGTGTGTCTGGTATGTGTGGATCGGTGGTGGATGTGGTATGGTCGTGGGGTGGTGGTGATGGTAGTGGGTCGTGGTGATGGTCGGTGTGGGTGGTGGTGATGGTGTGTGGGTGGTGGTGTGTGTGTGTGTGTGTGGTGTGTGGGTGGCTGGTGTGGTTAGGGTGGGGTGTCGTGTCGTGTGGGTGGTGGTGATGGTTGTGGTGGGTGGTTGTGGTGGTGGAGTGCGAGGTGGTCGGTGATGGTGCTAGTTTGTGGGTGGTGGTGTGGTAGGTGGGTGGTGGTGTGGTACGTGTGGGTGGTGTGGGTGATGTGTGTGAGTTCGGTGTGGGGTGGTGGTGATGGTCGTGTGGGGTGGTGGGTGTGTCGTGTGGGTGGTGGTGGCTGGGTACTTGGGATGTGTAGGTGATGGTCCGATGTTGAGTGGTGGTGGTTAGGTGTGGGGTTGTGTGACTGGTACGTGATGGGTTGGTAGGTGCTAGGGGGTACGTGGGGTGGTGGTGTGGTAGTGTGGGGTGGTAGTGTTAGTGTGGGTGGTGGTCGTGCTGGTGTGTGGGTGGTAGTGATGCTGTGTTGGTGGTCGAGGTGTGTGCGTGTAGCTGTGATGCTAGTGTGTACCTTCCTGGTCTCTCTTCCCCCTTCACCCCTCTTATCCTCCTTGCACTGGTTTGGCTGTTCCTACACACTCTTTACCTCCCACGCCACCCCGGACGTTTGTCAAGCTCCTCTTGCCTCATTTGCCTGGATGGTCCTCCTTGTTTTTCCTTTCCGCTCGTTATATTTGTTTTGGCGTACTGCTAGGCTGTTTCATGGTACTATCTCACCCGCAGGGCAGGTCGAATTTACAAAAAAGTGGGCGTGTGTTTGTTGGTGGTGTGGTGGTGTGGGTGGTGGGGCTCCTGGTGGTTGTGTGGTGAGTGGATGGTGGGGGTCCGGTGGTTGTTAGTGGTGGGGCTTGGTGTGTGTAGGTGGTGGTGTGGTGGTTGTGGGGCTCTGTGGTTGTTAGGGTGGGGCCTCTGGGGTGTGTAGTGGGTGTGGTGGTGGGGGCTCTGGTGGTTGTTAGTGGTGGTGTTTTGTTAGAGGTTGTGTTAGGATGATACTGCCTGCTGGTTACCTTGCTACCGCTCTTGTTGTTACTATATCTTTACCACTACTACTAAAACGCCTGATTATTTTAGAAGACCAAGCTATGGATGATTATCCCTAACATGGACAGAATGACCATGATGTGTCTGCAGTTCCCGACATTTATTTTGTGTGTTCCTCTAAGTCTGCCATTCAGTGTACGGCCACTTTCATCAAAGTATTGGAGAGACAAGAACAAAAATATATATGACACTCAGTGCACTGGTCAAAAACAGGAAGAGCCGGTGTAACCCAGTAGTACAAAGTGCGTTGATTTGAGAAGGTGAGCTTTATATCAAGGAGACGAAGGTGTATTAGTGACTTTTTTAGCTCAGATATGAAGAAAAGGTACAACAAAGTTCCTATTGTTGGAAGCAGGGTGAGATGATGTGAGAAACAAAGCTCGTCTTAGCTTGAGAATAGGCACAGATGATAACAGTTAAGGGGGTAAGCAAGGCGACAGAAAGATTTGTCAAACGAAAGAATTTCCAGAAGCGAGA
>WNGS01167840.1:4573601-4592364 GCA_020271785.1 Procambarus virginalis | reverse complement strand
GTCGTGTAGCGACCCCCGCAATGACCGCCTTGTCTTGCGAGGGGTAAAAAGTCGCAGCCTTGACACACATTGATTTTCTCTCTGGATGCACTCGGAGCTGAGTCTTTTGGGCAGCTATTGGTTCCACTCACACCTGCAGGTTCTCCTAGTGGTGTGTGGCAACCCCCACCACTTAGGTTCTCCTCCTATGGTGTATGGCAACCCCCACCACTTACAGGTTCCCTAGCAGTGTGTGGCAACCCCCACCACTTACAGTTTCTCCTAGTGGTGTGTGGCACCCCCACCACTTACAGTTCTCCTAGTAGTGTATGGCAACCCCCACCACTTACAGGTTCTCCTAGTGGTGTATGGCAACCCCCACCACTTACAGGTTCTCCTAGTGGGTGTGGCACCCCACCACTTACAGGTTCTCCTAGTGGTGTATGGCAACCCCCACCACTTACAGGTTCTCCTAGCAGTGTGTGGCAACCCCCACCACTTACAGGTTCTCCTAGTGGTGTGTGGCAACCTCCACCACTTACAGGTTCTCCTAGTGGTGTATGGCAACCCCCACCACTTACAGGTTCTCCTAGTGGTGTATGGCAACCCCACCACTTACAGGTTCTCCTAGTGGTGTGTGGCAACCCCCACCACTTACAGGTTCTCCTAGTGGTGTATGGCAACCCCCACCACTTACAGGTTCTCCTAGTGGTGTGTGGCAACCCCCACCACTTACAGGTTCTCCTAGTAGTGTGTGGCAACCCCCACCACTTACAGGTTCTCCTAGTGGTGTATGGCAACCCACCTCACCTGCATTAATGCTAATAGCGAGTTTCCATTACATTAATTCCCTCTTCATTTCCGTGTGCCTTTCCGACTTAGCATACCTCTCCTAATTATTTTCTCACACACTTGCGAGCGATATATAAACACACTCCTTCCATTCCTCCTCCTCCTCTTCCATCCCAAGAAAGGATTTGACATGTCTGAGGGGAAGATTCTGCACGGATCTTCACGAATGAGAAATTTTTCAAAGTGAATTAATGTGGTGATCCCGGATGTCATTCCCTTAGCTTAGGCAGACTAGATCCGTCACTTAAGTGTCCTCGAGGTCTGCCACACCCTCTGACCAGTCACCACAACGTGAGATGTGTGTAAACACTTCACACGATTCTAACACCCAACATGTCAGAACACGGCAGATGGACCGGAAGGAGGACACTGCCTATAAGCGGAGCAGATGGGGAAGAGCAGACTAAGCGGACCTTAAAAGGCACTACGGGCTCACCATAGCCCGTGCTACTTGGAATTTTGTTCCAGGTAGCGAATCTTTAACAACAACAACAAGCGGACCTTTCCCTGGTTACAGTGAACACGCTGGTGGAGTGAGGACAGGGGGGTCGACCACAATAGGCTGCTTGTATCCGTTTCCGATCTCCCTTGGTGGTTGTCTCCTGTGTAGTGTGTATTCACCTAGTTGTACTTGCGGGGTTGAGCTCTGCTCTTTCGGCCCGCCTCTCAACTGTCAATCAACTGTTTCTAACTACTACTACTACTACATTTTTTTTTTTACATCGTGGTGGAACGTGAGATGTGCTCATGTGATGTGAGGTCTTTTTGAAGCCTCAAGCATTCCTCTTCTGTCTTAATCCTTCTCAAGATTTTGGCATCGTCAGCAAACATTGAGAGAAATGGATCTATACCAAATGGATCTATACCAAATGGATCTATACCAAATGGATCTATACCAAATGGATCTATACCCTCCGGGAGATCATTTACATATATCAGAAACAAGATAGGACCGAGTACAGAGCCCTGTGGGACTCCACTGGACTCTGTGGAGTCCACAGAGTGTGTGTGTGTATGTGGTGTGTGTGTGTGTGTGTGTGGTGTGTGTGTGTGTGTGTGTGTGTGTGTGTGTGTGTGTGTGTGTGTGTGTGTGTTAATGAATTCAGCTGAACGTGTTTGCAGGGTTGAACGTCAACTCCAAACAATTAACAACTGTTGTTTTAAAGCTATAATGAATTATACATATTTTTATTTGTAAAGTCTGCATTGAATAATTCAGTCACTTCTTCACGTGACCGATTCCTTTCATGAGAGAGAGAGAGAGAGAGGGAGAGAGAGGGAAAAGAGAGGGAAAGAGAAGAGATAGAGAGAGAGAGAGACCGAATGATAACAGTGACAGGGAAAAAAAAGCCTAATCACTCGGCGGACCGTTTTGGACTAATCTGCGTCTCTGATTCCCCGGTGTTCTCTGATCTCTTAGAAGCCTGTAATTGAATCCCACTCTCTTACTTCCTGCATGGACTCTCCGAAAGGCAAAGGTCGAGTTAACTCCATCTGCCCCCCTACAGGGATGTCCTGAAGACGCAGCAACACATATATATCCACATACGAACGGAAATGTCACACAAAGGGTATTTCACTCAACGAATGGTTGATTAGATATGGTTCCCTGTTTTCAGGCCACGTCATTCCCAGCCTTCTCTTACTCTCGTTCGCTTAACTCAGCGAAACTCGCTAAGTCGCTCACACAAGCCTGATTCCTTAAGATGCTTACGTCGTCAGTTTTATACCGAATTATCGTACAAACATAAACTATACATACAAATCTACTAGTGATTTGCTAGTGAAATACATTACTAAACTCACTTGCGGAAGAAAAAAGGGTTGTAGAATATTCTCCTTTTCCCTTCCTCCTTTCCTATCTATCTTTACCCTCCTTTTTCCCTTCCTCCTTTACCCTCCTCCTTTCCCCTCGTCCTTTCTCTTCGACATCATTATTTCTTTTACCATCAACATCGCTATTTTTGGCCTATCTTCCCCCAGGCTGTCGAAGTTGATGACCTCTCGCAATCGTCCACAGGTAAACCACCAATAAACAGGTAATCATCGTAATCATCATCATCATCATTCAGACGTCACTAAGCTGATGGTAAGCAAACGTCTAACGTTTTACGAATCTTTTTACCCAAAATGATTGACACGACAAGTTTCGTGTTTTACTTAAATTCACAAGCTTTAAATAGTAAATTCTGTTTTTTTTATATATATATAATTTTCCCTACACAGTTGCTCGAGCAGTTGCTACTGTGACTAACTACTGTTAATAACTACTGCCCGTAAGTATTGTACCTAACAATCTCCACTAATAACTGTCCCTAATTACTGTTCCTAACTCCTTACCATAACTAGTACCTTCAATTACTTCCCCTAACTACTGTTACAAACTACTTTAACTACTGTCCCTAACTGCTGCCTTTAACTGCCACCCCTAGTTACTGCACCTAAGAACTGCCCCATAACTACTGTCCCCTAACTAGCGCCCTCTAAGGCTCCTAACTACTGTACCTCATTAACTAGCGTACCTCACCTAACTCTGTCACCAATTACCAAATCTACCAAATTACTGGATCTAACAATTACTAAAACTAACTATTGTACCAAATTACTGGACCTAATTAACACATGGGAATCAGGATTATAATTAATTTCAATCCCGATCATCGTGTATTGTGTCTGTGTTGCTGTGGTGGTGGAGCCATGTCTGTGTGTTGCTGTGGTGGTGGAACCATGTCTGTGTGTCGCTGTGGTGGTGGAGCCTTGTCTGTGTATCGCTGTGGTGGTGGAGCCATGTCTGTGTGTTGCTGTGGTGGTGGAGCCATGTCTGTGTGTTGCTGTGGTGGTGGAGCCATGTCTGTGTGTTGCTGTGGTGGTGGAGCCATGTCTGTGTGTCGCTGTGGTGGTGGAACCATGTCACATCTCTGGAAAAGAATGAGTAGAATCCTTATTATTAGTTCGTTCAAAATACCTTCAAAATACACATTAAAAAACGATAGAACAGGGCAAACTCCTGCCCTCTGTGGGTACCAATCGCCAAGGTGAACAATATCGCCAAAGTATGATTCTTGCAACAGGGGGGGGGGGGAATATCGCAATATATGAAGTAAGCTTTAAGGAATCTCATTGTGGGATACCGTCTTACATGTCATGATGACTATGATACGAGATCGTAGGAGGGAATAGCGTCTTACGACATGTGATGAGTATGTTATAGATCGTAAGAGGTGGGGGGAGGGAAAGGAGCTGCAGTGACAATCTACGTAAATAATAAGAGAAACGTTCATGTGTACAACGAAACACATTTTACGAACGTGCATTGTCGGCGCGCGCGTGCGTGTGGTGTGGCCAGCCACGCACACACGCACACACACACACACGCACACACACACACGCACACTCCTGGCAACAAAGGCCTTCCGGCTTCCGGCCGTGTTAATGAGAGCTGATTAACGAATGATGAAATGATTGGTCTGTCTGGTGGTGCTGTGAGCTGCTGGGTAATTACCTCTCATTTGAATTATTTGCGGAGGCATACATGCATACATTCACACACACACACACACACACACACACACACACACACACACACACACACACACACACACACACACACACACACGCACATTTAGATCGCTGAACACCGCCAACGTGAATCTAGTGTTAGCTCCCACATGGTGGAGCTCCCATTTAAAAAATACATTAGAAAACTCGAAAAGTTCTGAAGTTTACTATGAGGCTCATCCCAGAATTGCGAGGGATGTGGTATGAAGAGAGACTGAAAGAACTAAACCTGACGACGCTTGAAAAGAGGAGAGGGGAGACATGATAGAAGTGTATTAAATACATCGGGGGATTAGCTGAATAGAAAAATAGAGGAAATGTTCACAAAGAACACGAACAGAACAAGCATGGAACGAAGCTTGAGACTTAGATGAGTTATAGAGATGTTGGAAAGTTTTCTCTTTGAGTATAGTTGGAAATGGAATGAACTAATGAGCAAATTTTATAAGTAAACTCCATTCAAATTTGTATGAGTAGATATGATAGGGAAATAGGTCAGTCATTGCATTAGACAACCGGCGGCTAGAAAGGCAGGGTCCAGGAACAAAAGCTCGATCCTCAAGGCACAAATAAGTGAGTACACGCGCATACACACACACACACATACATATCTGTACATGAGTATGTATACATATATGTAGGTATGTAAGCATATATGTCGGCATGTATGAGTGCATGCATGTATGTGCACATGAATGTAAATAATGGTGTATGTGTGTGTGTGTACATGTGTATACATAGAGCGGGACTGGAGGGTCAACCATTCCAATATTTGCACCAACCTTCGCGTTTTTGTTAATCCTCAATTATTGGGTTTCTTGTTATTGAAAGTTTGTGAAAAATGTTCCTGTCAGTAAAGAATTTTTAGTGAACTCAACTCTGAAAATTTTGCGCTGAGTCTGTTCCTTTTTGTTTATATTTTATAGAAATAACAAGAGCCTTTGCCTGGTAAAGTATCTCCACTTGACCAACAGTCTCCTCCCACCATCAGTTCAATCCCCGACCGTCCAAGTGGTTGGGCACCATTCCTTACCCCCGTCCGATCCCAAATCCTGATTCCTTCCAAGTCCTATACAGTCGCAATGGCTTGGCGCTTTCTCCTGATCATTCCCGTCCCCTTCCTCCTCTAGAATGCCTCTACATGAACCCTAGTTTAATGTACTTCCAATGACCCGAGCTTACTACTCAAGTTTATATATGCGCTTCTTGTCCTCAACAGTGCTGAAGGCTTGTTGACAGTATATATATATACATATATATATATATATATATATATATATATATATATATATATATATATATATATATATATATATATATATATACGGAGATTCCATTCACCTCGACTGGGCTCGAGACCCATACAGCCCAGGTGAATTGAAAGTTTATTTCCACGAAAGTGTGGCTGGCCAGTTATACACGGAGAGTTGACTGAGTACTGGACTCTGTCCAAGGCTAAAGTATTCTTGCTATTCGAACAGTAATCACTTGCGGCGCTTTAACAACCCTTGCAGAGGTTAAGAGGCAACAAGCCCAGCACCACCATCCAGCTGGTAGCTGCATTAATAAGATTGGATCCCGCTGGGCAGTAACAATAACATGCATTCAGACTGTACAGTGAAAGATTCCTTCATAAAGAGTTCATTCACGTGGACCATCGAGCCTCGAACTGCAGACCACATAGACAGCAGCCGGCACCTACTGAGCCACCACCATGTAATAAGAGGGATTTCTGTCGAGTTANGACCGCTGAATGTAATGGACTTGAGTCGAGGACGGGTTGTTTCGACTCAAGTCCATTACATCCAGCGGTCGACCCCACAGACGTATTCATCATTATTCATCATTCTGTTCAGTCAAATCGGGAATTTTCTCAAATATAAAATAATATTATAATATATAAGCATATTGTGCATATATAGCATAGGTTAGGTTAGGTGTTTAGGTTCTGTTGGCGATTATTTGTATCTGTAGTTCGTGGGTGAAGCATTTACAGCGTTGTGGTTCGAACAAAATTCGTCAGTGAAGCACTTGTTCCGGAAGTGTTCGAAGGAAATCAGTTGCGAGTCGTGTGTAAACCGTTTTTCATTCATAAACAGGGGGTTTGGCGGGTGCATGGAATCACTTTTGGATCTTTGTTTGGAGGTCGGCTGCGAGAACAGGTTGTTTACAGCGATGTGGTTCGAACTGAGGTCGTCAGCAAAGCACTGTTTGAGAAATGATCGAACGTCATCAGTTGTGAGTCGTGTGCAAACCTTTTCCCCTTCATAAACAGCGGGTTTTGTAGCCAGATTAAGAAGCATTTGGCCTTTGTTGATGAGGACGGGGTTATCAACCATACTCTACGGACGGTTGTGGTTTTGATGATGGGCTGGTCACCGTAACCTTGGTTGATTCGAACCATCTCGAGGCTTCAGAACGTTAAAAAATGACAACATCAATGAGAACTGTCACTCCTGCGAGTCAAAATTTTATGTTCACACACAATAAGTCTTAAATAAATGACTTAACACTAATTCTTTTTGGCCTCCATTTGTACGTAGTAAAATTAACGAGAACAAGATCAAACATATTACACGTAACAAAATAGTAATTCCACTTGGTAATGGTTAACGACCCCATCGGCCTCCTCCACCGCCCATTCCTCTCTCTCTCCCCAACACCTGCCCGGGAGGCAACTGTGGCTCCAGAAGCAACGGCTGACACACACACACACACACTGCTGGCCGAAGCAGTTTGGTCCATCTCTAAATAAAGGTAAGAGCCAAGACGCAAAAGACCCGATACAAATGGTTCAATACCGACATTACGAACTTCTTTAACAACCGTCCAGACAGGAAACTTTCCGTAATGTTAGACTAACTTTTGTACAGTTGATGAGAGGATTGTGGTACACTCTGATGAGAGGATTGTGGTACACTCTGATGAGAGGATTGTGGTACACTCTGATGAGAGGATTGTGGTACACTCTGATGAGAGGATTGTGGTACACTCTGATGAGAGGATTGTGGTACACTCTGATGAGAGGATTGTGGTACACTCTCATGAGAGGATTGTGGTAAACTCTGATGAGAGGATTGTGGTACACTCTCATGAGAGGATTGTGGTAAACTCTGATGAGAGAATTGTGGTACACTCGAACGAGTTTTCTGTATTATCGAACACCGACGGTTCGTACGTCCAGAGCCACCACCAACACCTGGTCCAGATCCATCCGCTTGGATTGCCAACCAATCCAAGTGGATGAACAAATACAATAAGCGAGAGCTTATTTTTGTCATAGAAAATTGCTGTAGATAGAAAGAAGCTTACAGTGACATTATCACCGTGCAGTCGACGCGTCATCTGTACTCACCTAGTTGTACTCGACCCTGTAGTGCCTCACTGCCTCGACACCTGGAGCCCTCCCTCACGTGTAGCCCCCACTACGATATCGTGTACTAAGTACGAGTTTCTCGACATCTTCATCCCTCTCACGTGTATCCTCCACGTCTACCTTGACTTCTGGTTAATGTCTTCTGGTTAATGTCTTCAGGTTAATGTCTTCTGGTTAATGTCTTCTGGTTAATGTCTTCTGGTTAATGTCTTCTGGTTAATGTCTTCTGGTTAATGTCTTCTGGTTAATGTCTTCTGGTTAATGTCTTCTGGTTAATGTCTTCTGGTTAACGTAAGTGGACTAGGTTTGAGTGTCTCCCCACCTTGAGCCTTCGTAGTGAACGCCTTATTCAAACAAATTAATTACATTATATGTTTAATCATATTTAATTTTCAGTCCAAATTAGGTATATTATTAGTTTAGCGATGTTGGTTATTTTTTTACTTATAAACTTGTGTTCCGCATGGTAACTCACTGGCGAAGCTTTGTTAATGCACAGGGTTCCCCTTGAACTACTCAGATAAGGCAATCTTGTATAAAAACAATTGCCAATCAAGTTTATCAATCATTTCATATGAACTAAGTATAGTCTTGATCTTACCTCCAAATAAAAAAATCCTTTGGTTTTGTAAGATACTGTACTAGTTTTGATACTATTATTATTATTATTATTATTATTATTATTATTATTATTATTATTAACATAGTTAAATAATAAATAACTAAGAAGGTCACTAAATAAATAATAACAAAATAGTAAATAACTAAAATTAGGGGGGCCTGACGGCTGAGCGAACAGCGCTTGGGATTCGTAGTCCTAAGGTTGCGGGTTCGATTCCCGGCGGAGGCGGAAACAAATTGGGCAGAGTTTCTTTCACCCTGATGGGCCTGTTTACCTAGCAATAAATAGGTACCTGGGAGTTAGGCAGCTGCTACGGACTACTTCCCGGGGGGGGAGGTTTAACTAAAAAAAAAGAGGCCTAGTCGAGGACCGGGCCGCGGTGACGCTAAGCCCCGAAATCATCTCAAGATAACCTCAAGATAGGTATACCGTTATGCAGCTGCCCTAGACTATATGAGAGTTTGTGTCACGAGGTTGCTACGTGGCACTAAAAATTATTTATCTTGCAGGATGCTTACTCATACAGGGACGTATGAGCAGTATTCAGCACTGGCGAATACTGCTTTTTATTATTATTATTAATTCATTAGGTACATCTGCATTAGTGCAGCTACCCTAGACTATATGAAGTGGAGTACAGTGTGTCAAAAAAAACTAACTAGTTAATGCTAGAAAATCCCCATCACACAGGATGGTTAGTCATACAGAGGCATGTGATAAGCAGTCTGCACTGGCAGATTCCGGATGCATTTTGAGGATATCATCAACACAAGATTGAATAAGGTAGCAGTGGTAATAAAGGTCCCCATCTCGCAGGATGGTTAGTCATACAGGGCCATATGTTTAGTAGCCTGCACTGGCAAATTTTGGGTACATTGTGAGGATATCTTCAAGAATACGAGAGTGAATAAAGTAATTGCAAAGCTCCAGGTACCTCATGCCAACTGGTCTGAAAGGTCTAATAACTGGGCATTCAGTGATGTAGTGCGGGAGATCGTGCCGTAGTTCCTGCTCACAGAGTTTGCAACTGGAGTGCTCAGGATTGGGAGATCCGTCACCTGCAGCCACCTGCCACAGGTAACGGTAACCCAACCTGATCCTTGCAACCACTGTGCCGCACAGTCTAGTGGACGTTTTGTGCTGCCCATAGATGTAGGTTTCAGATCTGAACAAATCATAGCTTTTTATACTAGTAATTTCAGGTCGTTGGGAGTCAGTAAGTTCTTTCCTATCAGATCTGAATGTTTGGATCAATACAGTTTTGACAGCAGAGATGGGGATACCTAGATCTAAGTCAACTTCAAACTTGTTACACGCTAATTTGGCTGCAATGTCTGTTTCATTATGATGGGTTATATTTATGTGTGAAGGTATCCATACAAAGGAAATTCGAGACCCTTTACTCTTTTTTTTTTTATTAATTCCTTAGGTACATCTGCATTAGTGCAGCTACCCTAGACTATATGAAGTGGAGTACAGTGTGTCAAAAAAGCTAACTAGTTGATGCTAGAAAATCCCCATCACACAGGATGGTTAGTCATACAGAGGCATGTGATAACCTTTTACTCTATGTGAAGGTACGAATAGAAGTCTACGGGTCTTGCCTCCCACGTTTCATTTACCCATGCTTAATTTTTTATAATTCATTTTGAAGAAATTGTTTAAATTCCATTTTACTTCAAAAGTATCTTGGGGTCATTTAGCATCATTCTGAATATTATATTAGCATGCAAACATTTGGTAATTATATTGTATTTTATATTACTTATTTGACCTTATATATTAAACTGCATAGACTGTAAATAAGGTAGATGAAGGGAACATAATTCATCTCTCGCAAGAGACGAACTTTGTTATGAACTTTGGGAACACTCCCTCACATTCCAAGAGGGACTATAGTTCACTACACTTCCAAATTTATTAAACAGTGTTTAGGTCGCTGAATTGGCTTTAATAAACCTAAAATTTATATAGCACTGCAAGCCGTACTTTCCACTCTGTAAAACAAATTGAAAACCGAAAGTGTAGTTTAACGTTGTTATAAATATCTTGTAATTGTTCAATTAATAAGTGGTCTTGCGAATCATAACAAATATAAACACAGTTGAGTTATTACTTAACGAGTCAAATGACCAATGGGTTCGCTATCTGGCTGTTTGGTTAGTTTCTTTAGCCATCAATTTTCTACTTCGGTCAAAACCAAAAATTAACAGGGATTTTTATTTATAATTTGACGTGTTAGAAACAGACATTTACAGCCAACCCCAACTAGTACACTCCACGAAACCATCTTTATATATACTATAGCAATCTATACACATAATGAGTTTAATAAATCCATATCATTACAATCATAGACATAATGAGTTACAATCACCACAAACATAATTACCTTCAATTGTTGCTCATAATTACAATTAATCCACACATCAATCGCATCAGTAATATCAGTGAGTGTTGTCCAGCAGGAACGCCTCCTCCCTGTCAGGTCACTTCTGCGTGTAATGTAAATTTCCGCTCATGTTTCCATGTCAAGATTTCCTCGTGATGTGTGTATGTACTCACCTATTTGTACTCACGATTTGTACTCGCCTATTTGTGCTTGCAGGGGTTGAACTTTGGCTCTTCGATCCCGCCTCTCAACAGCAATAAATGGTGTACAGATTCCTGAGCCTACTGGCCTCTATCATATCTACATTTAAAATGTGTGTGTGTGTGTGGTGTGTCTCGTTTATAAAGCAATGCTCACCATCTTGCACCTTACACGAGAAAATCCCTGCCAAAACCTGCAAGGCCCCCTCCAAGACTCCCCTGCCAACACCTGCAAACGTCCCCGCCCCAAGACTTCCCAGCCAAACACCTGCGAACGTCTCCCCTCCCATGACTCCCTGCCAACACCTGCAAACGTCAAACATCTCCCTGTACTAGTGCCTCCTGATCACGTTCCATGTCTTGTTGGCTCATATTTACATACACAACAGGTGGCTCCCACGGCACCGCTCTAGGCTGGGGCAGGCTGGTGGGGGGGTGTCCTGGGCAGGCTGTGGGGGCGTCCTGGGCAGGCTGTGAGGGGCGTCCTGGGCAGGCTGTGGGGGGCGTCCTGGGCAGGGCTGTGCGGGGGCGCCTGGGCAGGCTGTGCGGGGGCGTCCTGGGCAGGGCTGTGGGGGGTGTCCTGGGCAGGCTGTGGGGGCGTCCTGGGCAGGCTGTGCAGGGGCGTCTGGGCAGGCTGTGAGGGCCTCCTGGGTAGGCTGTGAGGGCGTGTGGAAACCCTGTGTGAGGCGTCAGTAGGGGCTGTGGGGAGCGTCCTTAGAAAAGACTTTGGGGGGGTGTCATGGAAAGGTAATTGGGCGTCCTACCCTCCATTCCTACCTTCGCCTAATACCTCCCTTCTCCTCCCTTTCCTGTCACCCCTTCCCCTCCTATCTTCCCCCTCCATCTTCTCTTCTACCCTTCCCTTCTATCCCTTCCTCGCTTTTCTCCCCCGACTTTCCCTGCCGACCATACCCTAACCTACTCCCCCATCTATCCCTCCCACCCCCCCCCCCACCCCCTCATCCTCCTTCCCTTACCTTCGGTGCTTTTTCTGTCGAAACTTTGCTCTTAATTTCTTTCTCTTGAGAGACTTATTGTCTTCCTTTCAATGTTTCATTCAGAGTCGAGTTGGAATTTTCCTTCCTACTTTGTTAATGTTTGCTGTTGTTTTTGTTGGAGTTTTGTTCCTGCTGTGCTGTTTTATGTAGTAGCTGCCTTTTTTCTGTTTTGTTAATGCAAGCTGTTCTGGTGCAGCTGAGATTTGTTTACTTTGGGGAGTCTTTGGAGGCATTTAACAGCTGATGGTAGCAGTGTCTGTGGGGTTACATAACACGGCCTCGTGGTCAATGAATATATATATTATCTCACGCTTGAAAACATGGAAGTCCTCGAGATACAGTAATATATTAAGCTGCACAAAAAATGGAATTAAAGGAATTTCTAGTTTTTTTTTGTTAGCACAAAAAAAATAGAATTTAACTGAATTTATCTTGCACTGAAATTGTCCATTTTGGGTCACGCTGTGTAGAGGGTTTCTGGGATGTCTGCTTGTTCTCATTGGGTGAAGAAGGCATTTCTGCTTTCACGATTTTCTTGCCACATGCGCAAAAAGCCATATATTTTTTCTCTCTCTCTCTTCTTACTACAGTGATTCTTAATGGCCTATTGTTTGAGTTTGTTGAAAATAAAGTAGGTTTATACGCCAGTTGGTTTATACACCTACTGGTGTTGATAGAAGAATTTATATAATTCACAGTGATACTATTAATATTATTTTGCTCTCATTTGTGGATTATAGTAAAATTTATTATACTTATTATATATATATATATATATATAATATATATTATATATATATATATATATATATATAATGTATATATATATATCGAACATTCTTGTAGTTGTATGGACTACTTGTTTCTTTGTTCACTACTTTCTTTAATGTGCACTCCTTTCAAGATGCTGTGCAGCCTTGTTACTAGTATGCATTCCTTGCTCTACATTCTTACATGTTGCTATGTTTTCCTTAGAGTTGCTCTGCATTTCTAGGGCGTCACTGTGCATACATCCGAGTTACTCGGTAATCATTGAACCTCTATTGGATCAATAGGCCGACTATTTTTTTTTATTACACTTATTCATAATACCTGTCACGTTTTCTCTCTTCATATCAGATATGAAAGACGGAAATGATCCCTGTCACTGAGGAAGCTTAGCTCCTTCCTGGTGTCAGCTCGAGTGCTGCCTCGTCACTTTCTGCTGCTGAGTGAATGACAACATCCTGTAAGTGGCAGTACTTATAGTAACTATTCGGTCGAAAATACCAATATATAGTGATGGACCGCCGGAAACCAATTACTATTCATTTTACGAAGTCCGGGAAAAATAAAGCTAAGAAGTAAAGTTAAATTTGCCAAGGCTTAATATAGCACGTATATGTACTATGTTAGGACCTATGATAGCGGAGCTTATATTTAGAATCCTAGGAGAAAACAGGTAGGTTAATTCTTAAATTTTGTTACAGATACATACGTTTCCGGTTTGTCCAATACAATAATACAAAATTCTACTTTCTGGTGGTCCATCACTATTTATTTGATACTTTCGACTCAATAGTTACCATAAGTACTTCCATATTAGGGGACCGCTTGGCGAATGAATAAAGTTTGCATTTAGATCACAATAAAACCGTGAACACGAGGACTACAGTGAACCTGAAAATTCAAGGATGGAAAATTCGGTATCATTGAACGGTCTCACGTGTACTCAATAAATACTCATACGCAATACCTAAGTCAGGTCTTCCTTGGGAGTGAATTCAAGGTCTCCCGGAGCTTCAGATAGCTTGAGGCTCCATTGTTAGGTAATCGTCGAGGGTTATCAACTCTCTTCTAATCAGAACTTTGATTCTATGAGAGCGCATTGAAGGGTTCTTATTCCTCGCTAGGGAGCAAGTCAGGAAGACGATTCCCCTTTCCTTCGTTAAGAGCTTCTTGAAAACGACTTTCAAAGTGCCGCCCAGCATCTTAAGGGTTGAGAGAGCAGCTTCTCAGAACGAGGGAGAAACGAGGAAGATCCAATAGGCGACGAGAGAGAGAGAGAGAGAGAGAGAGAGAGAGAGAGAGAGAAAGAGAGAGAGAGAGAGAGAGAGATCAAAACAAGCCATAGGCATTACTGAGAGTGGCATTATCGTTGAGTTTTGGCTGGTCAACACAGCTGAGACGGAGTGTGGACCTTCATCAGGGAGGGCTGATAACCACATCCCATTCTCCATTACTTTATCAGTCGTATGGTACGCATCAAATCCCATCCAATAATGGCCTGGTTTCAAGAGCTCTCTACTGGTAACGTAAGTGGCAAATAATTTTCCTCTCGAAGAGTTCTTTAGGTTCTGGGTCCCCTGGGCTACACAACGCATCCTTGGCTCACTAAGGCTTCCTCAGCAGTTAGGAAGAGCCCAGTACCAGACAATCTTGTCTTGTACTGGGCTGTACTGGGCTTGTACTGTACTGGGCTTTACTGTACTGGGCTTGTACTTGGCTTCATAAGCCGATTTTGCTACAGTGTATAGTTTCCCTAGTACAGGAGCGCGCATCTTTTCTCAGTCTCACGTTCATAATAATTTACTGATCCCGCTAAAAGGAAAAAAATTTTCATTGCCGGGTTACCCTACCTCACGCCATATATCTACGAGGCTTCCTTCATTACCACAAGAGCAACTTGTTTGAGTGGTTTTAAGAAGCTTCTTGACTATTAGACGTGCTTCAAANTAAACTGGAAAAGGTTCAAAGCATTGCCACCAGACTAGTACCCGAGCTGAGAGGCATGAGCTACGAGGAGAGACTACGGGAATTAAACCTCACTTCGCTGGAAGACAGAAGAGTTAGGGGGGGACATGATCACCACATTTAAGATTCTGAAGGGAATTTATAGGGTAGATAAAGACAGGCTATTTAACACAAGGGGCACACGCACTAGGGAACACAGGTGGAAACTGAGTGCCCAAATGAGCCACAGAGATATTAGAAAGACCTTTTTTTAGTGTCAGAGTGGTTGACAAATGAAATGCATTAGGAAGTGATGTGGTGGAGGCTGACTCCATACACAGTTTCAAGTGTAGATATGATAGAGCCCAATAGGCTCAGGAACCTGTACACCTCTTGATTGACGGTTGAGAGGCGGGACCAAAGAGCCAGAGCTCAACCCCCGCAAGCAAAACTAGATGAGTACACCCACACACACACAATTAAACGCACATTATCGCTCGATATACTATATATGTCTGGCAATTCCCATTATGAGAAGAGTGAGAGAAGGCAACACTTTTCATCACAGTTATTGGTCACCGCGGTACTAAAAATGTAATCACAGTTCTCCACCCACCTCCAGCCACCTCCAAACACCTCCAGCCACCTATAGCCACCGCCAGCCACCTCAGCCACCTCCAGCCACCTCCACCCACCTCCACCCACCTCCAAACACCTCCAGCCACCTCCAGCCACCTATAGCCACCGCCAGCCACCTCAGCCACCTCCAGCCACCTCCACCCACCTCCACCCACCTCCAGCCACCTCCAGCCACCTCCAGCCACCGCCAGCCACCTCCACCCACCTCCAGCCACCTCCAAACACCTCCAGCCACCTATAGCCACCGCCAGCCACCTCAGCCACCTCCAGCCACCTCCACCCACCTCCAGCCACCTCCAAACACCTCCAGCCACCTATAGCCACCGCCAGCCACCTCAGCCACCTCCAGCCACCTCCACCCACCTCCACCCACCTCCAAACACCTCCAGCCACCTCCAGCCACCTATAGCCACCGCCAGCCACCTCAGCCACCTCCAGCCACCTCCACCCACCTCCACCCACCTCCAGCCACCTCCAGCCACCGCCAGCCACCTCCACCCACCTCCAGCCACCTCCAAACACCTCCAGCCACCTATAGCCACCGCCAGCCACCTCAGCCACCTCCAGCCACCTCCACCCACCTCCAGCCACCTCCAAACACCTCCAGCCATCTATAGCCACCGCCAGCCACCTCAGCCACCTCCAGCCACCTCCACCCACCTCCACCCACCTCCAAACACCTCCAGCCACCTCCACCCACCTCCACCCACCTCCAAACACCTCCAAACACCTCCAGCCACCGCCAGCCACCTCAACCCACCTCCACCCACCTCCACCCACCTCCAGCCAATTCCAGCGAGTTTCAGCGAGCTTCAGACCAGTTCCAGTAAGCTCCAGTCCGCTTCAGACAGCTCCCAAAATGCTTCAGTCAACTCGAGCCAGCTTCATCCAGTTCCACCAAGCCTTAACTAGGCCCAGCCAACTGCAGCCAGCTTCAGCGAGCTTCAGCCAGCTTCAGCCAGCTACAGCCAACTCAGTGCATGCCGGAATTAGTGTGTGGGGTTTGAGCGCGTGCCTGGCAGCTCGCTTAAATGGCACAGATATTAGAAACAATATTTTCACTTGGAATTAACGCTGAGAGATTAGTTAAAGGTCTTCAGTGTGGTTGAAAAGTGGTTCCAGTGTTGTTCTTCGTGGTGGTTAAAGTTGTTCTTCGTGATGGATATTGTTGTTCTTCGTGGTGGTTATTGTTGTTCTTCGTGGTGGTTATTGTTGTTCTTCGTGGTGGTTATTGTTGTTCTTCGTGGTGGTTATTGTTGTTCTTCGTGGTGGTTATTGTTGTTCTTCGTGGTGGTTATTGTTGTTCTTCGTGGTGGTTATTGTTGTTCTTCGTGGTGGTTATTGTTGTTCTTCGTGGTGGTTATTGTTGTTCTTCGTGGTGGTTATTGTTGTTCTTCGTAGTGGTTATTGTTGTTCTTCGTGGTGGTTATTGTTGTTCTTCGTGGTGGTTATTGTTGTTCTTCGTGGTGGTTATTGTTGTTCTTCGTGGTGGTTATTGTTGTTCTTCGTGGTGGTTATTGTTGTTCTTCGTAGTGGTTATTGTTGTTCTTCGTGGTGGTTATTGTTGTTCTTCGTGGTGGTTATTGTTGTTCTTCGTAGTGGTTATTGTTGTTCTTCGTGGTGGTTATTGTTGTTCTTCGTGGTGGTTATTGTTGTTCTTCGTGGTGGTTATTGCTGTTCTTAGTGGTGGTTATTGTTGTTCTTCGTGGTGGTTATTGTTGTTCTTCGTGGTGGTTATTGTTGTTCTTCGTGGTGGTTAAAGTTGTTCTTAGTGGTGGTTATTGTTGTTCTTCGTGGTGGTTATTGTTGTTCTTCGTGGTGGTTATTGTTGTTCTTCGTGGTGGTTAAAGTTGTTCTTCGTGGTGGTTATTGTTGCTCTTCGTGGTGGTTATTGTTGTTCTTCGTGGTGGTTAAAGTTGTTCTTCGTGGTGGTTAAAGTTGTTCTTCATGGTTAAAGTCAAACAGAAGGAGGTTTGGCGGCCGGATTAACGAGCCTGTGGCCATGTTTGATCATCGAAGACCTCCCAACCCTGTAGGCTGTGTGTCATGCACTTTATGCCTCGACGTGTAAGTTATTACAAGCCATTACACACCTAGCTCCAGTTCCCCAGCAACAACAAAAAACAAACACAACCTCATCAACGACAATAACATCGTCAGGATGACTCGCAAAAACAGGATCGGCAAAAACATCAACAATAACAACAACAGCAACATGGGTTCGAATCACTTCTGGGGTGTGGAGTTTTCAGTTACATATATGCCTGGGGACCGTTCAGGCTTGTTCGCATTTGTGTTGCTCACGTGGCCCCCCCCCCCAAAAAAAAATGAGGTGATTTGATAAAATACCATGCCCAAGATTACCATCAGAGCGCCGGCGGGATGATGGGCTAATAGTCTCGGCTAACATCATCATTGTCCGGTCGTGATGGTCGAGCGGTTAAGGTCTCCTGTACACCAGTTGCAATGTGTTCCTGGCAGTATGGGTTCGAGTCACTTCTGGGGTGTGAGTTTTCAGTTATATATATATATATATATATATATATATATATATATATATATATATATATATATATATATATATATAATATATATATATATATTATATATATATATATATATTAACTGAAAACTCACACCCCAGAAGTGACTCGAACCCATACTCCCAGGAGCAACGCAACTGGTATGTACAGGGACGCCTTAAACCACTTGACCATCACGACCGGACAAAAGGAAGTGATAGCCGAGGCTATATGAACCACTTCCCGCCGGCACTCGGATGGTAATCTTGGGCATAGCATTTTATCAAATCACCTCATTTTTTGGGGCAACACGTGAGGAACACAAAGGAAATTAACCCTTCAATAATCCCTTTTTGAGATCTCGAGGATCTAATGACAATGAACTTGCTCATTTGCATGTAAATCAGGATTTTTGCTAAACTTTGGTGATTAACCTTCGAGCAGGAAAGGATTCGGATAGACAGGTAATATTTATATATATATCTGATATATCTATATATATATACTACCTAACCTATATAATCGGTATAGTGGATATAGCCCTATATTAGATATATATAGATATGATAGATACGTATATATATATAGTATATCTATATCTATATGATATATATGCATACACGCCTGATGGTCCCCAGGACTAGATACAAACGGAAAACTCACACCGCACACGATAGTGACTCGAACCCGATACCTCCCAGGGGCAATGCACCTGGTATGTACAGGGATCCATTAAACCACTTGACCATCATGGTCCCGGACCCTCAACGGAATGTGATAGCGCTGAAGCTATATGACTCCACGTTCCCCACGCCGGCACCTATCGGAAGGCTAATCTTGGGCATGTGAGCTTTTCAGCACATCACCTCATTTTTTGAGGCAAACACGTGAGTGAACACAAAGGGAAAGAGAC
>WNGS01167840.1:4555578-4568078 GCA_020271785.1 Procambarus virginalis | reverse complement strand
CTTATCACGTTCCATTTTCTTCGTGTTGCTGTCGCCTGACTGTCGTTTAGGACATGTTCTAAGAAGACTCCTCATGTGACTTCCGTCTTGATCAGTGATTCTCAAGTAGAGGCACTAAATACCTCCTTTAGTGGCATTACCTAAATACCTAATATAAAAATATACCTAAATATACTTTAGGTATAAATACCTAAATACCTTTTAAATACCTCCCCGGGGAGGTATTTAAAATCTAAGTGTAGAGGAATTTTAGCCAAGGAAAGAACTGAGGGAGGAAAGTCAGGCAGGAAGAAACTCGAAACTACGAGAGAATGTACTGGGAGGGAACCTGGGCCAGGGGGAAGGTGTGTAGACTTGGGACTCCGAGACACTCTGGTCTAGAACATGTTTTGACCGCAAGCAGATATAGAGGGAAATCAAAATTCTGGCTTCCGGATGGCTTTAAGTCTACAGTTCTCTTCAGTCACTGTGGGTGAAGGACAGGGAGGTGGAGGGGGGGGTGGATGTCACGGTGGGTGACGTCCCCATCTCCTTGATCCACCCCCCCCCTCCCCCTGCTATAACCCCCTCTCCCCCCCCTTTCTCTGAAAATGTATCAACACCTGAAACCACTCTATGGGTCTCAGAAAATATATTACTACCATCGCTAACAACTCTAGGAGCTCACACAAGACATGTCACACCGGACTGCACGAAAATCACTTCCGGGGTGTCTTTGAACACAAATATTTTTAAAACATTGAACTTTGGCCCATTTCCCCCCCCCCCAGCCTATGTCCGACCCGTACCCTAGACCATTCCCTCTGCAAATTCAGTTGAGGATAGTCCCCAAGCACCCAGCCTTCAACTTTGTCCCGACAGACGGAACTTTTCTCTTATAGTACAGTTTAAATGACATATAGTTAATTGTCTAGTAGGTCAGACAGTGAAAAATCTTTCACAGTTCCCACGTTGAATAGCGTTCAAGTGATGTCTGGTGCTAGCCAAGATGGCCAGCGCCCTCTTAACTACCAAACAACTACTGAAACACAATGCTGACTCACCTTAGGAGTTCTTTCCATGACGCAAGACTTAGCTCATTCACTCGCGGGGTGGAACACTGCTTTGGCTTTGTTCCTGTGTTCCATGACGGCACGGACACGCTGGCAACACTGGACACGGACACCCTGGCAACACTGGGCACGGACACGCTGGCAACACCGGGCACGGACACATACACAATGTGGACACGGACACACATACACATACACATGTGAGCCAGCAGAACGATTGGTCCAAACTGCGGCTGACCTCCACACAGCGTCGTTAACATATCTTACCATTGTATACACCATCGGTATTTTCTGAATTAAAAATTATATTATCGTCAATTCGAATAGTGTGTGTATAGTTTGCCCACGGGTTAGGTTACATGTTTATGTTATGTTGGTAATTGTATATCTATAGTAGTATGATATACAATCTATAGTAGTATGAAATGTATATCTTGCAGTATGTGGCTGACGCATTTAGCCGGGAGGTGCGATTCGAACGCGGGAATTGACCGAAGCACTGTTCGAGAGTTGTTCGACCGTCGTCAGCTGCGAGGCTTGTGTAAAGTGGGTTTTCATTAATGAGCGAGAGAGAGACTCATGGTTCAAGCTTGTTCGTATTAACCAACGTCGAATGCTCGTCATTTCGACTGCCACCACCCCCTCCCCTACCTGTTTGTGAATGAAAAAATGTTACACGCGACTCACAACTGATGACGCTCGAATAATTTTTCGAACAGTGCTTCGCTGAGGACCTCTGTTCGAACCATGACGTTGTAAATGTTTCACCCACGTACTTCAGACACAATCGCCAACAGAACCTAAACACTTACCCTGCACCTAACTATATATATAGAACATTAATGTATAATAATATTAATTTATATATGAAAACAAACCTGTTTTAGTAATACACAATACGTTAAACTATGTGAATGCGTCTGGGGGGGGGGAGTCTGCCGCTGCTTTAACGATCCTGGCCCGAGGACAGGTTGCATGTACAAATGAGTGCCAACAGAACCTAAATACCCAACCTACATCTAAGTAGGTTAGTAAGTACTGTTAGACAAATCTCATTATCAATATTTATATTGGAGAAATAAGATAACTTTGAACGAACATGACCTTAAAATGGGTGAATGCGCCTTTAGGGTTCGGCCGCAGCTTGGACGAGCCTAGCCTTAGAACAGATTAAACACGTCAGTGCGTGATGCACGATAACGAGCCAACGAGCGTTCACCTTCAATGGGGCGAAGGTGAATGAAAACAACTTCGCAAGTCCTATACAGACCATGTTGACTTGACTATTCAAGTTCAAAATATTGTGCATTTGCTGCCAGAAAGATATCCTATTATATACATATATATAAATATACATATATATAAATATACATATATATAAATATACATATATAAATATACATATATATAAATATACATATATATAAATATACATATATATAATATACATATATATAAATATACATATATATAATATACATATATATAAATTTACATATATATAATATATATATATTTTAATGTTTTAACCGAGAGTTGTTTATTTGTATTTATTATTTAATCAATTCTACTGATAAAGTTTTAAACAATTTAATTCTTACTGTTGTGTGACTTCGTGGCTCTTAATTCAACTCCTCATAACGTCAGAAAGTCGCCGCTTACTATGAGAAAAGAGAGTGAAACAGAGAGAAAAAGATGAAAGGAAGAAAGGGAAAAAATAACACAAAGAAAAATACAAGATATAGAAAAGAAAGAGAAAAAGTAAATAGAGATTGAGACGAAAACACAACAAAGATATAAGGAGAGAGAAAGAGAGAGAAAGAGGTGTCGTAAGTATAAACAGACTGAGAAAGAGGAATGGAGATATAGGGGAAGGTGAGCATAGAAAAGACCCCACTCATCTACTGATACACAGCCTCCTGCTGGGGGGAAAGAGGCAAAGACTGCCCAACCGCTCAACGTCCCGCTCAGGAGAGTCAGAAAGAAGACTCAACATTTACCTGGGATGCAATTGACTCCCCCAAGAGGGATCCTGAGGAATTTCAAGTTGCATTGCTGCTGAGCATGCCGCGGGCCCCAGATCTTTAGGGCGTAGGCTTGGGTGTATACCCAAGTTGACCAGCTTCGAATCCTCGTCATGGCTTTTACTGATTTTCTACTTGATACGTCACTTTAATGTGAGGTCTTGGTGCAACAATAATAGTACTATGAGTGATAATTGCAATTCAAAATTTAAACGCTATCTCAACCGGTTCTACTGGTTTTAACGGTTCTACTGGTTTTAACGGTTCTACTGGTTTTAACGGTTCTACTGGTTTTCCGGTTCTACAGGTTTTAACGGTTCTACTGGTTTTAACGGTTCTATTGGTTTTAACGGCTCTACTGTTTTAACGGTTCTACTGGTTTAACAGGTTCTACTGGTTTTACCGGTTCTACTGGTTTTAACGGTTCTACTGGTTTTAACGGTTCTACTGGTTTAACAGGTTCTACTGGTTTTACCGGTTCTACTGGTTTAACCGGTTCTACTGGTTTAACCGGTTCTACTGGTTTAACCGGTTCTACTGGTTTAACCGGTTCTACTGGTTTAACCGGTTCTACTGGTTTAACCGGTTCTACTGGTTTAACCGGTTCTACTGGTTTAACCGGTTCTACTGGTTCTAGCAGTTTATCACCCAGGGTTATGCGTAAAGTGTTAAACATGTGTTTAATACTGTATAAATATTTTCCAATACCTATCCAGCCGTTTCGCTATGGGCCATATTGAATTATCAATTTCGAAATGAAATGGCGACATATTTGTCAGTGTTCTGGAGCTGTGTAGGCTAAGAATGCCCANTTGGTGTTTTAGGGCTCAAGATGCCCCTATTCTCTGTGGGGGGAGGGGGCAATGCCCCACCTTGGCATCTGGGTGTATCACACTGACAGCCTCACTGGACCTCAGCTGCCGTTCAACTTAAGCATTACATGGTTCTCGAGTAACTTTTCGTCACAAGCTTGAATCGCAAAAGATTTTCATCGAATATTTTATTGGGAATAAAAGTTGTTGATTCTTCATAATATTGCTCTAAGCACTGCACTCCATATGGCTTTCACTCTAACTAGTAATTTCTCATAATAGCTTTCTTGGCATGATAACTGTTCTGGCTCGCCTTATCATACATAATTTACACTTGGTGGTTCATCACCAAAACACTGGCACAACTAAGATTGAGTTACTACCACTTACGTCATTCTTGCCATCATAAATCTGGTTGACGTGGCCACTAGTTAAGACACACTCGTAAGATTACCGTCTGCGATGGCTTTGATGTCGGGTCGTTACCGTGAACCATCACGTCAGCAGGTAACCAGCGCCAGTTAGCACCCACCACCACAATGTAACTCAACCCGACTATCAACAAAGACGACAATTTGTACACCACCAACAATTCACGCTTGTCTGAGCGCCAACGTAAAGCTCAATCACTGCTTGTTGAACATCCCTTTCCTCCAGCCTTTATGTCCAAACACCAATTTACAAGAAAACACAATAATCACCATCCCGAAAATATGGTAAAAGTGATACTTAGAAGCCATTTGCAGCCTCAACAACCAATAATAATTACCGTCAACAACATTCACCTCAGATCGAAAATAATTTCAGAGAACGAGAGAGAAGCTGGACGCCACAGAGGGCTAGGACTCAACGCACCCAGCACGCCACGCTGACGGAGCTGCACTGAGGACCACGACCCTCTCTCTCTCTCTCCCGCCTGTGGTTCACTCTGCCACGACCAGTCCTCCGTCCGCGAGCGGCAAGGGCGCCGCACCAACTGGTGAGTCGTTTCAAACCTGCGTCTCGCTGCCTCGACCCTCACTACTGCCATCTCACTCCTCACCTCGTCACTATCATCACACTGTCTGCCATATTACTACCATCACGGTGCCTCCTACACCGCTATCATCACGGTGCCTCCCACACCGCTATCATCACGGTGCCTCCCACACCGCTATCATCACGGTTGCTCCCACACCGCTATCATCACGGTGCCTCCCACACCGCTACATCACGGTGCCTCCCACACCGCTATCATCACACTGCCTCCCACACCGCGATCATCACGGTGCCTCCCACACCGCTATCATCACGGTGCCTCCACACCGCTATCATCACACTGCCTCCCACACCGCTATCATCACACTGCCTCCCACACCGCTATCCTCACACTGCCTCCCACACCGCTATCACCACACTGCCTCCGACACCGCTATCATCACGGTGCCTCCCACACCGCTATCATCACGGTGCCTCCCACACCGCTATCATCACACTGCCTCCCATACCGCTATCATCACGGTGCCTCCCACACCGCTATCATCACGGTGCCTCCACACCGCTATCATCACACTGCCTCCCACACCGCTATCATCACACTGCCTCCCACACCGCTATCATCACACTGCCTTCCATACCGCTATCATCCGGTGCCTCCCACACCGCTATCATCACGGTGCCTCCCACACCGCTATCATCACACGCCTCCCACACCGCTATCATCACACTGCCTCCCCACACCGCTATCATCACACTGCCTCCCACACCGCTATCATCACGGTGCTCCCACACCGCTATCATCACACTGCCTCCCACACCGCTATCATCACACTGCCTCCCACACCGCTATCATCACACTGCTTCAACCCCAACGCGCTATCATCACGGTGCCTCCCACACCGCTATCATCACACTGCCTCCAACACCATCACCATCACACTGTTTTCCCACACCATCACCATCACACTGTCCTCCCACACCACCACCGTCACACTGCCTCCCACACCACCACCATCACACTGGTCCTCCCCACCATCACCATCACACTGTCCTCCCACACCACCACCACCATCACACTGTCCTCCCACACCACCATCACCATCACACTGTCCTCCCACACCACCACCACCATCACACTGTCCTCCCACACCACCACCACCATCACACTGTCCTCCCAACCACCACCACCATCACACTGTCCTCCCACACCACCACCATCACACTGTCCTCCCACACCACCATCACCATCACACTGTCCTCCCACACCATCACCATCACACTGTCTTCCCACACCACCACCATCACACTGTCCTCACACACCACCCACCACACTGCCTCCCACACCACCACCATCACACTATCTCCCACACCACCACCACCACACTGCCTCCCACACCACCTCCACCATCACACTGCCTCCCACACCATCACCATCACACTGCCTCCCACACCACCACCATCACACTGTCCTCCCACACCACCACCACCATCACACTGTCCTCCCACACCACCACCATCACACTGTCCTCCCACACCACCACCATCACACTGCCTCCCACACCTCCACCATCACACTGTCTTCCCACACCACCACCACCACACTGCCTCCCACACCAACTCCACCACACTGCCTCCCACACCACCACCATCACACTATCTCCCACACCACCACCACCACACTGCCTCCCACACCACCTCCACCATCACACTGCCTCCCACACCATCACCATCACACTGCCTCCCACACCACCACCACCATCACACTGTCTTCCCACACCACCACCATCACACTGCCTCCCACACCACCACCACCACACACTGCCTCCCACACCACCTCCACCACCACACTGTCCTCCCACACCACCACCACCACCACACTGTCCTCCCACACCACCTCCACCACCACACTGTCCTCCCACACCACCACCATCACACTATCTCCCACACCACCACCATCACACTATCTCCCACACCACCACCACCACACTGCCTCCCACACCACCTCCACCATCACACTGCCTCCCACACCATCACCTGCAAGCTCGACCGAGCTCAGTCCGACCAGCTTCTCTTCCTGATGGGATTGGTTTGCGATTTTGCTTGCAGTTGGGGGATGGTATTGAACTAGGATTGGAATGAAGCCCTTTACCCTGGCCACACTTGTGGCCAGAGACGGGATTGGTTTAGGCTCTTCTGGTCACCCTTCGCTTCACCTCCTCCCCTGCTAGTGGGAATGTCTTTACATTTTTGCTTTTTTAATATAATCAAAACTTGACTCAGCTGCCTAATGAGAACACAGGGGTTCGAATTCACTTTGGTCTTGTTGATAGTTTGCTTAATAAACGCATGTACGAAACAAGAAAGATAATTTTTGAGGTGGTCATCGCGTCTGAAGGAAATTAGTTTTCCATTTAGTGTCTGCTTGACCCTTCTTCAAGTTCAAACTCCTCTTCTTCACAGCTCTTCTTTGTCTTCTTACTTCTTTTTTCTCCTTCTGACTTCCTCTCCACTTCTTTTTACTCTTTTTTCCTTCACCTGTCATAATCTCCGTTTTGAACATCACCAAGCGGGAGGGAGGACCTTGAAGTGATTACGTTGGCTGAGGCACTCTTGGTGGACCTTGTAAGCTCCCTCGTTACCACACACACCAATGTCTTGGGCACTATCACAAGTCTATATGGCATCCACTCTTGGCTAAAGACAATCTTTCTGAAATGTCTTAAAAAAAAGGATGAATCATATTAAAACATTTCATGTCTTAGAGTGATGAAGAGAAAGGAGAAGGTGTCTTTAGAAGGAGGCCTAAGGATTCTGGAATTGATAAAATTGCAAAAAATGACAAATAAAAAGTTGTATAGCAGATAGTACAGCAATAGGATTGTACAATGTATCAGAGAATCTGCCACAAGGGACAAAACGAGGAAAGAGACAGCTTAACTATCGGCCCCAGCACGAGATTTTAGAACAGTGAGTAAAAACAGGATCGGAGCCCTCATGGAGATAGGATCTAAACACAATAGCCAAAGAACTTGGTCAAGAGAGTTGACCTTAGCCTCAGATAAGAGCGAAATGTGCGATACTTCGAACAATACCCCAGCAAGTATCCTCCACAGTTTCTTATTGATCTAACCGGAGTGTACAGGAGAAAATATTTCAATTTATATAATGCCTACATCTAAAGGGCTGAGAGAGACTTGGATGACTGGCATTGAATAATTAATTGGAAGGTATTAACTAATGGCCCCAACAGATGTTTGTTTTCAGTTTATTTTCTACCACAGACGTGGCCATTCATTTACAATGGTAACCAAAATATATGCATGTTCTTCTGTCCTTCATGGATGCGATTAAAGGTCTGTTAGATAATAAATAATGTAGTGAGCTACTGATCACTCAAACACACAAGGTGATTATCGTGTTTTTACAACAATCACCGATGAGCGTCGCAAAACAAGAGGCATCCACCCACAGGCTAGGAATTACCGAGGATCAGAAAGCACCAATGGCTGGACGAATGTCAGCATGATGGACAAAATCTATGGTTCTCAACCTAGCTGCAGTTGCCGACGAATACCCGCCACACATACATACTTCAGATTCAGCAACACCAAGGCCTTGTACAACAGACGAGTAAGTCCGTCAGCACCTTATGTGGTAAAGAACAACACTTTTGGGTCTAGTCTCCAGGGTCTAGAAGTTCTGTGCCACATAGAGATAAAGGAGCAGGGATGAGGGACGCACACACTGTAAGGCATTTTTAAAGCTCAGTCCAAGAAAACGGTACTCGTCCTTACAAAAACGGTACTCGTCCTTACAAAAACGGTATTCGTCCTTACAAAATCGGTACTCGTCCTTACAAAAACGGTACTCGTCCTTACAAAAATGGTATTCGTCCTTACAAAAACGGTACTCGTCCTTACAAAAACGGTATTCGTCCTTACAAAAACGGTATTCGTCCTTACAAAAACGGTATTCGTCCTTACAAAATCGGTACTCGTCCTTACAAAAACGGTACTCGTCCTTACAAAAACGGTACTCGTCCTTACAAAAACGGTACTCGTCCTTACAAAAACGGTACTCGTCCTTACAAAAACGGTACTCGTCCTTACAAAAACGGTACTCGTCCTTACAAAAACGGTACTCGTCCTTACAAAAACGGTACTCGTCCTTACAAAAACGGTACTCGTCCTTACAAAAACGGTACTCGTCCTTACAAAGATTTCCTTTTCCCAATTAAGAAACAGGTCTGGGTCCAGGTGAACACCGACGACATGTGCAACCTTGGATCGGCAACTGACATACTTGAAGGAACTCATGAAATCGCATGTCAGCCACGCACATGATGCTTCGCTTCATGTACGTATAGACGCTTCATGTATATACGCGCCCCGCTCGTCTATAATGTTGTGCCATGCACTGTAAAATAAAGTAATGGTAAAGACACTACACTGGTATGTTTTCCTCATGAGGAAAGGAGAGAGAGAGAGAGAGAGAGATTGCATCTCACTCGAACTTGGGTCAAGCGATTAAAGATGAACTATGCAATAAAAATGCATATCCCTGCTCTAAGACATGTTTCACTGGCTCACATTTTCAAGCAGTCATGGACCATTTCCAAATCGAAGATACTGAAAAGGTGTTACATGGAGACAAATGTGTTACAGATGAAGTATTTGAACCTAAAATGGCTGTCTACGGCAGAACAACTCCTATTATGCCCACAAAAGGCATTTCATGACAAGTCTACCCCTGTTCTAGGCACCCTGTCAGCCTAACAGTGACTATCGTCTCTTAATGACTTACACAGGCGCGAGGATCGGGTGGTGGGGTGGAGATAGGACGCATGGGGTCTATCCCTGGCACAGGGAACCTGGTTGCCAGTATCCAAACTCGTCGATAAAGGGTACATATCTAGAAGAATGGTTATTGACATCCCAGACCAGTGAACACTCGCGGCGCATGGAATGCTTACATGTTATCTATGATGTTGCTGTTTTGACAAGAATAATAATACCACCAGTTTTCTGGGTAATGTTGTTTTTGGATTGCTTATGCCTTCAAAGTATAGAAATTAGCTATTACTTCCCCCTCAAACTCCCCTATGGCCTTTGCCTAAGACAAGTGAGGAAGATGTCTTGGGAGGTACGTGGAGGCCGCCGAATTATGAAACAATGTGTCTCAGCTCTAGATAAGGAGTCGGCAGGCTTCAACTGCCTTCAAGATGTCTTCCCTAAGATGTCTTGGGGGGGGGGGAACAAGGCAAAAATTGAAGGAGAACAATAGGCATTTTCTACACTTTGGCGATATAAGCAAATCAGAAAATAACACTTACTACCCAGGAACAACAATTATATTACATCGTGCAGTCATTGTAATATTAAATTAGTAATATTCCTGTTAATAGTTCCATTATCAATATCCTTATCATATTTTCATTACCGTTACCAGTAAATTAAACAATACAGTATGAGACTCACGCACATTAACCTTCATGGTTGATGTGCGTAGTTCCCATTTAGCAACTCAACTCAACAATTGACGCGTGACGTTATATTGATCCAGTTACACCACATATTAGACGGTAAGGTAACCCAAGACGGCTTAAGAGCCCACCTACCACCCACTAACATACAACCTTAACACCTAAAAAATTACCCACTTTAAATCACTTTGTCTACCACTTGGTTGATCAACATACGAGGCGTGGGAGCCGAGGCCGCACGGCAAGAAATCCCTAACACTTTCCCAATTAGTTTGTTAGTCTTGGTGGGCGGCGAGAGCTCTAACTTCGCAATGAGAAACTGTGTGGTGATGTTTTTCTTATCAGTTCTTGAGGAAGGGAGGAATGGGAGGTGGAGAGGCCAGTGGGGGTGGGGGTCCACGGTGTTAATGTGCTTACTGTATCACTCATTATCATGGGCATCCTGTGAACAAGGCTACACAAGGATATTTTATATAAGATGTGCAGGAGAGGGTTTCCAGGCCCTGTCTGTCTGTCTGTCTGTCTGTCTGTCTAAAGCTGGAGGGCAGACGCATGACACATTTCCTCTTGGCATCGACACATCCTACCACGTGTCTCTTCACACACATTCCACTTAATAGACTTGTTGGTGAGAAGTTCTCTCACTCCGTTCTCTTACCACAGTTCCTCGTCCTCATATCCCAAGCACTCCGTAGTCATACTAGCTTAGCGCATTCTCCTCATAATTACCTCACCGGCGTGAGAAATATTGTATTGCATGTTGTATATAAACACAACCAGAGTGGTACCCCATCTAAATTTATACAAATATGTGCATATTGAAATATATTTATTGTTATTTACTCGTATATATATTTATATACTTTCTTATAGAGACTCAACAGAACGTCTCGCTACGGCCTTGATGTGTGAGGAAGGCGAGAGGTCAAGCGAGTAACTCTCGTGTGAACATGTACACAGGTTGGTAGGGTACATGTAAGAGGGTGTAATGCATTCGTGGTAACACATGCAAGATCTGCGTGAGTGAATACGTGCGTGAGTGTGTCTTTAATGTGTTTAGAGAAGCCAGGACCAGTGTTAGGCCTACACCCTCCGTGCTTCCTAGATGTTGCAACTGGTGTTTCGGGACTTCTTAATTTTCCAAGACTCTGCTGTATCTTGAAGCTGTAAACCGAGAGAGAGTTTCTTTGGTTTCTGCTTCAAGGCGTCTTCCATTGTTGACGTTTCTACGACTCATTTGTTTTTTTAAAGTTTCCAACTGCATCCCATCAACCTGCCTTCCTTAATCTGGAATTATACATATTTTTTTCTATGCCTCTCAGTATTTCATACGTTGCGATCATATTACCTGTCATTTTTCTAGTGTGGTTTGGTCAAGGTTCATTTAACTTGGTTTTCATAACTCGACTTTTCCATCTCTGGTACTCGTCTCGGAAAATCTCTGAATATTCTCAATTTCATCCTTTTGTTCACCATTGTCCATATGACATCTTATATTCTGGAGGAGGGTCACTCACGTTCATGATGACTTGTAGGGGCCCAAGAACCGAGTCCTGGTGAACCCGGTTATCCCCCCGCCCCACAACACACTGACATTCCATCTTTCACTATAACTTGAAGTTTTCTATCTATTAGGTACCCTCAATACCAAGTCTTAAACCTTCCCAGTTAGACAATCCTGCTCCCTCATTTTCTGCATCAGTTTATTGTAGAAGGGACAGTGTCAAAGGCATTTTGAAAGTCTAAGAATATGCATTCCACCCGGAGGACAGTGTCAAAGGCATTCAGAAAGTCTAAGAATATGCATTCCACCCGGAGGACAGTGTCATAGGCATTTTGAAAGTCTAAGAATATGCATTCCACCCGGAGGACAGTGTCATAGGCATTTTGAAAGTCTAAGAATATGCATTCCACCCGGAGGACAGTGTCATAGGCATTTTGAAAGTTTAAGAATATGCAATCCACCCAGTCTTCTTCTGTCTTGTCTTGGCGACTTGGTGATAGACTCGTCAGACGTGACATGCCCATTCGACACTCGTACTGCTGTGAGTCAGTTATCCTCTTCACACGGTCCAGACCCTCTTTTTTCTTTTTCTTTTTTTTTTTTCCTCTTTTTTTTTTTTTTTTTTAGCCTCTTTTTTTTCTCTTTTTC
>WNGS01167840.1:4525570-4540063 GCA_020271785.1 Procambarus virginalis | reverse complement strand
GCTAACAATAGTTTCAGTAGTTACTAATCCTATAATAATTTCTTTAACTATAGCTATTAATTATAATTAACATTGAATAACCCCTGCCCCCCATGATATGCGTCAGAGTAACACCCAGTTGACGTTAAAATTGAGTAATACTGTCCATTTTAATAATCATTTAAATCAACAAATTTATCTGCTGGGAAATTCCCCACACATGTCTTCGAATGAGGGTGGGGGGGGGACAGGGGCCAGGCGGCTGCCTGGTATGTTGTTGTCAGTGTCCTCATCCTCATTGTCCTTGTTTAGCCTTGGTGTGTGTCGCAACCCAAGGTCTCTCCGGTGTGGTGCCTGCGGTGCGCCCTCCTCTCTGGTTAATCTTCCTTCATCCTGTCTAATCTCCTGTTAATCTTCCTGTCTTCCTTCTCTATGGGTAGGAAGGTTCAGGGAGCCACATGCCACCCCCCCCCCTGGAAACCAACATTGAATGCAATGAAAAGCCAATTTCAGGGTGATCCTTGGTGGCTTCCTGACACCCTCTCCTCCGCAGGGAGTCGGGCGTGGCTTTTACCATTATTATTATTATTATTATTATTATTATTATTATTATTATTATTATTATTATTATTATTATTATTATTATTATTATTATTATTATTTCTACAACAGTCGTGGCCACACTTTTAAAATGCTAACCAGCATATATACCTTTTCTTCTGTCCTCCATGGACAGGATTAGAGATCTGTTAAACATATAGTTCAATGTTTTATTATCAACCACAGAAGGTGATTGCAGTGCTTATAAAATGCTAATCTAACCTACATACAGAAATACAGAAATGCACAGATTTACCGTAGTGTATAGTAGGTCACTGGAGATGGCAGACATATGGAAGAAGGCTAATGTAGGCTAATTCAAAAAGGGTTACTGACAAGAGGCAATGAACTACAGGCCAGTGTCCTTAATTGTATACCATGCAAGGTGATGGAGAAGATCGTGAGAAAAAACCTGGTACACATCTGGAGAGAAGGGACTTCGGGACAAACCACCAACATGGGTCAGGGAGGGTAAATCTTGCCTCACTGGCTTAATAGAATCCTACAATGAGTTGACAAAGATTAAGCAAGAAAGACAAGGATGGGCGGACTGCACTTTCTTGGACTGTCAGAAAGCCTTTGACACAGTACCCCATAAAAAGCTGGTGCATAAGCTGGAGAAACAGGCAGGAGTAAATGGTAGGGTGCTCCAGTGGATAAGCGGTTCCTAAGCAATAGGAAGCAGAGAGTTACAGTGAGGGGTGAGACCTTAGACTGGCGTGAAGTCACCAGTGGAGTCCCACAGAGCTCTGTACTCGGACCTATCATGTTTCAAATATACGTAAATGATCTCCTAGAGCGTATAGACTCATTCCTCTCAATGTCTGCTGACGACGCCAAAATTATGAAAAGATTAAGACAGAGAAGGACAGCTTGAGGCTTCAAGAAGACCTGGACAACTGAAGGAATGGTCCAACAAATGATTGTTAGAGTTAACCCAAGCAAATGTAAGGTAATGGATGTTGGTGTTGGGAGCACGAGTCCAGATACAAGGCATCATTTGGGAGATGAATTTATTCAAAAATCAGAGAGAGAGAAAGACCTGGGAGTTGATATCACGCCAGACCTGATCCCTGAAGCCTATATCAAGAGAATAACATAAGCGGCATATGCCAGATTGGCCAACATAAGAACGGCCTTTAAAAACGTGTGTAAAGAATCATTCAGAACTTTGTATAACAGATATGTAAAACCAATCCTGGAGTATGCAGCTCCAACATGGAGTCTATATCTAGTCAAGCATAAGACTAAACTGGAAAAGGTTTAAAGGTTTGCCACCAGACTAGTACCCGAACTGAGGGGTATGAGCTACGAGGAGAGACTGCGGGAATTAAACCTCACGTCGCTGGAAGACAAAAGAGTTTGGTTGGACATGATTACCACATTCAAGATTCTCAAAGGAATTGATTGGGTAGATAAAGACAGACTATTTAACTCAAAGGGCACACGCACTAGGGGTCACAGGTGGAAATGAGTGCCCAAATGATCCATAGAGACATTAGATTATTTTGTATCAGAGTTGTTGACAAATGGAATGCATTGGGAAGTGATGTGGTTGAGGCTGACTACATACACAGTTTCAAGTGAAGATATGATAGAGCCCAGTAGGCTCAGGAACCTGTACTCCAGTTGAGTGACATTTCAGATGCGGGACCAAAAAGCCAGAGCTCAACCACTGCAAGCACAACTAGGTGAGCACATATATATATATATATATATATAATATATATATATATATATATATATATATATATAATATATATATATATATAATATATATATTATATATATATATAAGTTTGTGAGGGTACCACCTCTGGTGCCAATGTGGGGACCCATAGCCTCGGAGAAGAAAATAAAACGTATTCAGAGGAGACCTTGTGGTTTCTCACTGAACACTAATATTTTCTTCTCCTACCACCCCCATTCTTTTGTATGTACACATATATATTTGCTTTATTTGAACTTTGTTACAAAAAAGGAGTTACATATAGGTTACAAAGATGGTTATCATAAGTTGTCGAGTTCCTCCAGCTCCTCAGATGGCGGGCAGGAACCCTGGATGCAGTGCGCATTTCCCCTCTGTATCGCCACGCTGAGGCGCTGGAAAAGAAAGCTGGCAGCTCTAGGGTCCCTTGTTGTTTCAATGAGCCTAGAACCCAGTTCCTTCAAAAACTGGTAGCACTTTTACCCCAGGCGCCGAGTGTCTCAGAAGCAATGGGGACAAAATTGTAGTGGTGATCCAGTTCTCTATACTTACGGGATTTGGCTGCTTCCCTGTGGGTGGCAGCGCCACCTGGTGTGCAACACTGAGTTCAATGTAGGTGTTAGCCAGGTTGATACGCATGACTCGTTTGGCGTTCCGCGAGCGCTTTGTCATGGGTTCGTATCCTGGCCGGGGAGGATTTACTGGGCGCAAATCCTTAACTGTAGCCTCTGTTTAACTCAACAGTAAAATGGGTACTTGGTTGTAACAACGATTCTTCGCGGGGTCGTATTCCAGGAACATAGGATTAAGACTTGCCCGAAACGCTACGCGTACTAGTGGCTATACAAGAATGTAAGAACTCTTGTTTATATATATATATATATATATTATATATATATATATATATATATATAATTATATATTATATATATATATATTATAATATATATTATAATTATATATATATATAATTATAATATATATATATATATTATATATAATATATATATATATATATATATATATATATATATATATATATATATATATATATTATAATTATTTCACAGTGCTCTTTAAAAAACATTTTAAAATACAATCGGCACTTAATTTGCTTAATTTAAGTCACTTAATTTTCCCTCTTGATTTAACTTTTCAATGGTTTCTCTATATTACCGCTATTCTAACGTTAAACACCTCGCTCTGTTCAGCCTTCTGGGCATGCCTATCACGGCCTACACTTGCTGACGCTTACCCACGCTAATCACTCTAGCTATTAGCTATAATTCATGCTAAGAACACTACGCTTTACTATTCAACACCGCATATTGTAAATAAAAACATATTTTGGGGATCTCTCGTTGCTGATATCCTGTAAAGAAATAAAAAACGTATATACGCAAAATTGCCCCTAATGACCTAACCACTGTACCTCACTTCACTCTTCCTCTGACCTGGTTTTACTCTGACCTAGCATTCCTCTCATCTGAAACTATCTCTCTCAACACCACTAAACTTACGTCAAAACGTCTATCATTGTCCCACAAAATGGAACTAATGACATGGTTCCTTTTTTGTACCTTCTAATACCGGTTTTCCTTCTAATGTACCTTCTAAAACCGATTTTCCTTCTAATGTACCTTCTAAAACCGATTTTCCTTCTAATGTACCTTAAAATACCGGTTTTCGCTGCCACCAATTATCGTGTTCTTAATTACGCCACCATTTGTTGTGATCTTATTTGTTGTGGTATTAATGTAAATATATCAACATCTCAACTTGTCCCTTAAGATGTGCCGCGCTACTGGTGACACACGTGTGACGTACAGACAAAGGTAGCACAAGCTCTGATACATTTTTGATTACATTATATAGACTATGAACTTACAATTTCGATACTTACAATTTCGTAAGCATCTCATTTTTTTCCACTTCCCAGATTACTATCAACAAAGTTACTCTAGCTATGCCTGCCCTCACTAGCCAGGTTGGCCACGAATCTCATTTCTGGTCCACCCTGGACCACGCCCGTTCACATCCTTCACATATTTTGAAATATTTGTATTATAAATTTATATTAATCTTCATGAAATATTTGACAATCCTCAAGTGTCCCGACGTCTTAATTTTGCTGAGATCAATCACATACAAAAAATAACTAGATTGGGTGTCTAGCTCAAGTGAGACTCTAGCCCCTCTCTCACTGTGACGTGCTGACTCCTGTCTGGTTGGTATCCTCATCCATGTCAGTGTTCCTCCAGTCACTACCGCCTGTTTCCTGTGTTGATGTCTCTTATGCAAAACTGTGTTAACAACTTTCTTAGTCTATACATACACAGTCTGTCCGTCCCGCTGGGCCTTTTATAACTTTCGTTAATTTTTTTGTATAGCTCAAGTAGGTTCGTTAGGCATCATTTACTTCTCACATACAGAGTAGAAGGTTGGCTGAAATACGTCGTTATCTCTTAAATGTTTTATAAATCTTATCATTAAAATGATTTCCAGTACTTTGCATGGGAATATTGTCAGTGGCACTGGCTATATAGTTATCTGCAACCTCCTTGTTTCCTGTGTAATGTTGTGGAATTTCTCATCTTACACCTGCTGGGAAACGCCTGTCCTTCACCTTCTCCAGTGAATCATTGAGAACAAAGGTAGAGGTATCCTTATGCACCTTCTTTCAACATCCATGGGGATGTATTCTGCTCAGCAACTTTCCCTTCCTCTGGTGACGCATGTTGCCTTATTGCTTCCTTTGGTGACGCAAGTTGCCTTATTGCTTGCTCTGGTGACGCAAGTTGCCTTATTGCTACCTCTGGTGACGCAAGTTGTCTTTTTGCTTCCTCTGCTGTTACCTCAGTGTCTGCCCCTTGTCTTGGGTTACTTCCTCTCCAAGCACAAGGAGCAGCTGCTCCGACTCAATCACCTTTCGTGTAGTCTAGCCACTTTGTCCTTCACTGTTATTTTCTTTCTTATATGACTATGGAGTAGCTTCGGTTGTCTCTTGACTTTGGATACATCGGAACTTTCTTAGCTTTCTTGTTGCTTTTTTTTTATTTTGTAAGTTTTATGAATTTGTGTTAGCTCCTTTATCGCCTCTGTTCTGGTTCTTTCATGCCTTTTGTATTTTCCTCTCCTTTATGAGCTTTGTGGTTTTGAGCAGTGTTAAAGTTGCTATTTAATCCCCATTTAGGTGTGTGTGTGTGTGTGTGTGTGTGTGTGTGTGTGTGTGTGTGTGTGTGTGTGTGTGTGTGTGTGTGTGTGTGTGTGTGTGTGTACTCACCTAGTTGTGCTTGCGGGGGTTGAGCTCTGGCTCTTTGGTCCTGCCTCTCAACCGTCAATCAACAGGTGTACAGGTTCCTGAACCTATTGGGCTCTATCATATCTACACTTGAAACTGTGTATGGAGTCAGCCTCCACCACATTACTTCCTAATGCATTCCATTTGTCAACCACTCTGACACTAAAAAAGTTCTTTCTAATATCTCTGTGGCTCATTTGGGCACTCAGTTTCCTTAGGTTTCTTAGGTTTCTGTGTGTGTCTGTGTGTGTGTGTGTGTGTGAGTGTGTGTGTGTGTGTGTGTGTGTGTGTGTGTGTGTGTGTGCTCACCTGTTTGTACTCACCTATTTGTGCCTGCAGATATCGAGCACTAACTCTTCCTTCCCGCCTTTAAAGCCATCGGTTATTTACAGCAGTGACTCTGGTCCTATTTCCCTATCATACCTGGTTTTAAAATTTTGAATCGAATTTGTTGCCACAACCTGTTCCTTAAGTGCATTCCATTTTTCCACTACTCTCACGCTAAAAGAAAATCTCCCTAAGATTTTTGTGACTCATCTGAGTTTCCAGCTTCCACCCATGTCCCCTCGTTCTGTTACTATTCCGTGTGAACGTTTCGTCTATTTCTACTCTGTCAATCCCGCTAAATATTTTATACGTTCCTATCATATCTCCCCTCTCCCTTCTTTTTCTAGTGTCGTAAGGCTCAGTTCTTTCAGGCGTTCTTCATACCCCATCCCTCGTAACGCTGGGACGAGTCTTGTTGCAAACTTCCGAACCTTTTCAGATTTCGTTTTGTGTTTCTTTAGGTGGGGGACTCCATGATGGGGCGGCATACTCTAAGACTGGTCTCACGTAGGCAGTATAAAGCGTCCTAAATGCCTCCTTACTTAGGTTTCTGAATGATATTCAAATTTTTGGCAGTGTAGAGTACGCTGCTGTCGTTATCCTATTTATATGTGCCTCAGGAGTTAGATTAGGTGTTACGTCCATGCCCAGGTCTCTTTCTCGCGTCGTCACAGGTAGACTGTTCCCTTTCATTGTGTACTATCCCTTTGGTCTTGTATCATTTAATCCCATTTCCATAACTTTACATTTGCTCGTGTTGAACTCCAGTAGCCATTTCTCTGACCATCTCTGCAACCTGTTCAAGTCCTCTTGGAGGATCCTACAATCTTCATCTGTCACAACTCTTCTCATCAACTTTGCGTCATCCGCGAACATCGACATGTAGGATTCTACTCCTGTAAACATGCCGTTAACATATATTAGAAATAGAATTGGTCCCAGCACCGATCCTTGAGGTATCCCACTCGTTACTGTTCGCCAGTCCGACTTCTAGCCCCTTACCCTAACTCTCTGGTTCCTTCCTGTTAGGTTGTTCCTCACCCATGCCATTCCGTTCACTCCCGCCTGTCTCTCATGTTTGAATAGCAGTCTCATGTGCGGTACTGTATCAAAGGCTTTTTGGCAGTCCAGAAATATGAAGTCTGCTCAACGTTCTCTGTCCTACCTTATCCTCGTTATTTTATCACGTAATTCCAAAACGTTTGTTAGGCAAGATTTCCCTTTCCAGAACCCATGTTGATGTTTATTCACAAACCTAACGTTCTCCAGGTGTGCAACCAGTCGTAGCCTAATTATTCTTTCCAGTATTTTACAGGGGATGCTTGTCAGTGATACAGGTCTATAGTTAAGTGCCTCCTCCCTATCGCCTTTCTTGAAGATCGGTACAACATTTGCCCTCTTCCAGCAATTGGGCAATTCTCCCGACATAAGTGATTCAATAACGATCCTTGCCAGAGGAACACTGAGGGCCTGCGCTGTCTCTTTTAGTATCCACAGTGATACTTTGTCTGGTCCAACTGCTTTAGTTGCATCCAGTGTTGTCAACTGTCTCATTACCTCCTCTGCTGTCACTTCTATATCTGATAGTCTTTCATCTTGGGTAATCTTTTCTAACAATGGGAGCTGCTCAGGCTCGGTGGTGAACACTCCATGGAAACTGGCATTCAGTACCTCGCAGATTTCCTTGTCACTTTCTGTATATGTCTCCTCTGTATTCCTTAGTCTTGTCACTTGTTCGTTCACCGACATTTTTCTTCTTATATGGCTATGTAGTAATTTAGGTTGCTTTTTCGCTTTGATCGCAATATCGTTCTCATAATTTCTTTCCGATGCTCTTCTTATGTAAATGTAATCGTTCCTAGCTCTGTTGCATCTGATCCTGTTGTCCTCTGTCCTTTGTCTTCTGTACTTCCTCCACTCCCTCCTGCTTCTCATTTTTGCTTCTTGACACTGTCTATTAAACCATGGCTTATTATATTCTCTCTTACTTTTTTCTTTACTGTTGGTATAAATCTCTCTTCTGCCTCCTGGCATTTCCGTATGACTAGGTCCATCATATCTTGGACTGTTTTTCCTCTGATTTCTTCCTCCCACTGCACTTCTCCCAGATAGTCCCTTATCCTCCTGTAGTCCCCTTTCCTGTAGTCAACTCTACTTTCCCAGACCTCTTGTTCCATGGTCACAAGTTTGTGTGTGTGAGTGCGTGTGTGTGTGTGTGTGTGTGAGTGTGAGTGTGTTTTGTATTTTTCATCATGCGAAAAGTGTCGAGTGCCCTCTTTATTACAGAGAAACGTTTGCTTTTCTAAAATATGACTACGGAGTAAAAAATTATATCTGTATCTTGGAATGCCCAACATGACTTGTCGTTCTTTAACTAACCTGGTTCCTGAACGACAACACCACTCTGTATTTCATACAGATATTCTCGAAAAGACACATGACATGAATCTTTATATCTGTTTCCACTGTTTGCCAGAAAATCCTATACCTCAGCATTTTCACTTATATGGGAAAGACTTACATTCTATAAGTGATATTCTATAATAAGTTATATTCTATAACTTATATTCATTTCACTTATATTCTAGCCATGTGATCACCACAAATACCGAGCTTCCACGCTGGGTAGCCACTGCCTCATTAGCTTATATTCACAGAGATCTCCAAACCGGGTTATTTTGAGCATAATCACAAACGCTCACTATATTTGATAAGATTCTTAAGCTGACGAAGCTCAGATAACTCCTTGGACGGCAGCCTGTCTTCTTAGACGGCAGCCGGTCTTCTTGAACGGCAGCCGGTCTTCTTGAACGGCAGCCGGTCTTCTTAGACGGCAGCCGGTCTTCTTGAACGGCAGCCGGTCTTCTTAGACGGCAGCCGGTCTTCTTAGACGGCAGCCGGTCTTCTTAGACGGCAGCCGGTCTTCTTAGACAGCAGTCGTCCCAGGAGTTACCAGTGCTTTGCATGTTTAAGTGTCTTATCAACCATATCAAGCGTTTGGACGGCTGCCATCCAAGCCGTTGGATGGAAGGTATGATCGTTTGTTTTCTTTGTATATGTGACTGTGGTAGACACTGCAATATGTTGACCAGACCACACACTAGAAGGTGAAGGGACGACGACTTTTCGGTCCGTCCTGGACCATTCTTAAGTCGAAATCGACTTAAGAATGGTCCAGGACGGACCGAAACGTCGTCGTCCCTTCACCTTCTAGTGTGTGGTCTGGTCAACATACTTTAGCCACGTTATTGTGACTCATCGACTGAAATGTGTTTATGTTAGGCAAACGGGTAGATGGATGTGTGTGTTGCGTTGTCTGTATGAACGTCATGCGATGATGGTTAACATAGGAACTAGAAAATGGAAGCGGCTGGCGAATAGTTTACGTACTGTCCCGTTTTCTGTTTTGGGTCCTCTGGCTTTGTTAGGTTAGGAGAGGACATTTTAAATTAACAGTTTTCATGACGTTTTGAAACCTCAGGGAGAACTTGCTGTCCTCCTAACCTACCAGAGGACCCAAAACTTACGGTTCTGGGTCCATTTCATTTGGAAAATGAGTTTCCATTTTCTAGTACAGCAATTTGTGGCCGTAGCGCATACGAGCGAAAAGCGACGTTAATTGTAAGAGGACGGGTTCGACAGTGAACGATGAGTTTCATGTTTAAAGAGAGGTTTGAAAATGGAACTGATACGTTTCTTTATGCTACGAACACTGGTATGAACGTGTGTGTATAAATAACACACCGACGAACGAAACATTTGGCTTTCGGATGACGGGTCGGTGTCAGGTACAGTCATCCACGTCACGTAACGTACCAGGGAGCTTACGGTTACCAATACCAGCTCCTTAAGGCTGTAGAACCCTCGCCCGAGCCGGAGGGTAGCTGTGTACTCACCTATTTATACCTTCGGGGGTTGAGTTCTTGCTCTTTGGTCCCGCCTCTCATCTGTCAATCAACTGGTGTACAGGTTCCTGAGCCTAATGGGCTCTATCATATCTACACTTGAAACTGTGTATGGAGTCAGCCTCCACCACATCACTGCCTAATGCATTCCACCTGTTAACTACTCTGACACCGAAAAAAATTCTTTCTAACGTCTCTGTGGCTCATTTGGGTACTCAGTTTCCACCTGTGTCCTCTTGTTCGCGTACCACCCGTGTTAAACAGTTTATCTTTATCTACTCTGTCAATTCCTCTTGAGAATTTTGTAGGTAGTGATCATGTCTCCAGCTTGAGCACTACCCTCTTGTGTGGTACTGTGTCAAAGGGTTTCTGGCTATCCAAAAATATTCAGTTTTCCCACCCCTCTCTTCCTCGCCTAACTTTTGTTGCCTGGTCGTTGAATTCAATTAATCCTGTGAGGCAGGATTTACCCTCCCTGAATTTATGCTGAATTTATAACAAAGTTCTTTCGCTCCAGATGCTCCACTAGTTTTTTCGCACAATATTCTCCATCAACTTGCATGGTACGCAAGTTAGGGACACTGGTCTGTAGTTCAGTGTCCCCTGTCTATCTCCTTTGTATATCGGGACTACATTAGCCGTCTTCCAAATTTTGAACAGTTAACCTGTTACCAGTGATTTGTAATACACCATGGTGAGAGGCAAGCACAGTGCTTCTGCTCCTTCCTTTACTATCCATGGTGAGATTCCATCCGGGCCTATAACCTTTGCACATCCAACTCTAGCAAATGATTTTTTACTTCTTACTGGTAATCTCAAACTCCTCTAGTGGTACCTGGTTAACTAATCCCTGTCTTATTATCACTGGGACTTCTTGTTCTAGTGTGAAGACCTCCTGGAATGTCTTATGGAGTTCCTCGCAAACTTCCTTGTCGTTTGTTGTGAATCTGTCTGCTCCTATTCTCAGTTTCGTTACCTGTTCCTTCACTGTTGTGATTCACCTGATGTGGCTGAGCAGCAAATTAGGTTGAGTTTTTGCCTTGCTTGCTATGCCATTTTCGTATTGTCCTTCTACCCTCTCTTCTCAGAAAGCTTGTCTCAAAAGGCAGGCAATCTGTGTGTGTGTGTGTGTGTGTGTGTGTGTGTGTGTGTGTGTGTGTGTGTACTCACCTAATTGTACTCACCTAATTGTGCTTGCGGGGGTTGAGCTTTGGCTCTTTGGTCCGCCTCTCAACTGTCAATCAACTGGTGTACCGTTTCCTGATCCTCTGGGCTCTATCATATCTACATTTGAAACTGTGTATGGAGTCAGCCTCCACCACATCACTGCCTAGTGCATTCCATTTACTAACTACTCTGACACTGAAAGTTCTTTCTAATGTCTCTGTTGCTCATTTGGGTACTCAGCGCTTCCACCTGTGTCCCCTTGTTCGCGCCCCTCCAGTGTTGAATATCATCCTTGTTACCCGTTCAATTCCCCTGAGGATTTTGTAGGTTGTGATCATGTCCCCCCTTACTCTTCTGTCTTCCAGTGTCGTAAGTTGCATTTCCCGCAGCCTTTCCTCATAATCATGCCTCTTAGTTCTGGGACTAGTCTAGTAGCATACCTTTGGACTTTTTCCAGCTTCGTCTTGTGCTTGACAAGGTACGGTGTGTGTGTGTGTGTGTGTGTGTGTGTGTGTGTGTGTGTGTGTGTGTGTGTGTGTGTGTGTGTGTGTGTGTGTGTATGTGTGTGTGAGTGTGTGGTGAGTGTGTGGTGTGTTGAGTGTGTGAGTTGTAGTCGTGTGTGTGTGTGTGTGTGTGTGTGTGTGTGTGTGTGTGTGTGTGTGCGTGTGTGTGTGTGTGTGTGTTGTGTGTGTTTGTGTGTACTCACCTATATGTGTCTGCAGGATCGGTATTGACTCTTGGATCCCGCCTAAACTGTACCTTACTGTACCTTCCTTGTGTGTGGTGTGTGTGTGTGTGTGTGTGTGTGTGTGTGAGTGTGTGCGTGTGGTGTGTGGAGCTCACAGAGAACGAATAGTCACATCTAACATTTACCATCAAAAGATGGACATAGTCATCGTGGCTTAGCGACGTCTCCTCATATAACCTGACCTCATCAGGCGACGGACACAACGCGTGGAGTTGTTCAACATCAGTGTTCACAAGTGCCCAGCGGGATGACTGACGGTGTAAAATAACTCCAGAAGCTCGAGGCTGCACGCTCTTCATTCTCGCCAGGTGTCGCTTGATTTCGTGTGGTGTTAGCAGTGGGTTATTAAGGCCACCACGATCGCTGACCAATCAGCAGTTACAGTTGAGTCCTGAATATAGTCCAGGACTAAATTAACCTCGGTGTATACACTGAGGGAAACTGGGTACTCCGCCTCGGTGCATGTGTACCTCCGCCAGTGGGCCTTCACATGACATATATGGAATATGAGCGAAATTGTAATACTAAACATTCAGTGTCTTTACTTTAACTTAATACAAAGTCAGCAGCTCACGATGAAGCCTTGATGTTGGGTCCTTGGGATGGGGGATAGGAGTTGGTGTGTGGTGTAGGAAGAGGCGTGTGGGGTGTAGGAAGAGGCGTGTGTGGTGTAGGAAGAGGCGTGTGTGGGTGTAGGAAGAGGCGTGTGGGGTGTAGGAAGAGGCGTGTGGGGTGTAAGAAGAGATGTGTGGTGGTGTAGGAAAAGGGTGTGGGGGGTGTAGGAAAAGGTGTGTGTGTTGTGTGTGTGTGTGCGGGGGGGGGGGTGGGTGTAGAAGGAGGGGTGTGCTGGGATGGAAGTGGTTATGGAGATATATTAAGGGCTGAAGGGTATGCTAATATATAATGCTTGGCGTGCCGGAAGTCTATCACTGGTGGGACCTTCAAGCAGAGTTTACTGCAAGCACTGCTAACGTCCCGGATGTTTGTGTAAATAAAGGCACAAGCAACCCTATTTTAGGCTCGGGCGTGTTAAGGAATCTCCCTGTCTATTTTGTTTTCGTTTTATTATATCATATTTTTTTATAAAAAATATATTATTATTACTTTGAATACAAGTGGTAATATAACATATTTATTACTAATTGCCATTCTTGAAGTCATTAAATTCCAATGATCAATTTGCCTTTACAGAATATCCACAGTACCTTTGTGAAGTTTTGCAGCCTAAGACGCTCTTCAGTGATATTTTTTTTTATAATTTGTTGGGGAGTTTCAAATTCAAATTCAAATAAATTTATTGAGGTATAAAAACAAACAAAGGGATGAGGTAGCTCAAGCTATTCTCACCCCCCTCAGTACAACGTGTTCATATACAGTATATTATATAGACACATCACAAACACTCAACATATTACGGGACATTCCCTGCAAACAAACAGCGAAACTACGCGTTGTACAACGTTCGACAAGTTTTAACACCCCCTAACAGTTATAAAAACCAATATAGCAAGTTGTGAACAACTTCTAATACGTCATAAACACGTTAAGCCAAGATGTAACAACTTTATTAACAAGTTGTAACAAGCGGAAAATAGGGACAGTTGCGGTTTCTGTTTCCAGAGAATTATGAGTGAAAAATATATACATTTCCTTGTGGGGTGGTGGTGGTGGCTGCGTTGTAATGGGTGGCGGTGTGTAGAGGGAGGGTGGGTAGTGGGTGGACACTGGGCATATTCAGGTGGTGTAGTGGGATAACAGAGGACACGAAGTAGTGGAGGTGTAGTGGAGATGTTCGTCCGGTGATGGTGGTGACTGACGCCCGGATAAATGATTTTATTTGAGTTATTAAACTTTCACTTGTGCACTAATTTCGAAATCATTGGCGCTGTAAAAATATGATTAAACAGACATTAACAAATATACTAGCGACGCATGTGTGTGTGTGCAGATTATAATTATATGACTCTGGAGGGATTAAATTAAAGGGGACAGAGCTCTGAGGCACATTAGGGCCACAGGGCCCTTACTCAGGACTTCCAGGAAGTCATTATAGCTTCGAAATAGTCTCCTTTTCACCTATTCTTTAACAAGTTAGGAATCAGAGAATCCTATACACCATAGACCCACCAGAAAGAGTCTTTTTCACTACATTCAAGCTCTTTTTTCACCCCCCCTCCCCCCCCCGACACACATGTGAAATAAAAGGTGTTTTCATGAAAAATGGGAAACTGTAGGGACATGTGTCGGCGATGAACAGGTCAGGTGAAAGACTAGGTGGCAGAGAGAGCGAGAGGGAGAGGGAGAGGAGAGAACAGGGAAAGAGTATATCAAATTATATGCACAGTTTTCAGAAGTTGACTCGAAAAATCATTTTCTTTTTCAACCGTAGTATGCTTATTGAGGTGCAGGCGCGCGCGTACCGTGCTGTGCATATTGCTATGTATTCCTGCACGAATACTGCGTATGTGTATTTTACATGTGTTTGTACGTTGGTGTGTGTACTGAACGTATAGCTCAGTATTTCTCCGTTGTCAACACAGCCGTGTCTGTCTGATTGTGGAATGTTTGGGAACATTGAATTACTTTTCCATGTACTCAGTAAATTAAATGGTTTAATACCGCTGAACAAGTTGTGGGAATTATGCCTTATATGTGCGCAGTGTGGCATAGGCTTCAGTGGCATAGGCTTTTCGGAGGAGACGAAAATATATAGCATTTTGACCTAGAAATTGTAAAGTTTCAAATATATATTTTACTG
>WNGS01167840.1:4510879-4524570 GCA_020271785.1 Procambarus virginalis | reverse complement strand
GTGGAAGATATGATAACGAAAAACGAGTGCACACAGTCACAACATATCTGCAAGCACATCCTAGGTGAAAAACATTCAGGTGATTACACATCTTAATTACCACCACCTCACCCATTAGACAAGTCTCGAAACTTTAGAACGAAATCCAGCTCTTCGTCCTCGTGTTGGGACTTTTCATTTTCATTTTTTTTCCAGATATAAAAATCTGAAAACCTACAATAGATACCAGCTGATTACTTCCCTAGTCAGATAGATCTCGTTTTGCTTAGATTCTTATGCTTAGATTTCTTTCTTTTCTTTTCTAGTCAATATGGCTTTTTTTTTTTTTTAGAAAAGGTGTCGTTAATTTTTGTGTGTTTACTATTTGTGCCTGCAGGATCGAGGCCTTTCTATCCATTGGTTGTTTGATGTACTGACTCCCGATCCATTTTCCTCTATCATGTTTATGATATATACTTCCAACACACACACACACACATAGACGGTGGGACAAGATGCAGCCCGTAGCAGCTGTCTAACTCTCGGGTTCTTGGTTATTGCTCGGTGAACAGATGCATCAGGTGTGTGTGTGTGTGTGTGTGTGTGTGTGTGTGTGTGTGTGTGTGTGTGTGTGTATGTGTGTGTGTGTGTGCGGATGCCTCATAAACTACAAAACACGTACAATAAGGCAATAGTCACTCCGCCATCCATCCCCTTACACCCACAAACACTCCTACACACACACACACACACACACACACACACACACACACACACACACACACACACACACACACCCACACACACACAACACACACACACACAACTTTTTTATAATTAAATCTCACGTCGCTGGAAGACAGAAGAGTTAGGGGGGACATGATCACCATGTACAAGATTCTCAGAAGAACTGACAGGGTTGATGGTGTGGTGGTGAGCTCAAGGCCTATACCAGCCTCCAGGGAGTTGCTATATATGTGGTCTTATATGCTTCCTGAACCAGTCAACAAGTATACTCTAGTCCTGAACACAGTGAGGTCAAAGCTCAGCACACACACACACACACACACACACACACACACACACACACACCACACACACACACACACACACACACACACACACACACGTGGTGCATAACCCATTTATAAATCACATCCATTCACCACGGCCTTATATGAGAGTCCCCATGAGCGAGCGAGAACATATATTCACACCGAGAGATGTATATATATATATATATATATATATATATATATATAATATATTATATATATATATATATATATATGAGTGTGTGTGGTGTGTGTGTGTGTGTGTGTGTGTGTGTGTGTGTGTGTGTGTGTGTGTTGTGTGTGTGTGTGTGCTGAGCTTTGACCTCACTGTGTTCAGGACTAGAGTATACTTGTTGACTGGTTCAGGAAGCATATAAGACCACATATATAGCAACTCCCTGGAGGCTGGTATAGGCCTTGAGCTCACCACCACACCATAAAAGCGAGCCTCGTATCTCGCGGTGGGGCCCCTGGCCTTCCTCCCGATAATCTCGAGGCGTCGTGACGAGCCCAAGTCGGCCCTGAGGTGGTCCTCAACACACTTGACGATGCACAGCGCATCTTGACGTCACGGTGAGGCTAGTGTGACACACTGTGAAGGTACTGTTGGTTTGTTGGCGCTCATTTAGTAAGCTAGTTCATCTGTTGTTGTTCCTTGATGAACTAAATCATTTTTGGGCGGGTTCAGTTCCTGAATCCACTGTGCGTATCTGATCGTTCTTCACTGCCGCTCATGTGAAGGGTATGGGGTCCACTGCCGCTCATGTGAAGGTATGAGGTCCACCGCCGTTCATGTGAAGGGTATGGGGTCCACCGCCGCTCATGTGAAGGGTATGAGGTCCACTGCCGCTCATGTGAAGGGTATGAGGTCCACCGCCGTTCATGTGAAGGGTATGGGGTCCACTGCCGCTCATGTGAAGGGTATGGGGTCCACTACCATTCATGTGAAGGGTATGGGGTCCACTACCATTCATGTGAAGGGTATGGGGTCCACTACCATTCATGTGAAGGGTATGGGGTCCACTACCATTCATGTGAAGGGTATGGGGTCCACTACCATTCATGTGAAGGGTATGGGGGTCCACTACCACACAAGAGAGAAGGGGTATGGACTGCATAATAATTGAACTGAAGGGAAGGAAGTATGAGGAGAAAATCCCAAGCCATCACGACTATAAAGCACATGGAAGGGGTCAGGATAAGGAATTGGGATGGGACGACGGGAAAGGAATGGTACTTAAAAAAAAAGTGGGGGGAGGGTTGTAAAGGCGCACAAATGCTCCCGTCACGACCTTCCCATCTCCCCCTGGCGACCTGCCGGGAGGGTTCACGCACAATGTGTTAGCCGAAGAGTTTGTCAAGCAATTTGTCAGACATCACCAGCCTGCGAACTACATATAGCGTAGAGTCAGCAAATTGCAATCATTTCCCTTATATCATTCTTGTTTGTCTGCTCCCCCTACCACCAACATCCACCACACCCCATCATCCCCCCCCCCCACACACACAACCCACACCACCCCCTTCAATCTCCCCCCCCCCCTTCCATTCTTCACATTGCCGTGCCGTATTTAATACACTTTTATTTTTAAGTTGAAATTGACTTGTCGGCGCCGACGGCCAGGATGCAGATGAGAGGACTGCATCCCCGTCAGTAGTACTTCACTGGAGGCTGCTGAACATCCTGTGAAGGAGCATCCTGTGAAGTAGCATCCTGTGAAGTAGCATCTTGTGAAGGAGCATCCTGTGAAGTAGCATCCTGTGAAGTAGCATCTTGTGAAGGAGCATCCTGTGAAGTAGCATCTTGTGAAGGAGCATCCTTTGAAGTAGCATCTTGTGAAGGAGCATCCTTTGAAGGAGCATCCTGTGAAGGAGCATCCTGTGAAGTAGCACCCTGTGAAGGAGCATCCTGTGAAGTAGCATCCTGTGAAGTAGCATCCTGTGAAGTAGCATCTTGTGAAGGAGCATCCTGTGAAGTAGCATCTTGTGAAGGAGCATCCTTTGAAGGAGCATCCTGTGAAGGAGCATCCTGTGAAGTAGCACCCTGTGAAGGAGCATCCTGTGAAGGAGCATCCTGTGAAGTAGCATCCTGTGAAGGAGCATCCTGTGAAGGAGCATCCTGTGAAGGAGCATCCTGTGAAGTAGCATCCTGTGAAGTAGCATCCTGTGAAAGAGCATCCTGTGAAGTAGCATCCTGTGAAGGAGCATCCTGTGAAGGAGCATCCTGTGAAGGAGCATCCTGTGAAGTAGCATCCTGTGAAGGAGCATCCTGTGAAGGAGCATCCTGTGAAGTAGCATCCTGTGAAGTAGCATCTTGTGAAGTAGCATCCTGTGAAGGAGCATCCTGTGAAGGAGCATCCTGTGAAGTAGCATCCTGTGAAGTAGCATCTTGTGAAGTTGCATCTTGTGAAATAGCATCCTGTGAAGTAGCATCCTGTGAAGGAGCATCCTGTGAAGTAGCATCCTGTGAAGTAGCATCCTGTGAAAGAGCATCCTGTGAAGTAGCATCCTGTGAAGTAGCATCCTGTGAAGTAGCATCCTGTGAAGGAGCATCCTGTGAAGGAGCATCCTGTGAAGTAGCATCCTGTGAAGTAGCATCTTGTGAAGTAGCATCTTGTGAAGTAGTATCCTGTGAAGTAGCATCCTGTGAAGGAGCATCCTGTGAAGTAGCATCCTGTGAAGTAGCATCCTGTGAAAGAGCATCCTGTGAAGTAGCATCCTGTGAAGTAGCATCTTGTAAAGTAGCATCCTGTGAAGGAGCATACTGTGAAGGAGCATCCTGTGAAGTAGCATCCTGTGAAGGAGCATCCTGTGAAGTAGCATCCTGTGAAGGAGCATCCTGTGAAGTAGCATCCTGTGAAGTAGCATCCTGTGAAGTAGCATCCTGAGAAGTAGCATCCTGTGAATTGGCATCCTGTGAAAAAGCATCCTGTGAAGGAGCATCCTGAGAACTAGCATCCTGTGAAGGAGCATCCTGTGAAGTAGCATCTTGTGAAGTAGCATCTTGTGAAGTAGCATCCTGTGAAGGAGCATCCTGTGAAGTAGCATCCTGTGAAGTAGCATCCTGTGAAGTAGCATCCTGAGAAGGAGGATCCTGTGAAGGGTACTTATACCCCCTCCCATCTGGGACAGTGGCAGTAATTACACTCAATACTGCCACTCCATCACAGTGTTCGCTCACAGGATGAGTGACGCTGCCCAATAAACTTGCCCTTTCTGAGCAATTTTTTGAAAAGTTAAAAATAATGCAGTTTAACATTCCATGGAGTGAGTTACAAATTCGATCGATCCGAAGGATATCAGGAAGATCGCTGACTCCAGCATCACGGGTTAGAATCTCACACTTAAGAAATTATAATTATCCGATTTTAAAAAGTCGACGCTAGGTATTTTGCAGGTGAATTATAGTTGTGTTTACATTTCGAGTTCACAAAGACCGCATGAACATAAAATTTGTGAATTTACAAAAGGAATATTGTCCCAACGGGCTCACCATAGCCCGTGCTACATGGACATTTCGTTCTGAGTAGTTAAATCTAAAACAACAACAACGACTATTGTCCCCATGCGAGGCGGTTAATATTATGAATTTGTCCAGCATCGGCTGTACAAATTCTTTCTTCGAAACATTCCCATTGGTTTCCTTGTCGAAATTTTTGTCGAAACAAGGAAACTTGGTTCCTTTGTCGAAATTTTTGTCGAAACAAAGAAACTTGGTTTCCTTGTCGAAAATCCCAACTTTCCCGTTGGTTTCCTTATGTTACTTGACAAGTTGTTCCACAGACCAGCTATCCCAATTTTCAAACCAGTGTTTGTCTAATTCTGGTCTAAATCTAAACTGATTAAATTTGAATCTAATGTTTCGTGTCGTTCTGGAGGCAATACTTGTGGAGCGCAAGTTGTCTCCCTATTTGTAAGCTTTTACGTCTATTGTTAGTCATTTCTGGGAAGGAAAGTCGTTTTAGGGGCCCCTTCTAAGAAAAGATTCGTAAGAGAAAATACTGGGGATTACAATGGGGCTCGAACCTGCGTCCGTGGAACACGCACTACCCACTGGACAAAGGTCAAGTTGAAGTTAAGGATATCATTAGAGTTTTTCATTGTTAATGCTTATGGATATGAATGTTAGCATCCTATTTGACCTTATTTCAAACTTGTATACAACCTCTAGATAACCTCAAGATGACCTTTCTGGTTTGGGATCCTTACTGATTATGGCTCTTAAATCCATTTTTTTACGCAAATGACTTAACAATTGTACAAAAATAATTACAAGTGCTTAAATTGTGAATATATATCTTTTGTACGTATGTCTTCAAAGTCTTAACTCACCTTAAAGGTGGTTCAAACGTTCTACCCCCTGTAGGATATCACATCCAAGCACTAATACATATATATATATATCAGATATAATCCTCACGCTTATCTCTGATAAAGCTCCAACTCTCACAGCATTTACACACACATCCCAACTTTAAGCTGCAGCTAATCTGCGATCTCTCTCCCCCATCATCCCTTGCTTAAACCCAGTGTAATTTATTCGCCCCTGGGTGAGGTACCGGCTGGGAACGGGTCTCTGTCTCTCTCTCTCTCGCTCTCTCTCTCTCTCTCTCTCTCTCTCTCTCTCTCTCTCTCTCTCTCTCTCTCTCTCTCTCTCTCTCTCTCTCTCCCCTATGCCCTTCCCCTCTTCCTTCTTGTCTCGTTTTTCCCCTCTCCTCCATCACCCCCTCTCCCTCCTTCCCCCTTCATCCACTCTCTCCACATTTCTCCTCCTCTCCTTCCCTCTCCACCCCTCCTTCACGCCTCCCTCACACGCACTCTCGCCATCTTTATACTCCCTTCTTTTCCCTTTCTTTCCTGCCCTGTCTTCTAATAACCCCTATCTCTCTTTTCCTTGCTCTCTCTCCCTCTTTCCTCTCCTTTTTGTCTTCCCCCTTCCCACCTGGTCTCTCTCTCTCCCTCCTTCTTTGTCCCTCTGCAATCCCTTTTTATTTTTCTGAATCTGTCTTTGTCTCATAAAATATAATACTGTAATCCGATTGATTTCACGTTCAGCGTTTTCAAGCAAACCATGAACGTGGATGAATTTTGTTGCATTAACACATTTAGATACATCTGCATTCGTGCAGCTACTCTAGGCTATATGAAGGGGCGTACAGTGTGTCACAAAGCTAGCTACGTGGTGCTAAAAATCCCCATCACACAGGATGGTTAGTCATACAGAGGCATGTGATCAGAAGTCTGCACTGGCAAATGTCATGAGCAAGCATCATTTCTCTATGGAAAACACAACCCTGATTTCATTTCTGATGATAAAAATAGCAATTGGGGAAGGTGTTGGTGGTGGTGAGGGGCAACATAGGTGCCGATATTTCTTAAAACGTGGCACGTGGGTTGACCCCGACTGGCCTGTGTAACTCCATACGCCCCTTTTATCACGTGGGAAAATTGGTGGAGGCTATAGCATCCTACTTCAGACAGACAGACAGACATTCTAACTCACCCACCAACCATCCCCCTTTCAACAACCTTCTTCTTAAGTGCCTCAGCCCCATTAACCACTTTCATCAAAGAGTCCCTCCCCCCCCCCCCTCACGAAGTCATCCACACATCCGCCACTTGAATCCGGACAGGTGTGTTTAGACCTAATTGGGTGTCCCCTGAATCATCGTCTTCAGTGCCACACCTTGGTGCCGGCACCTGCAGGGTAGCGAGCTGTTGTGTGTGCCAGGAAGTATGAGGAGAAGGGAGGGAGGAAGAAGAGATAAGAAAAGAAGGAGAAAGGTAAGTAGATGGAGCAGGAGGAAGATGGAATAGTAGACAGCGGCAAGTTGGTTCGGAATAAAACAGAGAAGAGTAACCGACAGCGTACATGAGCAGTGAGAGAAGGGTAGAAAAAATAAATAACATTGAGGGGGAAAATTAATGAGAGCGAGAAACACGAATGATAAGATCAGGTGTGTCATCATTCGCTGTAATTAATGAGCAAGATTAATCCCCACATCTGGATCATGGCTAATGCTATGCAGGTACATTACCATTACGGTTTCCCTTGATATAGAGAGATATCTGTGTAATATAACCCCCACCCAAATATATGAAAGTGGACGACGTTTCGGTCGGTGGTGATGGACCGAAACATCATTGCTCTCATTCCACAGGAGTGAGTCCAGATGGCTCACTCTTTTGGAAAGTTTCAGCCACGTTATCTCCTCTTAAAAGACTTAAAGACTCCTCATAAAGACTAGCGGCAGATCACCGGACTAACTCTTGATAGATTATCTTAATGTTATCGGGTGCAAATATTTATTTAAAAAATGCAAGAATTCCCTTCTGCGTTATACAGGACTTTTCATTGACAGATTTATGGACTCTGAGAATTTTGGACGTAAAATATTTTGGGTCGGGCTAAAAATTATGGTCTGCTGGGTTCCCCACAATTACTTTTTTCCCCGCATCATTTAAATATTCCACTTCCTGATTTATCACTGGGCTATGGAAAATTAGTCAAAGAATATGTTCGAGAAATAAAATTCCAACTTTGAATTACGGTATCAAACAGCAATTGTTGATTAACTCTACAGCTAAACAGTTCTTGAACTGTATGTTTTAAAGTGTAATTAGGCATTCAACATTACACTAACAGTTAAGAGAGGGATACTTCTAGCCCTAATAATTAATGTGACAGTTTCTAGAGAATATAACTAACATTCAGAAATCATTTTAAAACGAACAACTTCATTTACCTGAAAACTGACTCTGGATCAGTCGTCAAAGTCTTTCTCTCTCTCTCTCTCTCTCTCTCTCTCTCTCTCTCTCTCTCTCTCTCTCTCTCTCTCTCTCTCTCTCTCTCTCTCTCTTCTCTCTCTCTCTCTCTCTTCTAATATTTGATAACCGTGGTGTTTAATTGTCACCCTCTGCCATTTGACCCAACAAGCTGCGGGTCCCATGGAATGTCACTTCTTGCCATGTATATGAACGTCGAGGTGACCAAAGACCGTGTCGAGACCTTATAAGCACTACACTGACTACAGTACGAGATCCCGTTCACATTTGTGTTAAGATATATAGAATTACGGATCTAGATAACAAAGTTAAATGGTTACAAACTAGTGTTCAGACTCAGCGAGTATCCAAGCTGCTAGCAACAGTTGGAAGCCTTGGATGATAACAAGAAATTTGGTTATTTAGATAAGAAATAAGTTCCAAGTGATAAACTGGCGCTCAACACCGTAAGCTTTTGTATACAAGAAGCGTGCATATACACACACACACGCAAACCCCCTGCATTCACGCAAACACACGCGCATATACATACATACACGCAAGCAAATGTACGCTTACACACTAGAAGCGAGGCTGGTGCTGAACTGACCTGTCCAAGTGGATGGATAAATTATGCAGTGTGACTAGCGTCAGAAGATGGGGTTTAACTCAAGCTCTTGAGACAAATAAAAAAACGGTCAATATGAACGCAAGCTACAGCACTAAGACGAAAATGATTATTTGGGGTTAAAATAATGGAAATTCGTAAAACATAAGTTACCCCGCATCTCAAGCGACAATTATAGTGTAATCCAGTTGTAAAATGTTCTCATAATTATGTGTAAATCGAGCTAAAAATCTGGTTTGAACCCAAGTACAGGTCAGAGATTCGGGGGACCTGATTGGAATAGCACCAAAGAGTTGGTCAAAATTCACTATATCTAAAAAAAAACAATCATTTCATGCAAAACTCTGCCATACTGTGAATTATCAGCGCTTCTACTACCTTCGGCCGCTAAATGGAACAAGAGTTTCGTCAGTGGGGACAATGCATAACATACCCTGGATGTTGCTGGGGCCTTGGCTAGGGTCTGCCATAAAGGAGTGGCGTACAAAGCTTATTAAGATTTTTGGATTTAATGGGAATCTTCTGCACCCGAGTGGAACCTGTTAGATAAACAAATATTCCAGGTTCGTCATCAATCAGTATTCCATGGAAGCTGTCATATAAGCAAGTGTACCTCAGGTGGGTATAGAGAAGTCGGACAGCTGCTATACAGTGTACCATAGGGTCGACTGTACCCCCAAGAGGATAGCATGATCAGACAGCTGTTATAGAGCTTACCATAGGGTCGACTGTACCCCCAAGAGGATAGCATGATCAGACAGCTGTTATAGAGCTTACCATAGGGTCGACTGTACCCCCAAGAGAATAGTATGAACGACCGCTTAAACGGAACATCAACTTTGATAACATCCTGAACTTAGCGCCAGAGGCTGGAACCAATGCACATAATTGAACACTGACTGTCTCAGGAGACAAGAAAGAAAACAAAAATCTTACCGATAGAAACCCCTAAAGACCATAACTTGGGATACGACGTTGGAAAGCTTCCCCCCCCCCCCTCAAATAATTCCCATTGTCAAGCAACTGACTTTCCCCCAGGGTGCGACCCACAGCAACTGTCTAACTCCCAGGTTCCTGTATTATTCCTAGGTGAATAGGGGGCATCGTAAGAAGCGTGCCCAACTGTTTCTGTCTAATTTCAATCTAATTTGCCCCAAGTTTTCCTTGTCTGACGATCCTATCTTACTTGTGCCACAACCCAAGACGTTGTTCTTGTTAACCCTTCAATGGGGGACGAGAAGCCAGGGTAATAGACACGTGGAATTTGAAATATGTCTATACTGTTAGCAATAAAATGTTGCAGTAAAATATATATTTGAAACTTTACAATTTCCCTAGGTCAAAATGCTATATATTTTCGTCTCCTCCGAAAAGCCTATGCCACTGAAGCCTATGCCACACTGCGCACATATAAGGCATAATTCCCACAACGTGTTCGGTGGTATTAGGCCATTTAATTTACTGAGTACATGGAAAAGTAATTAACGTTCCCAAACATTCCACAATCAGACAGACACGGCTGTGTTGACAACGGAGAAATACTGAGCTATACGTTCACGTACACACACCAACGTACAAACACATGTAAAATACACATACGCAAGTATTCGTGCAGGAATACATAGCAATATGCACAGCACGGTACGCGCGCGCCTGCAACCTCAATAAACAATACTACGGTTGAAAAAGAAAATGATTTTTCGAGTCAACTTCTGAAAACTGTGCATATTAATTTGATATACTCTTTCCCTGTTCTCTCTCTCCCTCTCGCTCTCGCTCTCTCCGCCACCTAGTCTTTCACCTGACCTGTCATCGCCGACACATGTCCCTCAGTTTCCCATTTTTCATGAAAACACCTTTTATTTCACATGTGTGTCGGGGGGGGGAGGGGGGTTGAAAAACGCAGCATTGAATGTAGTGAAAAGACTCTTTCTGGTGGGTCTATGGTGTATAGGATTCTCTGATTCCTAACTTGTTAAAGAATAGGTGAAAAGGAGATTATTTCGAAGCTATAATGACTTCCTGGAAGTCCTGAGTAGGGCCCTGTGACCCTAATGTGCCACAGAGCTCTGTCCCCTTCAATTTAATCCCTCCAGAGTCATATAATTATAATCTGCACACACACACATGCGTCGCTGTATATTTGTTTAATGTGCTGTTTAATCATATTTTTACAGCGCCAATGATTTCGATATTAGTGCACAAGTGAAAGTTTAATAACTCAAATAAAATCATTTATCCGGGCGTCAGTCACCACCATCACCGGACGAACATCTTCCACTACACCTCCACTACTTCGTGTCCTCTGTTATCCCACTACACCACCTGAATATGCCCAGTGCCCACCCACTACCCACCCTCCCCTACACACCGCCACCCATTACAACGCAGCCACCACCACCACCCCACAAGGAAATGTATATATTTTTCACTCATAATTCCCTGGAAACAGAAACCGCAACTGTCCCTATTTTCCTCTTGTTACAACTTGTAATAAAGTTGTTACATCTTGGCTTAACGTGTTTATGACGTATTAGAACGTTGTTACAACTTGCTATATTGGTTGTTATAACTTGTTAGGAGGTGTTAAAACTTGTCCGAACGTTGTACCAACGTCGTAGTTTCGCTGTTTGTTTGCAGGGAATGTCCCGTAATATGTTGAGTGTTTGTGATGTGTCTATATATAAATATACTGTATATGAACACGTTGTACTGAATGGGGGTGAGAATAGCTTGAGCTACCTCATCCCTTTGTTTGTTTTATACCTCAATAAATTTATTTGAATTTGAATTTGAAACTCCCCAACAAATTATAAAAAAAACATCACTGAAGAGCGTCTTAGGCTGCAAAACTGCACAAAGGTGCTGTGGATATTCTGTAAAGGCAAATTGATCATTGGAATTTAATGACTTCAAGAATGACAATTAGTAATCAATATATTATATTACCACTTGTATTCAAAGTAATAATAATATTTTTTTATAAAAAAAATCTGATATAATAAAACGAAAACAAAATAGACAGCGAGATTCCTTAACACGCCCGAGCCTAAAATAGGGTTGCTTGTCCCTTTATTTACACAAACATCCGGGACGTTAGCAGTGCTTGCAGTAAACTCTGCTTGAAGGTCCCACCAGTGATAGACTTCTGGCACGCCAAGCATTATATATTAGCATACCCTTCAGCCTTAATATATCTCCATACCCACTTCCATCCCCGCACACCTCTCTTCTACACCCCCCCCCCCCCCCGCACACACACACACACACACACCTCTTCCTACACCCCCACACCCTTTTCCTACACCACCACACATCTCTTCCAACACCCCACACGCCTCTTCCTACACCCCACACCAACTCCTATCCCCCATCCCAAGGACCCAACATCAAGGCTTCATCGTGAGCTGCTGACTTTGTATTAAGTTAAAGTAAAGACACTGAACGTTTAGTATTACAATTTCGCTCATATTCCATATATGTCATGTGAAGGCCCACTGGCGGAGGTACACATGCACCGAGGCGGAGTACCCAGTTTCCCTCAGTGTATACACCGAGGTTAATTTAGTCCTGGACTATATTCAGGACTCAACTGTAACTGCTGATTGGTCAGCGATCGTGGTGGTCTTAATAACCCCTGCTAACACCACACGAAATCAAGCGACCCTGGCGAGAATGAAGAGCGTGCAACCTCGAGCTTCTGGAGTTATTTACACCGTCAGTCATCCCGCTGGGCACTTGTGAACACTGATGTTGAACAACTCCACGCGTTGTGTCCGTCGCCTTGATGAGGTCAGGTTATTATGAGGAGACGTCGCTAAGCCACGATGACTATGTCACTCTTTGATGGTAAATGTTTAGATGTGACTATTCTGTTCTCTGTGAGCTCCACACACACACACGCACACACACTCACACACACACCACTCACACACACACACACACACACACACACACACACACACAAGGTAAGGTACAGTAAGGTACAGTTTAGGAGGGATCCAAGAGTCAATGCTCGATCCTGCAGACCATATAGGTGAGTACACACACACACACACACACACACACACACACACACACACACACACATTAGTGTGTGTGTGTGTGTGTGTGTACTCCCTTATCCAGTGGATAAGGGAGTACCTAAGCAATAGGAAACAGAGAGTTACAGTGAGGGGTGAGACCTCAGACTGGCGTGAAGTCACCAGTGGAGTCCCACAGGGCTCTGTACTTGGACCTATCCTGTTTCTGATATACGTAATGATCTCCCAGAGGGTATAGACTCATTCCTCCAATGTTTGCTGACGACGCCAAATTATGAGAGGATTAAGACAGAGGAGGACAGCTTGAGACTTCAAGAAGACCTGGACAAGCTGCGGAATGGTCGAACAAATGGCTGTTAGAGTTTAACCCAAGCAAATGTAATGTAATGAATATAGGGGTAGGAAGCAGGAGACCAGATACAAGTATCATTTGGGAGATGAAATACTTCAAGAGTCAGAGAGAGAGAAAGACCCTGGGGTTGATATCACGCCAGACCTGTCCCCTGAAGCTCATATCAAGAGGATAACATCAGCAGCATATGCCAGGTTGGCTAACATAAGAACGGCCTTTAGAAACTTGTGTAAGGAATCTTTCAGAACATTATATACCACATATGTCAGACCAATCCTGGAGTATGCGGCTCCAGCATGGAGTCCCTATCTAGTCAAGCATAAGGACTAAACTGGAAAAGGTTCAAAGGTTTGCCACCAGACTAGTACCCGAGCTGAGAGGTATGAGCTACGAGGAGCGACTGCAGGAATTAAACCTCACTTCGTTGGAAGACAGAAGAGTTAGGGGGACATGATCACCACATTCAAGATTCTCAGGGAATCGACAGGGTTGATAAAGACAGGCTGTTTACACAAGGGGCACACGCACTAGGGGACACAGGTGGAAGCTGAGTGCCCAAATGAGCCACAGAGATATTAGAAAGAACTTTTTTAGTGTCAGAGTGGTTGACAAATGGAATGCATTAGGAAGCGATGTGGTGGAGGCTGACTCCATACACAGTTTCAAGTGTAGATATGATAGAGCCCATTAGGCTCAGGAAACTGTACACCTGTTGATTGACGGTTGAGAGGCGGGACCAAGAGCCAGAGCTCAACCCCGCAAGCACAACTAGGTGAGTACAACTAGGTGAGTACACACACACACACTCACACACACACCACACACCCACCACACCACACAACACACACACACACACCACCCACACAGCA
>WNGS01167840.1:4488484-4502016 GCA_020271785.1 Procambarus virginalis | reverse complement strand
CACACGTACACACACACGTACACACACACACGCACACACGCTGTACACACTCACAGATGGTCAGAGAATGGCTACTGGGATTCAACACGAGCAAATGTAAAGTTATGGAAATGGGAAAAGGAGATAGGAGACCAAAGGGGACAGTACACAATGAAGGGTGAACAGCCTACCTGTGACAGATGACGCGAAAAGAGACCTGGGTGTGGACGTAACACCTAATTTATCTCCTGAGGCACATATAAGTAGGATAACGACAGCAGCGTACTTACACTGGCAAAAGTTAGAACATCCTTCAGAAACCTAAGTAAGGAGGCATTTAGGGCGCTTTACACTGCCTCGTGAGGCCAGTCTTAGAGTATGCCGCCTCATCATGGGAGGTCCCCATCTGAAGAAGCCTATAATGAAACTGGAAAAGGTTCAGAGGTTTGCAACGAGACTCGTCCAGAGCTACGATGGATGGGGTATGAGGAGCGCTGAAGGAACTGTGCCTTACGACAACTAGAAAGAAGAAGGGAGAGGGGGGACATGATAGGAAACGTATAAAATACTCAGAGAGATTGACAAAGGGGAACTAGACGAAATGTTCACACGGAATAGGTAACAGAACGAGGGGACATGGCTGGAAGTTGGAAAAAAAAAAAACTCCGTAGAGTCACAGAGATGATAGGAAGAGTTTTCTTTTAGCGTGAGGGTAGTGGGGGAAAATGGAATGCACTAAGGAACAGGTTGTGGAAGCAAATACTATTCATAATTTTAAACCAGGTATGATAGGGAAATGGTACAGGAGTCATTGCTGTAAACAACTGATGCTCGAAAGGTGGATCCAAGAGTCAATGCTCGATCCTGCAGACCAACTAGGTGAGTACACAAGTGTGTGTAAGGAGGAATCCAAGGTCAATGCTCGATCCTGCAGACACAAATAGTGTATGTACTAGCTCTATCTATAAATCGATCCACTTATGTAAAATCTCTTTATGTATGTACCTTTCCGAATACTAACATATTTATTTATATTTATTTATTTATTTAGTACACACACCGCACGTTCAAGCACACACACACGCACACACACGCACGTTCAAGCACACGTACACACACACACGCACACAAACGCACACACGCGTACACGTACACGTACACATACACACACACACACACGAACATGTACAACCGCACACACACACAAAGACATGCACACAAACACCTCACACAACCACAAACACACATACACAACACATACACACTCACACACGCATGCATGTGCGCCCACAATACATGTACACATATACACACACATACAAACACACACCCTCATGCACACAAAAACCCTCACACAAATACAAAGACACACAAAAACACACACATGCACTACATGTAAACAAACATGCACACAAACCACACAACACACATGCATATGCACACATGCACACAAACACACACACACAAACTCACATTAGGTAATTAATACTTTATATTATAAGTTAGTTAGTTTTAGTTCATTTATTATGCACCCCATAACCATCGTGTGGGCGTAGTGGAAAGGGTTACAGAGGCACATAATGCCGGTCTCAGGACCTGAACCCCCCTCCAGTTTATCCAGGTCATCCTGTAGTCTCTGTCTATCTTCATCCGTCTTGATTCTTCTCATAATTTTTGCATCATCAGCAAACATTGAGAGGAATGAGTCTATACCCTCCGAAGATCGTTCACATATATTAGAAACAGGATGGGTCCAAGTACTGAGCCCTGTGGGACTCCGCTGGTGACATCTCGCCACTCTGATGTCTCCCCCCTCACCGTTACTCGCTGTTTCCTGTTGCTTAAGTACTCCCTTATCCACTGGAGCACCTTCCCTTTTACTCCTGCCTGTTGCTCCAACTTTTTAACAGCCTTTTGTGCGGTACTGTGTCAAAGGCTTTTTGGCAATCCAGGAAAATGCAGTCGGCCCACCCTTCTCTTTCCTGCCTAATTTTGTTGCTTGGTCATAAATTCTATTAAACCTGTGAGGCACGATTTACCATCCCTGAACCCATGTTGGTGGTGCGTTACAAAGTTATTTCCCTCTAGATGCTCTACGAGCCTTTTCCTCACGATCTTCTCCATTACCTTGCATGGTATACAAGTTAAGGAAACTGGCCTGTAATTCAGTGCCTCTTGCCTGTCACCCTTCTTGTATATTGGGACCACGTTAGCTGTCTTCCAACTTTCTGGTAAGTCTCCTGTTTCCAGTGACCTGTTATACACCATAGAGAGTGGCACACTTAGTGCTTCTGCACCTTCCTTTAGTATCCATGGTGAGATTCTGTCAGGCCCAACAGCCTTTGTCACATCCAGCTCCAGCAGACACCTTTTGACCTCATCACTGGTGAGGTCAAATTCCTCCAAGGTTGCTTGGTTTGCCACCTCCTCATTTAGTGCAGGGGCTTCTCCTTGTTCTATTGTGAAGACCTCCTGGAATCTCTTGTTGAGTTCTTCACACACCTCCTTGTCATTCTCTGTGTATCTGTTCTCCGCTTTTCGCAGCTTCATCACTTGTTCTTTCACTGCTGTTTTCCTCCTGATGTGGCTGTGGAGCAGCTTTGGTTGGGTCTTGGCTTTACTCGCGATGTCATTTTCAAACTGTCTCTCTGCTTCTCTCCTCACTCTGAGGTACTCATTTCTGGCCCTCTGGTATCTCCCCCTGCTCTCTGGTGTTCTGTTATTTCTGTAATTTCTCCATGTTCTTTTACTCAGTTGCTTCGCTACCCTGCATTCCTGGTTGAACCATGGGTTTTTCTGTTGTTTTTCGTTTTTCTCCTTTTGGACAGGGATAAACCTGTCTGCAGCTTCTGTGTGTGTGTGTGTGTGTGTGTGTGTGTGTGTGTGTGTGTGTGTGTGGTGTGTGTGTGTGTGTGTGTATGTGTGTCTTCAGCCAATCAACTAGTAGTTCGTGTACCCCCGTGGCAGTAACCTAGTGAGGCATCAGCTAGTGCACGCGACCATGAGGGAGGCGTCAGGCAGCAACATCGTGACAGTTGTATCTCAACGAGACAAACTCGGTCATTGGCCAGTGGAGTCTTATTAAGCAGGTGTAAAATTAAAATTCTTCTCTTGTTATTTGGAAAGTTTTGCTATTGATAAATCAAATGCTGACCAAAACAAACTAGTTCCTAACGCAAGAAGGTATACATGACCGAACATACATACTTAGACATGCGAGCATATATAAACATATACACTGGCGTGCACTCACGCGCGACCGCAAATACGCAAATTCGTGCGTGCAGACAGACGCACAAATGCAACGACACACTCACGCAAACAACAACAAATCGAAATATGAACCATTTTATTCTCCGTTATAGGTCAACAAATTCAACAAATATATAATTGACCCTTACTCTCCTCACCCTAATCACTGGCACTAACCACTTCATCACAGAAGACGTCGAACCCTGACATCCTTGACAAAGCCTCGAGCAGTCGCTTCTTGGTCTCCCTTAAGTCACAACTCAAGCGCCCACTTCAGAATACCTCGCACCGGGTGCTTGATGATACGTGGACCAAAAAACATTTCTAAAATCACGATATCCTCCCCAGTCATTTGTTTTCACTTAGGATACGCTGGTGTATTTGATGAATAAGTTCTGCACGAACACCGATGGCGAGCGGTTGTATAATGAAGAACACAAGAAGCCATTGATGATATAACAGCACTGATGAGTTAGCCCTCTGGTGGCCAACAGAGGCTAGGGCTTCCACCTGCTCTTTCACACCAGAACTTTCTACATAATGTATGTACACTCGTGTATATATGAATGCGCATGTGTATGTATAACTGTGTGGATGTGGATGAGAGTGTGTATTTACTATTTGTGCCTAGAGAATCGAACTCTTAGCTCTTGGATCCCGCCTTATAACATATCTGTTTTGTCCTCTATTTTTATGTCTACTAATATATTTCTAATACACACACACGCACACACACACACACACACACACACACACACACACACACACACACACACACACACACACACACACACACATACACACACACACACACATCTCCAGGAAGCAGCCCGAAGCAGCTGTCTAACTCCCAGGTACCTATTTACAGCTAGATAAACAGGCGCATCAGGTGGAAGAAACTCTGCTCATTTGTTTCTGTCACGGCCGGGACTCGAACCCGGCCCTTAGGATCACGACCCCCAAGCGTTGTCCCCTCAGCCGAGAAGCCTTGTGTGTGTGTGTGTGTGTGTGTGTGTGTGTGTGTGTGTGTGTGTGTGTGTGTGTGTGTGTGTGTGTGTGTGTGTGTGTGAGTGTGAAATCAAAACTGATGAATGTTTTAACGTAAAACCACTAAGAAAAACCCGATTATAAATGCATGAGCGAGTCTATTCCAACACGTCGTCAAAAGTGGGGATAATATATATAACAGAGAGCGTATGCTCACTGTGTTCGGGAGTCGGTGGCCGAGCGGACAACACGCTGTACACGTGATCCTGTGGTCCAGGGTTCAATCCCGGGCGCCGGTGAGAAACGATGGGCTGAGTTTCTTTCATCCTATGCCCCTGTTACCCATCAGCAAATAGGTACCTGGGAGTTAGTCAGCTGTCACGGGCTACTTCCTGGGGTGTGTGTGTGTGTGTGTATGTGTATGGTGTGGAGAAAAAAAATAGTAGTAGCAGTAGAAACAGTTGATTGACAGTTGAGAGGCGAGCCGAAAGAGCAAAGCTCAACTTCCGCAAACACAAATACGTGAATACACCACAAATATATATATATATATATATATATATATATATATATATATATATATATATATATATATTAAACACATATAATTAAGATGACAGGAGAAGCGTAGGCAAGGAAGGTGATGACACAGTAAACAAGTTTAGAACATTCTTATTAGTAATAAAAACTTCCTCGGGGCTGCTGTTAGAAGCGTTGATGATGTCGTCCAGATGATATTTTCCCAGCTTAGTACATGTAGATGAATCTTGGCCATCATAAGTTTTTTGTAAACATTTAGCTTGTCTTAAACAACAGTTCTGGATTTGACAGCCGTTTTATAGATAATAATAATAATAATAATAATAATAATTAGTATTATTATTATTAATTGTGTCGGGACAGGCAGCCATAGTGTATTTACACACGTTGGCTTACATAGAGGGATTCCTCCCTACCCTAGAATGCAACCCCACCACAAGCTGACTCCTGGATACCTATACTTACTAGATGAACAGATGCATTAGGCGATAGGAAATGTGCCCAACTATTTCTGTCCTGCCCGGGATTCGAACCCGGAATTCTCGACTGTGAGTCGAGAACGAACATCCCGGCTGTACTACCGGAACCGTTTGGGCAACTTGCTATTCATTTTATCCACCAGTGAACTTTTTCAATCAAAAGGTATGATTTTTAGATTTTTACTGTCATACCATATTCCTTAAATTTAACAAGTCTCAAAGTTTGGGTTCATTTATTTTAAACAGCCGCCCCCGCTTACTATGAGGAATTTAGATCATTAACTTTAATTTTATGAAATAATTGACCTATTTTATTCATATTAAAAACTATTTTAGTCATACACTAGGAAACAAATAGCGACCTTCGCAATACATTCTCCAGGTATCAAAGATGCTGTATTTTAATTCCAAAACAAAAAAATCTAATTATCAGCTTTTCTGGAAGAAGTTATGCATGAACTTCTACGACAGCCGCGAGCCTTTAACTACGGACTCCGGTGATTAACGCCATAGATTACATTTCCTAAGACATTTGAGCCCCAAGATGTGAGTGTCGCCCCCTAACAAGACATTCACAATCAAAATATCTGAAAAAACAATCAATCCAAATTTCTAAGAAACCTAAGAAAGACTCTCGGTGGTACAGTTGGGTTCCTTCTCGACTCACAATCGGGAAACCTGGGTTCGAATCCCGGGCTGGACAGAAATGGTTGGCACGTTCCTAACATTCAATAACTCGTAGCAATAAGTAGGTACCCAGGAGTTAGTCAGCGAATGGTAAGGCTTCCTGCTGGGGAGGCTGAGTAGTTCCACCTTGGGAGGTTATCTTGAGGTTATCTTGAGATGATTTCGGGGCTTTAGTGTCCCCGCGGCCCGGTCCTCGACCCCCAGGCCTCCACCCCCCAGGAAGCAGCCCGTGACAGCAGACTAACACCCAGGTACCTATTTTAATGCTAGGTATCAGACCTAGGGACCTCGAGCTAAACCAAACGTGTATATAAATACATAGGCTGCCTGTCCCTGATAAAATTAATTACTATTATTAATCATATTTTAAATTGCCATTAAGAAATACTTAATTTCTCTCGAAGACAACGCTAAGATCGAGGAAGACTCCTCGTCTCAAGAGACTATACCGTCCTAAGCTTGAGTAAAATCTACTCAAGCTTGAGTAAAATCTACTCAAGCTTGAGTAATATCTACTCAAGCTTGAGTAATATCTATTCAAGCTTGATTAAAATCTACTCAAGCTTGAGTAAAATCTACTCAAGCTTGAGTAAAATCTACTCAAGCTTGAGTAAAATCTACTCAAGCGATTCGAAAACATTCGACCCTAACTTCACGCTAAGTGCTTTAGTTAGAAACATAACGAAACATTCAGAATTCTTGGAAGATAATCAACTCCCAAACTTCTCGCTCGGAGGTGATTTAACGTCCTGGAAATACTACTTCAGAATCTTTAAAGCTCTTCAACTTGAGCACGTAGGAAGACCTTGAGCGTTAACTTGGATCAGAGTCGAACGTTGACTGGCAAGGGACAGGACAACGCTTAAGGAGGGCCCCGGAGGACAATTTCCTCTCAAGATTCAATAATGAATATGAAGCTGCGAGAGAGATTTAATTTTCATGAAGGTAAGGATCATAAATAGCAGAGTCACCCGATCCGTCCCAGAGTCACCTTACCCGTCCCAGAGCCACCCCTACCCATGCCAGAGCCACTCTACCCGTACCAGAGCCACCCTTACCCGTCCCAGAGCCACCCCTACCCGTCCCAGAGCCACCGCTACCCGTCCCAGAGCTATCCTACCCGTCCCAGAGCCACCCCTACCCGTCCCAGAGCCACCCCTACCCGTTCCAGAGCCACCCCTACCCGTCCCAGAGCCACCCCTATCCGTCCCAGAGCCACCGCTACCCGTCCCAGAGCCACCCCTACCCGTCCCAGAGCTACCCTACCCGTCCCAGAGCCATGTTTATTACAAGCTGACATGAGCGATAGTGAAGTGTCCCCTCTGAGCCAGCGGAGAAGATGGGATGGGGGACCGAGCATTCACACAACTCGAAAGACGTTACAGGAACCCATCAAAATACACCTGGTACAAAGGGGAAACAGAAAAATACTCAAATATATAGTCAGCAATACAAAGGAAGAATATGTAAAAAACAAAAACAAAAAAATTATCAAATAAGAATGAGGGTAAATGGCGATAACAGAAACTTTAAACCATTAAATTCCCCCAGAGGTAAGACCAATAGAACTGCTGAATTATAAAGTGAAGCGAAGCTAATGTAATGTTTCCCAGAGGCGGAGCGGAAATGGTTTGGTGTGTTTCCTTTCGCCAAATGCCTCTGATTACCTAGAAGTAAATAGGTACCTGTGAGTTAGGCAACTGTTGTTTGGATGGGGAGGGGGTTATTGCTTGATTAGGGAGGGGGGGGGAGCCTTCAAAACAAGCTTAAAAGTTGTATATACACAGGCTTCCTGGCCCAGAGAGAGAAATAACTGTGAAAACAAAATAGCAGCAAAAGAAGAAGACGACAATCAGAACATATTTGCATCAGGAGGCAACAAAGAGTAACGACCAGAAACTCGATCACTTTTTGGGGGCGGACTAAGATTTGTTGAGTCCAAAGTGGAAGCCAGATAATTGGGCTTTAAACCACCTCTTCGGTCAGAGAGATTTACGATGGGAGAGTTGGTTATGTTAATAGCTCGGGTTGCCTCTTTGTCTCGTGGCTCGGCCCGCCATCAATTGTATGCCTGGTCTAGTGAATAGCACTTTTTCACTTCTTGATTTAGCCATTTCAATTTGTATGTTCTAGTCCCATAAAACAAGAATATTTACTGCCAGTTTCGCGAAGCGATTTCCAGAAACCGAAAGAACGATATACACAGAAAAATAAATAAGAAAATGGACATAAAAAGTTAAAACAGATGCAGGCAAAGTTTGACGGACTGAGACAAAGCCTAACAATCAGGGCGACAGAAACAATAACCATCCTGTCTACGACCTACAGCACCACAATGTAATCCAAGCGTCCTTAAAATGAACGGGAACAAATCGTAAACTTTCATCTCCATGGCTACCACTGAGGACGTACACGAAGACCATCATAGCGTCACCTGCTACCTTGGTCATATTAGCATATCTCCACCAACATGAAAGAACGCCACTCTTGGCACCTGTGTGTCCAAGCCAGTTTGATGCCTTTGTGTATTTTCAATCTCTCTCTCTCTCTCTCTCTCTCTCTCTCTCTCTCTCTCTCTCTCTCTCTCTCTCTCTCTCTCTCTCTCTCTCTCTCTCTCTCTCTCCTCCCTCTCTCTCTCTCTCTCTCTCTCTCCTCTCTCTCTCTCTCTCTCTCTCTCTCTCTCTCTCCAATCATCGTTGTCATTGGGCAGGCTTTGTTTGCAACTGGACTTGTTTTTAAGATGCATAACGTATGTGCTTTGGTCTTAAGAATAATATCTGTGATTTATGCTGGCCGCACGCGGTATTTACAGTGACATACGCTTGCAAATAGACAAACAAACAACCCCCCCCCCACACACGCATGCACGCACGCACACACCACAAGGACCCCCGTGTCAGATAGAGAAGAGATGGTTATGTTTAGTAATAACAGAACAGTATACTATAGAAACTAGATTCTGAAAATTATGGTGGCAATGTAAGGAAAGCTATTTTCAGCATGAGATGTGGAGTAAGCGGGGGGGGGGGGGGGGACTGGGTGAAGAAATATCTTAATAGCATGTACAGTACATGGTGTACATCTGCTAAATTATTACGGGAGGCTTTGGATCAGTTAATTGAAAATTAATAGCCGGGTCAAGGGTTTAAAGCTCGACCACAGCACATACACACACACACACACACACAGCTCGAGAGCCTGGTGGTTGAGTGAACAGCGCTTAGGACTCGTAGTCCTAAGTATGAAACTGATATAGCAAGTAAAACCAAGACCGAACAAAAACTGTTCCACAGCCACATCAGGAAATAACAACAGTGAAAGAACAGGTGATGAAACTTAGACTAGGTGAGGATAGATACACAGAGAATGACAAAGAGGTTTGTGAAAAACTCAACAAGAGGTTCCAGGAGGTCTTCACAACAAATGAGGTGAAGTCCTTGAGCTAGGAGAGGGGGCAGTAAACCAGACGGCCTTGGAAGGGTTCGGAATTACCAGAGATGAGGTCAAGAGACACCTGTTGTATCTAGACGTGAGAAAGGCTGTTGGTCCAGACGGACTCTCACCATGGGTACTGAAAGAGTGTGCAGAGGCACTTTGTTTGCCACTCTCCATAGTATATAGTAGGGTCACTGGAAACGGGAGACTTACCACAAATATGGAAGACGGCTAATGTAGTCCCAATATACAAAAAGGGTGACAGGGATGAGGCACTGAACAAGGCCAGTGTCCCTAACATGAATACCATACCTTGAGGTTACCTTGAGGTGATTTCGGGGCTTAGCGATCCCGCGGCCCGGTCGTCGACAAGGCCTCCTAAAGCTGGACTGGTCAACAAGGCTGTTGGACGCGGCTGCTCGAAGCCTGACGTATGAGTCACAGCCTGGTTGATAAGGTATCCTTTGGATACCTGATCAACGATGCAAGGTGATGGAGAAAATCGTGAGAAAAAAACTAATAACACATCTGGAGAGAAGGGACTTCGTGACAACCCATCAACATGGGTTTAGGGAGGATAAATCTTGTCGCACTGGTCTAAAAGAAGTCTACGATCAGGTGACAAAGATTAAGCAAGAAAGAGAAGGTTGGGTGGACTACATTTTCTTGGATTGTTGGGAAGCCATTGACACAGCACCCCATAAAGGCTTCTGCATAAGTTGGAGAAACAGGTAAGAGTAACTGGTGAGGTGTTTTAGTGGATAACGGGTACCTAAGAAATAGGAAGCAGAGAGTTACTGTGTGAAGTGAGACCTCAGATTGGCGTGAAGTCACCAGTGGGATCCCACAGGGCTCTGTACTCGGCCCTATCCTGCTTCTGATACAAGTAAATGATCTTCCATAGGGTATAGACTCAGTCATGTTTGCTGATGATGCCAGAATTATGAGGAGTAAAACAGAGGACAACTTGAGGTTTCAAGAAGACCTGAATAAACTGAAGGAATGGTCCAACAAATAGTTGTTAGAGTTTAACACGAGGAAATGTAATGTAACGTACTGAAGATAGATGTAGGGAGCAGTAAGCCAGATACAAGGTACCATTTGAGAAATGAAATTCTTCTAGAATCAGAAAGAGAGAAAGATCTTTGGGTTGATATCACACCAGACCTGTCCTCCGAAGCTCATATCAAAAGGATAACATCAGCGGCATATGCCAGGTTGGCCGACATAAGAACGGCCTTTAGAAACTTGTGTAATGAATCAGTCAGAACCTGCGCAGGAATATCCCTGAAAAAAGTCAGAACCTTGTATACCACGTATGTCAGACTAATCCTGGAGTATGGAACTCCAGCATGGAGTCCGTATCTCGTCAAACATAAAACTAACAGAAGGTTCAGAGGTTTGCCACCAGACTAGTGCCCGAACTGAAGGGTATGAGGTACAAGGAGACACTACGGGAATTAAACCTCACGTCTCTGGGAGACAGAAGAGTTAGAGGGGACATGATCACCACATACAAGATTTTCAAAAGAATTGATAGGGTAGACAAATTTATTTAACACAAAGGGCACACGCACTAGGGGACACAGGTGGAAATTGAGTGGCCAAATGAACCATAAAGACATTAGAAAGAATTTGTTTAGTGTCAGAGTAGTTAATAAATGGAATGCATTAGGAAGTGATGTGGTGGAGGCTGACTCCATACACAGTTTTAAGTGTAGATATGATAGAGCCCAGTAGGCTCAGTACACCAGTTGATTGACATTTGAGAGGCGGGACCAAAGAGCCGAAGTTCAACCCCCGCAAGCACAACTAGATGAGTACACGAGGCCTCATGGCTGAGAGAACAGCGCTTGGGGGCCGTAGTCCTAATTGCCCCAGGTTCGATTCCCGGCGGAAGTGAAAACAAATGAGCAGAGTTTCTCTCACCCAGATGACCATGTTCCCCTAGCAGTATATATAGGTACCTGGGAGGTAGACAACTGCTACGGGCTACTTCCTGTGTGTGTGTGTGTGTGTGTGTGTGTGTGTGTGTGTGTGTGTGTGTGTGTGTGTGTGTGTGTGTAAAAGCGGGGTCCAAGAGGTAATAGCTCGATTCTGCAAACACAAATTGTAAATACACACACACACACACACACACACACACACACACACACACACACACACACACACACACACACACACACACACACACACATTCATACACCACTCCACCCCCCACCCCCCACCCCCCACCCCCTCCTCCATGCACCACATACAAAGCCTCACACACACACACACGAAACAACCCATAAAGCACCCGCACATAACAGCACCTGGAGTTACAGCCCCGCTCCTGTGCCAGGTAAGTCCACTACGGGCTCACCATAGCCCGTGCTACTTGAAACGTTTAGTTCCCGGAAGCTGAATCTTAATCAACAACAAACACAGCCCCTCCTCCCACCAGTGCCTCCCGTTGCTGCGAGGCTTGTCATCAACAGGAGCGGACATCGGGGAATTCCTCCACTTCTTATATTCAGGTAAAACCAGGTAAATATTGTCCCGGTCGAAGGCCTCAACGAGGTAATTATCTGAAACCTATATTGGAAATAAAGCAGTTGTGTGCGACCCTACGCGTTGGTGACGGAGCAACGCGTTTCGTTAACTGGATTTATTTCTCGTTAGTCCCGGACCATATTCGAAAGAGTTACATTTCGATTTTTATGTTCTGCATAGCCAGTCTCAATATAGTTGTGGATGGCTATGCCACAACTATATTTTAGTTGTGGCATAACCAGCAGAGTAATTTTTTCTTCGTATGTGTATATATATATATATATATATATATATATATATATATATATATATATATATATATATATATATATATATATAGATTTTGACACACAACAAGGTAGTAAGACATTACTCCCTGTGAGAGCCACTAGAGAGCCGAGGCAACTTAATGTACAAAAAACATTAATGTATATTGTAAATAAAATGGCTTCCGGTATTATGAGAAATATCAGTCTTACCTCTATCTTCTTAATCAATTAACTCCAAACCCGCAGGCCAGCAAAACTTAAAGTCTGGCATGTTGAGACAAGAGGAGGGCCAAGTAATCTTATCTCTCAGTCTCTTTCATCTTTACTTGCGCCCTTTCTTTCCTAAGCTATCTCTCTATGTGTGTGTCTCTTTCTCTCGATTGAGAAAGAGAGAGAGAGAGAGAGAGAGAGAGAGAGAGAGAGAGAGAGAGAGAGAGAGAGAGAGAGAGAGAGAGAGAGAGAGAGAGAGAGAGAGAGAGAGAGACAGAACTGAATGGACAGAGGGGAAGGGAATTATCAGGGAAAAGCGTCAATCCATTACGACTATATAGCACTTGGATGGGGTCATGATAAAGATTTGGCATGGTCCGAGGGAACGGAATGGTACCCAACCAATTGGACGGTCGGGGATTGAACGCCGACCTGCATGAAGCAAGACCGTCGCTCTCTACCGTCCAGCTCAAGGTGGCTGATGAGTGGACAGAACTACGAAGACCGTAAACAACACCTCACCAAAGTATAAAACTAAGAGTGGAAGATGTGATAACAAAAAACAGTGGAAGATATGATAACGAAAAACGAGTGCACACAGTCACAACATATTCTGCAAGCACATCCTAGGTGAAAAACATTCAGGTGATTACACATCTTAATTACCACCACCTCACCCATTAGACAAGTCTCGAAACTTTAGAACGAAATCCAGCTCTTCGTCCTCGTGTTGGGACTTTTCATTTTCATTTTTTTCCAGATATAAAAATCTGAAAACCTACAATAGATACCAGCTGATACTTCCCTAGTCAGATAGATCTCGTTTTGCTTAGATTTCTTATGCTTAGATTTCTTTTCTTTTCTTTTCTAGTCAATATGGCTTTTTTTTTTTTTTAGAAAAGGTGTCGTTAATTTTTGTGTGTTTACTATTTGTGCCTGCAGGATCGAGGCCTTCTATCCATTGGTGTTTGATGTACTGACTCCCGATCCATTTCCTCTATCATGTTTATGATATATACTTCCAACACACACACAACACATAGACGGTGGGACAAGATGCAGCCGTAGCAGCTGTCTAACTCTCGGGTTCTTGTATTGTTGCTAATGCATTTGACAATGCAATATACACATACATATATGATGTATTTAATTTAGGCAA
>WNGS01167840.1:4351776-4368501 GCA_020271785.1 Procambarus virginalis | reverse complement strand
TGCACGTTCCCATCTCCTCTTTCTGAAGAGTCCAGAATCAATACGGTTAATCGTTCTCAATAAAACATTCGGAAGAAAAAAAGTTGTTTTTCCTCTGAATTTGGTCACTATTTTTTAAAGCTTTTCCTGGAAACGGAAAACATGTTTTATTAAGGAAAAATAGAAAAGTATTTTGTTCTTTGTAAGTATTTTGAGCAACTTGGGAATGACAAAAGTGTTGCAAAGTGTATTCTGTTAGTTGTGGTGTCAACGTCTCCAGTTAAGTAGGTTCATAAGGTCTCTCTCCATCTCACTCTCACTCTTTTTTATTCTAACACTCTCTGTATCTTTATATATCTTTTTGAATCTCTTATCTTTCCCTGTATGCCTCTGTATCTCTAAATCTCCCTTTATCTCGCTGTATGTCTCTCTATCTCTCTCTCTCGCTGTGTTTCCCTCTCACACTTTCTATTTCCCCATCACTCTCTCTCTCTCTCTCTCTCTCTCTCTCTCTCTCTCTCTCTCTCTCTCTCTCTCTCTCTCTCTCTCTCTCTCTCTCTCCAATGGTCGAGGAGCCTGTGTGTGAACGATGTGTGTGTGTGTGTGTGTGTGTGTGTGTGTGTGGTGTGTGTGTGGTGTGTGTGTGTGTGTGTGTGTGTGTGTGTGTGTGTGTGTGTGTGGTGCTAACAGCCAACACCAGGCTTTCATGGACCGCTTTACGGCGTGTTAGAGCCGTCACCGCCTCGCCCCGACACCAGATACCCGACCATGATGACTTTCGTGGCACAGGTCAGTGTTGTGCCACACTCTGGCCGCCTCTGATGAAACTGAGGGTCGTAAACTGGGGGTTCAGGAGCCCAATGGTCGAGCTTGATACAATTTCGATCGCAAGTTTTCCATCGTAAAATAAATCGAACGTGGCAAAATTTCGAACAACAACTGGCATGTAATAGTTGATGCTATCTTTTTTTTTCTGAAGTACGCAACAGAAACAGGATATAGGAATAATCTTATTACTTGTTACTATAAAAACTATGTGGATTTATAATACAAGATACACGAAATTGAGACTTTTAGTAACTTGAGAATAAAATTCTACCAGTCAGCTGGGGACACTATACTACCAGTCACCTGGGGGCATTATACTACCAGTCACCTGGGGACACTATACTACCAGTCACCTGGGGACATTATACTACCAGTCACCTGGGGACACTATACTACCAGTCACCTGGGGACACTATACTACCAGTCACCTGGAGACACTATACTACCAGTCACCTGGGGACATTATACTACCAGTCACCTGGGGACATTATACTACCAGTCACCTGGGGACATTATACTACCAGTCACCTGGGGACATTATACTACCAGTCACCTGGGGACATTATACTACCAGTCAGCTGGGGACACTATACTACCAGTCAGCTGGGGACATTATACTACCAGTCACCTGGGGACACTATACTACCAGTCACCTGGGGACACTATACTACCAGTCAGCTGGGGACATTATACTACCAGTCACCTGGGGACACTATACTACCAGTCACCTGGGGACACTATACTACCAGTCAGCTGGGGACATTATACTACCAGTCACCTGGGGACATTATACTACCAGTCACCTGGGGACATTATACTACCAGTCACCTGGGGACATTATACTACCAGTCACCTGGGGACATCATACTACCAGTCACCTGGGGACATTATACTACCAGTCACCTGGGGACATTATACTACCAGTCACCTGGGGACATTATACTACCAGTCACCTGGGGACATTATACTACCAGTCAGCTGGGGACATTATACTACCAGTCACCTGGGGACATTATACTACCAGTCACCTGGGGACATTATACTACCAGTCACCTGGGGACATTATACTACCAGTCACCTGGGGACACTATACTACCAGTCACCTGGGGACATTATACTACCAGTCACCTGGGGACATTATACTACCAGTCACCTGGGGACATTATACTACCAGTCAGCTGGGGACATTATACTACCAGTCAGCTGGGGACATTATACTACCAGTCAGCTGGGGACATTATACTACCAGTCAGCTGGGGACACTATACTACCAGTCACCTGGGGACATTATACTACCAGTCACCTGGGGACACTATACTACCAGTCACCTGGGGACATTATACTACCAGTCACCTGGGGACACTATACAACCAGTCCCCTGGGGACACTATACTACCAGTCACCTGGGGACATTATACTACCAGTCACCTGGGGACATTATACTACCAGTCACCTGGGGACACTATACTACCAGTCACCTGGGGACACTATACTACCAGTCACCTGGGGACATTATACTACCAGTCACCTGGGGACACTATACTACCAGTCACCTGGGGACACTATACTACCAGTCAGCTGGGGACACTATACTACCAGTCAGCTGGGGACACTATACTACCAATCACCTGGGGACACTATACTACCAGTCAGCTGGGGACACTATACTACCAATCATCTGGGGACACTATACTACCAATCATCTGGGGACACTATACTACCAATCATCTGGGGACACTATACTACCAGTCACCTGGGGACACTATACTACCAATCAGCTGGGGACACTATACTACCAATCATCTGGGGACACTATACTACCAATCACCTGGGGACACTATACTACCAGTCAGCTGGGGACACTATACTACCAATCATCTGGGGACACTATACTACCAATCAGCTGGGGACACTATACTACCAGTCACCTGGGGACACTATACTACCAATCACCTGGGGACACTATACTACCAGTCAGCTGGGGACACTATACTACCAATCATCTGGGGACACTATACTACCAATCAGCTGGGGACACTATACTACCAATCATCTGGGACACTATACTACCAGTCAGCTGGGACACTATACTACCAGTCAGCTGGGGACACTATACTACCAATCAGCTGGGGACACTATACTACCAATCATCTGGGGACACTATACTACCAGTCAGCTGGGGACACTATACTACCAGTCAGCTGGGGACACTATACTACCAGTCAGCTGGGGACACTATACTACCAATCATCTGGGGACACTATACTACCAATCATCTGGGGACACCTATATTACAGAAGAGGTTGAGGGACGCAGAAAAGAGCCCCTATCCCTTCCACCTGGACGGAGGCTAATGATGTCACCTGTGTCAGCCCGCTATCCTTCGTCTATTCACACGATCCGCCCGACCGCTAAATTACCTCAAGACATGCAAAAAAACGGTAAAAAAAAACAGCAGACGCGGCAAAACAGACGCGTCCAGCCGTCGTCCGCACCTGTTCTGGATTTTTTTTGTATCATTAAGAATTTCGAAATTTTGTATCGATAGATGAAAAAAAGTTCTGTGTAAGATTATTTCTAATTGTCGGGGGCAAGACAATTCTTAGACACATTGAAGTTCCCTCAGTCCAGATTCTGACCTTCCTCATGATGCAAGCCACAATAGTTGACTGAATCTTGGGTATCTATTTACTGTTCGGTGAACAGAGGCATCAGGTTAACGGTAACGTGTTCCAACGTCTCTGTTCTACCCAGGGAATCGAACCCAGCACACCATTATTTGCATGAGGGGAAGAGTCACGCCGTGTATGAATGTATGCTTGCGTCACGCATACAAGCACGGCCATGTATTCTCTTGTGTGACTGGGCAGAGGTTTCTACATAATGCACATGTCAGGCACGATTAGAAAACCATGTGACTCACGCCAGAAACCCACATTGAACCCCTGCCAGAAAAACTCACATTGAACCCCTGCCAGAAATTCATATAGAACCCATGCCAAAATCCTACATAGAGTCCCTGCCGGAAACCCACATGAAACCCTTGCCAGAAACTCGCATATAACTCCCTGCCAGAAAGCCCACACAAGAAACCTTCCAGAAACTCATTAAACTCCCTGAAAGCCAGTAGAAACCCCTTCAAAGACCATATAGAGACCCATGAGAGCCAGTAGAACTCCCCAACACCCCTTAGAAAATTAATTTGAAATCAATTGAAGCCCATGAAAGCCATTAGACGCTCCTAAAACCCAGCTGAAACACTTGATAACCAATAGAAACCTCTGAAAGTCAGTAGAAACCACACGAAAGCCAAAAAAGAAACACCTGGACATGCTGGACATACATTACATCTTGGACATAACTTAAAGTAACAGGATGGATATGCAAACCAATTAACTGGACGTAAACCAACCAAAGACTTGCCCTAAACAAGTCTGAAAGCAAGGAGAGAGAGCCGCGAATTATGGAAGTTCCAAAGCGGTAATTAATGCAGAAACTGAGAAAAAAAATTAAAAGATTCTAGCTTTTATTCATGTTTTGTTCTTGCACACTGTCACCAGCTGTCACCATTCGGGGACCATCAAATGTCAACTGGTAGCAAATAATATTTTTGGTATATATATACCTCTATACATCACTCTATACATGATGTAGAGGGAGTGCTCTATACATGTAAAGGGAGCACTCTAGACACAACTAATTGTCTCTCACCTGTATATCACCATTTAATGCTTAAGAGGAACAAATAATCACTAATTAATGCGAAAAAACGCATTTATTAATCATTAATAATTTAAACCGAATTAGCACTCAGTAATTGCCTCCTAATAATCAGCAAATTAAACTACGGTTTTGCCGTCTAGTCTGGCAAATGGCGGCCAAAACTTGGCAAATGGCGGCCAAAACTTGGCAAATGGCGGCCAAAACTTGGCAAATGGCGGCCAAAACTTAGAAATTGGTATGATAACCTGAAAATTGGCTGGGGTAGCCTGAAGATTTTCAGGGTATTCTGAAAATTGGTAATCATGCACGAAAATTGCCGTATAAGAATGAATATTGGCAGCCGAGAGTGGAAATTGTGTAGCTTAATAAAAGTCATACAAGGCCGTTGAAACAAGAAAATATACATAAATATAAACAACTTTTAAAAAAATAGATGAATAATGGATTAAAATTGAAAACAAAATAAAAACAGCTAAATAAATATAAATAATTAGTTTGAGACGAAGAAAACGCGTAAAAAAATAAAAATAAAAGTAAAAAAAAAAATTAAAGCCTAAAATAGCGGAAAAACTTAAAAAATACTAAAAATAAAAACACTGAGAGAGGGCAAGTAAAAACAAAACAGTAAGCTCAAAATTTGTGGAAAGGAGGAGGAGTTTGATAAGAAACTTTCCGTCTTCTCCCTGGGAGATAAGTGAAGACAATAGCCGCCTCAGCATACCAACTGCCGCCGGCCATCACTGCCAAGCAAATCTTTTCTCGCACGTGTTAGGAGAAATTCTTACTGACGGAGAACAGGTGTGTGTGTGTGTTCTACACTAGAAGAAATAAAACTCTGCAGGTTGTCTGTGGATGATAACACGTGGTTTGAGTGAATTCTATTGTGGAAGAGGGGGGGGAGGGGGAGTTCTGCTGGGGGGGGGGGGAGGGGGAGTTCTGCTGTAACGGGGAGGGAGGGGGAGTTCTGCTGTAGCAGGGGACAAGATGAAACAGGCTGTAATGAACCACATGTAATGTGAATTCAGTGACACCTTCAGTGTTTTATCTGGCAAAAGTTTGGCGGGAACAATTACCTGAAAGGCAGACATAATACTTACTTTATTCACATTCAGTATTTACACAGTCCAAATACAGTTTGTACATTGTTCAAATATAGTGTAAACATTGTTCAGATACTCTAAATACATTGTTCACATTCATCAGGAAGACTTTAATGAAATGTCAGGAGAGAATAATTATGTGGACCAGGACACTAACAAATGTCAGAACATAACAAATAGATTAGTTACATTTCACTGATCCTGTTCATATAGGAGAAGAGAAAGAGAAGGTTGGAGATAAATAGATTACACAGGTAGATAGATAGTGTCACGGGGGAAAGACAAAGGACAGAGCCTCGTCAGAGCTCCACCGGTGCGACTCTGTCACTGCTCTCTTTACTGTGGGCTCTATGCTCACTTTGCCTGATACTCACCTAGTTGTGTTTGCGGGGGTTGAGCTCTGGCTCTTTGGTCTACATGATTATACAGCTATTGTTATCATCGGCGTTCTCACCTGCGCCAAGTGCGGAAGAAATTTCGCATTTCTGGCGTTTCGCGAGCGCTTTGTCCTGGGTTCGAATCCCGGCCGGGGGAGGATTTACTGGGCGCAAGTCCTTAACTGTTGCCTCTCTTCACCCCAGCAGTAAAATGGGTGCCTGCTTGATAAACGATTTGGCGGGTCGTATTACGGGGAATATTAGGAGTAAGAACCTGCCTGAAACACTACGCGTGCTGGTGGCTGTACTTGACCTGTCCTCTTAGAAATTTCGTCTAAATTTGCCTGTTTGCCCATATGTCCAAAAATGGACATAATATGAAAATGAAAAATAACTGAAAATAAATTTGATGGGGCTTCTGGGAGTTCTTCTACTCCCTAGGCATGGCGCTTGACAGCTGGGTGGACAGCGCTTCGGATTCGTAGTCCTGAGGTTCCGGGTTCGATCCCCGGTGGAGGCTGAGACAAATGGGCAAAATATTTCTTTCACCCTGATGCACCTGTTACCTAGCAGTAAATAGGTACCTGGGAGTTAGACAGCTGCTACGGGCTGCTTCCTGGGGGTGGAGGCCTGGTCGAGGACCGAGCCGCGGGGACACTAAGCCCCGAAATCATCTCAAGATAACCTCAAGATAACCCCCATGCCCGGCCCGAGGCCAGGCTTGCGAGAGCTTGGTCCAACAGGCTGTTGCTTGGAACGGCCCACATATCCACCACAGCCCGGTTGGTCCGGCACTTCTTGAAGAATATTATCTAGTGTTCTCTTGAAGATGTCCACGGTTGTTCCGGCAATATTTCTTATACTCGCTGGGAGGACGTTAAACAACCTTCTCCCAGATGTTGAACAATGAAGCTCCTCTTACAATTGCGACGGACGATAAATTAAGAAAACTTGAAAGAGCTATATCTTCCCGTCGCAAGAGGAGACGTGATAAGACATTTAAAATATATGTTTCGCGGGATTGACATAGGATGGGGGGGGGGAGGGAGTGGAAATATTCACAATGAATACCAACATGACAAGAGGGAATGGACGGAAGCTGGAGACACAGATGAGCTATAAAGATGTTAGATATTTTAACGTATGAGCGAGTGGTCGAAGCGAACTCCATTCTTAATGGTAAAAGTTGGGGGGGGGGGCAAGAGATAGGGTGACATGACAGTTCATATCAATTTGTAAATGAAAATAATAATTCACGAACAACACTTGAAGCAAGAAAACAGTAGAACGAATAGACAGTGATAGATCAAATTCTTCAGCGTTAAATATAAATAAGAAAATTGAGAGAATCACAGTCGTTGTATTAAACTACGAAAGTGTTAAACAAGCGGGGCCTGGAGCCGACGCTCGACTCTGTAAGAGCATCTAGGTGAGCACATCTAGGTGTGTATACACACACACATAGGTGGGTGGTGGCTGAGTGGACAGCGCTCTAGGCTCGTGGACCTAGGGACCGGGATTCGATCAGTTGAGAGGCGGGGCCGAAAGACCAGAGCTCAACCCCCGCCAAGCACAACTAGGTGAATACAACTAGGTGAATACACAGGAAGAGATTCCGCTATAGTCTTTAACCACCCAATTAACCCTTCTCCGTTCCTCTTCGCTCAGTTTCCCTGTACAGAATATTTGGCCACCAACTCCTATTGAAAACTGATTTTTAATCATTTTTCACAGACCAGGGGCGCCCTCTTCCCTCTCTCTTACTCTCCCTTCCTCCTTCACCTCCTTCCTTCCCCTTCTACCTTCTAGGCCCCCCCCCCTTCTTCCTCCCACTTTTCTTCTTCAATGTGGGTTGCAATGGTCAGATTTTCCCTCCAAATGCCCACACACTTTGCACACCAAATAATAGATTTTGGCATTAAGTTATATTATTATAATCATTATAATAATATATAATTATAAATAATTATTTATAATTATATATAATTATTATAATTATATATAATTATTATAATTATATATAATTATTATAATTATATATAATTATTATAATGATATATAATTATAATATATTATGGATATTAAATGCTAGAATAATATAATTCATGTATATATGTTTATTTTATCATCACTCCTTGAATGATGGACATGTTTTGTGTGTATATTTGTTTCCATTGTTATCGAGCTCTTTGTGTCTCACTATAGCAACTCTAGCGGGGCCTCTCTTGCCTCTGTGTGTACTCACCTTGGTGTCCTTGCGGGGGGGGTTGAGCTTTGTCTCTTGGGTCCCGCCTCTCAACTGTCAATCAACTGTGTCTACACTCACTTAGGTGTGGGTTGCATAGTTGGCGCATTTTGGATTTTATTTTTTTTTGCTTGTTAGGCGTTTTGGATTATATTTTGATCATTTTGTATTTTTGGCATTTTAGAATTTCTTCGTTGGACTTTTTGTTGTAGTTTGGGATGTTTTGGGAAGATAAATATTTAAGCTTGCTAACAGGAGACATAAGTCACCTGCTCCTGTACCCCACTGTGAGAAATACACAACAGAATACACCTGCTCCTGTACCCCACTGTGAGAAATACACAACAGAATACACCTGCTCCAGTACCCCACTGTGAGAAATACACAACAGAATACACCTGCTCCTGTACCCCACTGTAAGAAATCCACAACAGAATACACCTGCTCCTGTACCCCACTGTAAAAAATACACAACAGAATACACCTGCTCGTGTACCCCACTGTAAAAAATACACAACAGAATACACCTGCTCCTGTACCCCACTGTAAGAAATCCACAACAGAATACACCTGCTCCTGTACCCCACTGTGAGAAATACACAACAGAATACACCTGCTCCTGTACCCCACTGTAAAAAATACACGACATAAATACACCTGGTGATGATGTATAAAACTTCATCAGATTTATCCTCTCGAATTTACTTTAAGACTATACCAATTCAATGGTGAAAACGATATACTAATTTGACTAGACCACACACTAGAAGGTGAAGGGACGACGACGTTTCGGTCCGTCCTGGACCATTCTCAAGTCGATTGTGTATATATATATACTAATTTATATATATTAGTATATACGATATTTTAGTATATACGATATACTAATTTAAACACTCAAGACAAACTTTTAATTTCATCATCAATGACGTCAGCAAGAAACTTAATATATTTTATTTTAATTAAGGATCGAGTTTATTATATGGAAAATAAACTTTATTGTTCTACCATATATCGGACAAGTTTTCATTTAAACTTTTGACATGATGTAAATTCATATTTAAATTCCTCTATAAAAGATTTTTTTAAAATGTATAATTCAAATTTTACTTGGTTTTAATAGTATATAAAAGCACCTTTTTTACTTCTCGTAATAAACGTCTTTCCTGGTAAAAAGGTTATATTTGCTCCCTCCTCTTTCTCATCCTCCCTCACTCCTCTCTCTCTCTCTCTCTCTTCTCCCTCACTCCTCTCTCTTCTCCCTCACTCCTCTCGCCTCTCCCTCTTCTCCCTTACTCCTCTCTTCCCTCAATCCTCACTATGTACTTGCTACATTTCTCCTGGACCAATTAAGACTTTGAAGACCGCGCGAAAGAAACACAAGAAAGGTCTTTATAACCACGGTCCCTCTTTGTTTCTTTGTCACCAGATCGTTTGATGCAACCTAACAAACCAGGAGGAATGCCAATGTTATACCAGGATTGAAGAAAGCCACTACGCGGTTTCCTTGGGAATTTCTCTCCTTCCTCCTCCTCCTTCTCTCTCTCTCTCTCTCTCTCTCTCTCTCTCTCTCTCTCTCTCTCTTCGTATTCTTTGCCGGGAGCTCCTTCTTAATGAGGCTCGTATTGCATCTCGCGACGATAATTTCCTGCACTTTTTTGTCATTGTGTTGTGAGATATGTTCACCTGTCTGAACGTTCTTGTTATTATTACTATTATATATTGTCGGGGTTTCACGGTGTTCTCGTAAGAGAAGGGTTAAAGCAACAGTAGACCGGATCTCCTTTCCAGGTGGTTGCTCCAACCATAACCCTTACTCACCGTCGTTCGGCGGGTCTTCCCTCAATCCCTTAGGCTCCACTGCTGGCCTCGGAGAGTATCCCAGTCGATCTCACAACCGGCCTTTAGATTATGAGATGAGTGGGTGCACAGATCGTTCCCTCAATCTGTGGCCCTCCCGACACCGAACTCTTACATAGCCTTCAAGGTCGCCAACTGGTTTTGTTTTTGGTGTCCAGTAACACTGCAGTGGTCAGGTGTAATTGTGGCAAGAGCCAAATCAAGTAATATAGTATCAGGCAGGTCACTCCACTTTATATCATAACACGGTCACAAGATAAAATGGAGGGGATGATATCAAACACCAAAGAGTTTTGGTATTTTACTTAAAAAAACAACGAGAAATATATATGCATNTATATATATATATATATATATATATATTGAAAAAAAATTGGGTACATTTCTCGGTGTATATACCCGTGATTAATTAAGCGACGTACACCTCTGTGTACATTCAATATAGTTTGGTAAGGTTTAAAAATATTCGTAAGTAGTTCAGTAAATTACTCAATTTAATTATCAATGTATTAATCAATGTTAAGAGGCGACGCATTCTTTAATCTTTAGTGACTAATATCTACGGGAAACCAAAATTAAATATTTTGACTCTTCCATCAATTTACAATTAATAAGTTTTTAAATACGGCAGAAATAAATAAATAAATAAATAAAGTGTACGGCAGAAAGTTCTCATCCATAAATCTTTGACAGAGAACTGTTTCACTGAACCATATGGCTGATAAAGACCCATTCGTTCATGTTTAACAAAAGGTTATCATTGGACTATGGCTGACAAAGCGCTCTGAATAAGCCAAACCTGACAGCACGTTCTCATTTTGAGCCCCCCTTGTCTAGCAGTGGTTACATACGACCCTCTCTCACCATAGCCCTCACTCCTCTGTGTCTCGCTCTCATTTTACAATGTTGACTTACCCATGTTCTCATTCGACAACGTCTACATTTCCTCCCTTTCACATTGTCCAAATTCGACGAATGCCGTCAAAAGTTATTTTAATTTGTTAAATTTATAGACATAGATTAACAATTATTTAGCATCAAACGACACGAGTACAAATTTATTTCGCCTGTAGAGAGAATGATCACAACCTGAGTGACAGGTGAATGACGAAGCTGTCACACACTGAGTGACAAATGAATAACGTTAATGTTTACCACAGACGTGGTACTTCATCCACAATACTAACCATCATAGACATACCCTTTGCCTAAGATACGCTGAATACTGTAATACTTGACCTGTAGCCAAAATGTACTTCGTAATGCAACACTTACGTAATGTATGTAATTGCAGCCTGGTCTTGTAAACTCACTTCAATCACCGTTTGTGGCTGAGTGCTCAATAACCGATTATATATTTCAACAGCTTTCTAACCCCTGTTTATGGAAGATACAAAATTACATACATACTGATAAGCATTATAACAATTTCCTTTTCAAACTCATTTTCAGTCGCACAACCACAGTTCAGCGTATCTTTAAGCAAAGGAGTAAAAAGAATAACTAAGAAAAATACATTTTAAAATACAACGATCGTGCTTTCTCTTCATGTCTTGTTCTCTCCCAAAGTTAACACTAAATGTATTTAACGTTCCAGTTTTAGGAGAGTTGCCAAACACGCTGGAATCCTAGGCGTATCCTAACTGATAAATCACCGCACTAAACAGTTTCTGCTTTATTAGTTCCATATATAAACGCTTCCTCGCGGCGTTCATCACAATGTTTAATGGTGTTGAGCGTTCAGATCTTTGTGTACTTGTGAGGTCAGTAAGATCATCAGCGGACGTTCAATGCTCGTCTATTATGTGGCCTCGAGCGAGCTTAATCTATGAGACAGTTCAGCTTAACATTTCACATGGGTGTTGAAGCCTCTTCACGCTGAAGACTATATTAAAGGGGGACTCTGTTATCTCACTTATGGTGGGCAGTTTCAGCACAGTTATTCTCATACTGATTACTCTCGCTATCCTGCAGCCTCGAGAATGACTCGCGTTGCGTCACCTGCAGGGATTCGAGGCATTGCAAGTCTTTAATTAGACTTGCAATGACTGCAATGACAGTGTGAGATGAGGGACGTTATATTGATTCATAGAGCAAATAAATGCTGAGTTGAGCATTCTAATGTCTCGCGTGAATTCCGAAGAGTCTGAGTCTAAAGTCTGAGAAAAGTTTCACCTGTCTCCGTCATCGCAAGTCTTTAAGTAACCCTAACCCAACTCAAACCTACCTTAACCTAACCTATCCTATTAACCTAACAAAAGTAAGAGATAAAATTTAGTATTTTAAACATATACACGAGGTAAGTGACGTCACTATGACGTCATTATTTTGATTCCAACACAAGTTTTTAATCCTGTTGGAATTTGTCCACTTTCAAAGAACGTCGCTTTTCCCTCCTATACGTTACATAAGGCCAAAAATTGTCGTACAAGAAAAATGGAAGCGGCTGGCGAAAGTGACGTGCTGTCCCGTTTTCTGTTTTGGGTCCTCTGGTGGGTTAGGAGAGGACACTTTACATTAATCGTTTTCTTGTCCTTGGGAAACCTTAGGAGAACGGGCTGGCCTGGTAACAATGACCCGCCAGGACTCTAATATCTCCTCACGAGACACAAAGGGTACCTAAGTATTGCAGTTACTCTCTCTCTCTCACACCTCATCTCTGCCTCCCGCCAGACAGGTACACCCATTCAGACAAAACAGGCCCTAACTTCATAGCGGTGGCGGTAAACAGTAACGCATAACTTAACAACAGTGAGACATAGTCACCGTACCTTGTTTCCAGAGCACACAATACGGTGAAGCCACCTGGAAAAAAGATAATATAGCTGGTATTAAAAATGATGTATTTCAGCGGCATTTGATTCACAATAATACAATAAGATTATCAGTAACAAATAAAATTACTTTGGTTGTCATTGAAATTATTTTGTATAATTTATATAACTCATCATACACATGCACCCACGCACACACTAAAATAAGCATAAGCTAATACATACAGGCGCACAAGTACGCACGTGATGGTGCACATTCACACACACATGAAGACGCACATATGTAAGACCAATCTTGGAGTATGCGGCCCTAGCATGGGCCCGTATCTCATGGAGCCCCAGCATGGAGCCCGTACGTGGCGTAGCTTGAAAAAGTTCAGAGGTATGCCACTAGGCTAGTCCCAGAACTAAGAGGCATGAGTTACGAGGAGAGGCTGCGTGAAATGCACCTCACGTCGCTGGAAAACAGAAGAGTAAGGGGAGACATGATCACCACCTACAAAATTCTCAGAGGAATTAACAAGGTAGATAAAGATAAACTGTTTAACACGGATGGTACGCAAACAAGGGGACACAGGTGGAGACTGAGTACCCAAATGAGTCACAGGGACGTTAGAAAGAACTTTTTCAGTGTCAGAGTAGTTAAAAGGTGGAATGAATTACGCAGTGATGTGGTGGAGGCTGACTCCATACACAGCTTCAAGTGTAGATATGATAGAGCCCAGTAGGCTCAGGAACCTGTACATCAGTTGATTGACAGTTGAGAGGCGGGACCAAAGAGCCAGAGCTCAACCCCCACAAGCACAATTAGGTGAGTACATGGATTACAGGCCTTGCGGCTGAGTGGACAGCGCTCTGGCGTCGTAGTCCTAAGGGCCCGGGTTCGATCCCTGGCAGAGACAGAACAAATGGGCATAGTTTCTTTCACCCCCTAATGCCTCTGTTCACCTAGCAGCAAATAGGCACCTAGGTGAATACCTATCTAATTAGGTACATATTTGTTAGGTACCTATATATATATCCACACACACACACACACACACAAAATAGAGGTGTCTCTCGTTCTATACTGTATATACATTAGGAGTTTACTTTCTGGACTAAATTGGATTTTATCAGGACAAAGGATACATGTTCGGTGGTCATTAAACCTTAGTGGTGGCCTTAATAACCCTGCAAAGCACTGTGGGACCTTAAGCCCCAACACCTAACCAAATTCTTAAGACTTGTAGCAGGAACTACATTGCTCAAGAAACAATGAATTAACAAACACATTGTAACGCAACTATTGTTCCTGGGTTAGTTTCCGATTGATTATTGCCTCTAAAACATAGAAAATGGTTATTTTTTTCTATATTTTAGCTTAAAGAATATATCTTATAGGTACCTGAAGCCTGTAGAGTCCTCTTGTGGAGCTGTAACACAGTGTTTCATAAGTAGGCAGTCTACAGCTCCTTCAAGACGTTTTTCTAAGTCTTAGACAAAGGTCACAGTAAAGTTTGAGGGTCAAATAGAAAAGTCTAAAAAATAAGACATTTTCTATACCCTGGAGGCGTAGACAATCTGAATATAACACTATCCAGAATTATGAGAAACAAAAATTTAATTTTGTTGAGCAGTGTAAAGATTAAATGTATCAGATGTAAACTAATAAATATGAGATGTAAATCAATTTTAGACATAAATGAAACACAAATAAAGATAAAAAAAAATTTTGTAACGTAAAATAATGTTGGGTGTTAAGAGCCCTTGTGCATGCCAGCCTCAGACCTCACCGGATACCACGAGTATCACTCACTCACTCACTCACTCACTCACTCACTCACTCACTCACTCACTCACTCACTCACTCACTCACTCACTCACTCACTCACTCACTCATTCACTCACTCACTCACTCACTCACTCACTCACTCACTCACTCACTCACTCACTCACTCACTCACTCACTGTCCAGAAGCACTGGCCCGCCTTCTGAAATAATTGAACTACATACAACAGCCTCCAATAAAATGAGTTCCTTCGTGCTTAGCCCAACCACCTGGGCTGGACGGTAGCGTGACGGTCTCACTACTAGCAAGTCGGCGTTCAATCCCCGACCGTTCAAGTAGTTGGGCACCATTCCTTCCCCTCGGTCCCATGTCAAATCCTAATCCTGACCCCTTCCCAATGCTACAGTGCTTCCCTACTTCGTGCTTAGTATATCGTTAAGTATTCATTAAAGTCTGTTGAGTTAGTCAGTCATTTATATAAAAGGGAAAACCAAATACTTTTCCTTCAAAGTTTAATTCTAGATTATATCAAAATACTGCGAACTTTAATTTAAATGAAACTTTGCCACACACACACACACACCACACACACACACACCACACACACACACACACACACACACACACACAACACACACACACACACACACACACACACACATTATATACCAGTGGTGGAGGCTGACTCCATACACAGTTTCAAGTGTAGATATGATAGAGCCCATTAGGCTCAGGAAACTGTACACCTGTTGATTGACGGTTGAGAGGCGGGACCAAAGAGCCAGAGCTCAACCCCCGCAAGCACAACTAGGTGAGTACAACTAGGTGAGTACACACACACACTCAACTTGATTCCAAATTCCCTCCAAACAAAACAATCTTAACAATATTGCTAAGATAAACTGTTAATATCGCAATGTTTACGTTCAGAAACAATTTATTGCCGTTCTGTGGACACTCGCCTTGAAGCAGGAGAAACGCAAACTCAATACCGCTTCCTGTCGCATCTGATATATATTATGATTCGCTTCTTTACGGCTCTCTGGAGCGCTAAGAGTGTGGTACACCACTGCTTATATCAACATACCTGTCCTTCCCTGTGAAATATGTCGTCTCTCAGGTAGGCGAGTATAATAACGAGGCTAAACCTGCATAAAGTGAAGAATTGTTGCAGTTTTAATGTCTTGTGATTTACGACCCCATTCACACACTTGGGAAGTTAAATATCCAATGATTTAACTTCCTGTGGGAAGTGAGGTATGAGAAAGCATTCTCGGGGGACAAATTAGTTTTACGGTGATATTATAGTTTCTGGAACTGTGAAGGCGGTAATGAATAGGCTCGTGTTGCAAATACATGCACGCAATCATTTAGAATGTTGCATATGCGAAGGAAATCTGCATTTGACAGGGATATGCATGAGAGGATGGGGGCGTTTTGGTCAAAACAGTGATATAACCTTGCATGCTGTGATATTGTTGTATCCACACAACACAACACACACCACGCCACACTAGACAACACAACACACACCACGCCACACTACATATCACACACAACGCCACACTACACAACACATCACACACCACGCCAAACTACACCAATTCACACATATATCATTTGCCACACCACGAACAATAGCTCTGGTGAATCTATCGCCACATTGAAAACAAAATCACACCTGAAAAGCCAAAACGCCACAACGGTAAACGCCATGTCCAAATACCTCGGACGGCAAAGTTCTAAATCTTCGAAAGATATAAAATTTTTAATGTCAGGATGGTATGATGCAACTCAGCCATGCTTGCTGTCGTTCTGGTGCCATGCTGCTCTCTCCCACCCTAGAAGCCTATAACCTGCAGGGAATAGGCCTATTTTACCTGGCTAAGAAATTTACTTTTTTGACTTATAGTGGAGCCAGAGAATGGCAGGGGGGGGGGGAAGGTAAACTATTTGATAATATATTCATGTACAATCTAATAAATATCTATATCAGGTAAATAATTGACTAACACATCACCCAATTCAGTAAAAATATAGAATTCCCGTTTGGTACATTTAAATTGT
>WNGS01167840.1:4315952-4337885 GCA_020271785.1 Procambarus virginalis | reverse complement strand
AAGGTTTAAGAACGTCAAGATAAACAGGGTATATTATTACGTATCTTCGATTGTTTAACGTGATATGAACGTAGACGCGGGCTTCAATGTTTGAGGTACAGGAAGCAGAAGAGTGGTCCTATCGAGAGTGTGTCATTGAAAGAGAAATGGAATGCGATAGAAACATATATATAACTATATGTATATATATATATGATATATATATATATATATTTATATATATATATAATATATATATATATACTATATATATATATATATATAATATATTATATATATATATGTATACACTATATATATAATCTTTGGACAACACCCACAGTGGGACTCGAACCCAGAAAGCACAACTACTTCCAGTAGCTGTCATAACTAGTACGCCTTAACCCACTACACCACATCAGACCCTTAAAAGAAGCAAAGATTTCGAGGTATATATACACCTCAAATATCTCCACTTCCCAAGAGCACTAGACGAGTGAGGGGTTACTATATGCGTTTTTCATCAAGCCACTGTTATATGGGAGAACTCGTGTCCAGCTATAAGCCTATACCTTGCATAACCACAAGGAAGATTTAACATCTTTGGACAACACCCCCCAGTGGGACTCGAACCCAGAAAGCACAACTACTTCCAGTAGCTGCCATAACTAGTACGCCTTAACCCACTACACCACAATCAGACCCTTAAATAGTAAGGGTCTGATATAGTAACCACCTCACTCGTCTAGTGCTCTTGGGAAGTGGGAGTTATTTGAGGTGTTATATACCTCGAAATCTCTGCTTCTTAAGGGTCGATGTGGTGTAGTGGGTTAAGGTGTTACTAGTATGGCAGCTACTGGAAAGTGTTTGTGCTTTCTGGTTCGAGTCCATCTAGTGGGTGTTGTCCAAAGATTGTTAATCTCCACTTGTGGTTATGCAAGTATAGGCTTCTATATATATATATATATCATATATATATATATATATATATATATATCATCTATATATATATATATATATATGTGAGAAAGCTGCATGAACGCGCAAGCCATATATCCACTAAGAACTCTTAAAAATTTGACCCGGCCAGGATTCCGAACCCATGCCGTCCCAGGAATCACTCCCTAAACCAAGCCCGTCCTCCAAACAGAAGATCCAAAGTGATTCCATGCACCCGCCCAAACCCCTCTGTTTATGTAATGAAAAGCGGTTTACAACACGGACTCACAACTGCTGGCGTTCGAACATATCCGGAACAAGTGCTCACTGACGAATTTTGTTCGAATCACAACGCTATAAATGCTTCACCCACGTACTACAAATACAAATAATCGCGCAACATGAACCTAAACACCTGACCCTAACCTACCTATGCCTATATATCACCACTATGCCAATATAGTATAATATTAATTTTATACTTGAGAAAATTCCCATTTTGTACTGAACAGCATGTGTAAATTTATGAATGCGTCTGGTGGGGTTGACCGCTGAATGTAATGGACTTGAGTCGAGGGACGGGTTGCCTAAACGTACACAGTACGTGACCACCGCACCAATGATCGTTCGATCGTCCAATGATCGACTCGAATCCTGGCGGTGTCAAAAGAGGTCTTAGTGATATATATAAATATATATATAATATATATTATAATATATATTCTATATATATATATATATATATATATATATAGGATATTATCTCTCTCTCATTAAATAGGTAAGGTAAATGCTGAGTAAAGAAATGAAGTTGAAAAAATAGGTGGTACAAATTACTAATAATGACAAGCTTAGCGAATGAGAGAGACAAGATGCAGCATCAGGGACGGGATGCAGCATCAGGGACGGGATGCAGCATCAGGGGCGGGATGCAGCATCAGGGGGCGGATGCAGCATCAGGGACGGGATGCAGCATCAGGGACGGGGATGCAGCATCAGGGACGGGATGCAGCATCAGGGACGGGATGCAGCATCAGGGACGGGATGCAGCATCAGGGACGGGATGCAGCATCAGGGACGGGATGCAGCATCAGGGACGGGATGCAGCATCAGGGACGGATGCAGCATCAGGGACGGGATGCAGCATCAGGGGCGGGATGCAGCATCAGGGGCGGGATGCAGCATCAGGGACGGGATGCAGCATCAGGGACGGGATGCAGCATCAGGGGCGGGATGCAGCATCAGGGACGGGATGCAGCATCAGGGACGGGATGCAGCAGGTAGAGAGCCAATGTTACTTCAGGGTGGAGTGTGGCCAGATATCCTTTAAGTCAACAAGTGGCCCTCCAACACTCACCCTGGCCAGGCTGGAGTCACTATACCTTCACTCATGTGGACACGCGCGTGCACACACACACACACAACACACACACACACACACACCACACACACACACACACACACACACACACACACACACAACACGCACGCACACGGCCAAGCAAGGCAGAAACAAATGGACAGAATTTTTGCACCTGATGCACCTGTTCATCTAACAGTAAATAAGTACATATGAGTTAGATAAATGCTACGGGCTACATCCTGGGGGATGTGTGTGTGTGTGTGAGAGAGAGAGAGTTAGGGAACTGTATGTAGTAGATATGATAAGAGGTAAATAGTCGATAGTCAGTACATTAGACAACCGACGATTAGAAAGGCGGGGTCCAAGAGCTAAGAGCACGATCTTGCACTCACAAATAGTAAATACACACACTCTTGAACGCATACCGAGACAGGTAATTAACATAGATTCATATTATAAACGTCTAACCTGAAAAAAATAAACGTATAGAATTCTGTGAGAAATATCAATGATCTCACAGGAAAGAGAAGGATAGACCGCCTAAATCTTCCAGGACTTAGAGAAAACTTCGACCCTTCCACACACGAAGTGTCAACACAAACATGATAAATGTTCGGGAGTAATCGATAGTTTAACCGGCGAGAGAAACCTCTCTAACAAGAGAACAAGAAGGAGGTAACAAGTTCCACACGGACGCCAAACTGACCAGACGCGTAAGAATGCAAAAGGGTCAAAACATCCTCCAGGATTTGGTCAAAAATAACACCACAAGAACATACATCGTAGACTGCGACATTTTTATTTAGCCATTTAGGGAGTCAATCTAAACTCACGCTGCGTGAAGCGGCAAACCATTTTTAATACATATGATAAAATATCTGAAATCCTTGCAATGTTGCGCTGAATTCATATTTCGCTTCTGTTAGATAAATGATATATATGAGATTATGAACAGGCTGTGTAGTGTGAAGACTAATAACAATAAGCAGAAGTCCTTCTATGATCCTACAATATCCCTCATATATAAATATTTTATGTATTAATAAAAGACCTACCCCCAACGTGTAATTATTTATGTAAATATAGATAATGTAGTGTTTTTTTTAACTAGCTGACACTATCATTATAAAGTGTGTAAATTAAACGAAATTGTTATATACAAATCTCCCCTCTGAGGTCTGATTAAGACTTTTTGTGCCCGCTGTAGTACTTTTTTGCGCTACCGCTCACAGGATGAGTATGGAGGTGAACAATAAACTAACCGCCTCCGCCGGCACAATTAATAGATGTCAGAAAACGGCATTTCAACTTGAATCGAAACAAATTTAAAGTGATGTCCGTAGTAAATAAAGATGATGGGGGGGAGGGGGAGCAAATGCTTCAACTAAGAAAATAAAAAAATCTCTCACTAGACATGCCCTCAAGCCTGTGGCTAGAGGCATGCATTGCCAGGATAACATTAGTGATATAAATCCCGGTACCCAGTGTCTTAGACCCAGTGTGGTATACCCAGAGTGTTACACCCAGTGTGGTATACCAGAGTGTATACCCAGTGTGGTATACCCAGAGTGTTACACCCAGTGTGGTATACCTAGAGTGTTACACCCAGTGTGGTATACCCAGAGTGTTACACCCAGTGTGGTATACCCAGAGTGTTATACCCAGTGTGGTATACCCAGAGTGTTACACCCAGTGTGGTATACCCAGAGTGTTACACCCAGTGTGGTATACCCAGAGTGTTATACCCAGTGTGGTATACCCAGAGTGTTATACCCAGTGTGGTATACCCAGAGTGTTACACCCAGTGTGGTATACCCAGAGTGTTACACCCAGTGTGGTATACCCAGAGTGTTACACCCAGTGTGGTATACCCAGAGTGTTACACCCAGTGTGGTATACCCAGAGTGTTACACCCAGTGTGGTATACCCAGAGTGTTACACCCAGTGTGGTATACCCAGAGGTTACACCCAGTGTGGTATACCCAGAGTGTACACCCAGTGTGGTATACCCAGAGTGTTACACCAGTGTGGTATACCCAGAGTGTTACACCCAGTGTGGTATACCCAGAGTGTTACACCCAGTGTGGTATACCCAGAGTGTTACACCCAGTGTGGTATACCCAGAGTGTTACACCCAGTGTGGTATACCCAGAGTGTTACACCCAGTGTGGTATACCCAGAATGTTACACCCAGTGTGGTATACCCAGAGTACTCACCTAATTGTACTCACCTAATTGTGCTTGCGGGGGTTGAGCTTTGGCTCTTTGGTCCCGCCTCTCAACTGTCAATCAACAGGTGTACAGATTCCTGAGCCTACTGGGCTCTATCATATCTACACTTGAAACTGTGTATGGAGTCAGCCTCCACCACATCACTTCCTAGTGCATTCCATTTATTAACTACTCTGACACTGAAAAAATTCTTTCTAACGTCTCTGTGGCTCATCTGGGTACTAAGTTTCCACCTGTGTCCCCTTGTTCGTGTCCCACCCGTGGTGAAGAGTTTCTCTTTGTCCGCCCTGTCAATTCCCCTGAGAATTTTGTAGGTGGTTATCATGTCTCCCCTTACTCTTCTGTTTTCCAGGGATGTGAGGTTCAGCTCCTTTAGCCTTTCCTCGTAGCTCAATCCTCTCAGTTCCGGGACGAGCCTGGTGGCATACCGCTGAATCTTCTCTAACTTTGTCTTGTGTTTAACTAGGTATGGACTCCAGGCTGGAGCTGCATACTCCAGGATTGGTCTTACATAAGTGGTATACAGGGTTCTGAAAGATTCCTTACACAAATTTCTAAAGGCAGTTCTTATGTTGGCCAGTCTAGCATATGCCGCTGATGATATTCTTTTGATGTGGGCTTCTGGGGACGTTACACCCAGTGTGGTATACCCAGAGTGTTACACCCAGAGTGGTATACCCAGAGTGTTACACCCAGTGTGGTATACCCAGAGTGTTACACCTAGTGTGGTATACCCAGAGTGTTACACCCAGTGTGGTATACCCAGAGTGTTACACCCAGTGTGGTATACCCAGAGTGTTACACCCAGTGTGGTATACCCAGAGTGTTACACCCAGTGTGGTATACCCAGAGTGTTACACCCAGTGTGGTATACCCAGAGTGTTACACCCAGTGTGGTATACCCAGAGTGTTACACCCAGTGTGGTATACCCAGAGTGTTACACCCAGTGTGGTATACCCAGAGTGTTACACCCAGAGTGGTATACCCAGAGTGTTACACCCAGTGTGGTATACCCAGAGTGTTATACCCAGTGTGGTATACCCAGAGTGTTACACCCAGTGTGGTATACCCAGAGTGTTACACCCAGTGTGGTATACCCAGAGTGTTACACCAGTGTGGTATACCCAGAGTGTTACACCCAGTGTGGTATACCCAGAGTGTTACACCCAGTGTGGTATACCCAGAGTGTTACACCCAGTGTGGTATACCCAGAGTGTTACACCCAGTGTGGTATACCCAGAGTGTTACACCCAGTGTGGTATACCCAGAGTGTTACACCCAGTGTGGTATACCCAGAGTGTTACACCCAGTGTGGTATACCCAGAGTGTTACACCCAGTGTGGTATACCCACCTCAACGAGCCCAAAAACACAGCTAAAGATAGTGTAGAGGTTTGCTATACACACACATATGTGTACATGAGCTTCAACCCTCCTCCTTCCCCCCTCCCCCATATTTATAGGTCTCTCTTTACTGTCGCTGCCCTCCCTTGCTGGCTACATGCTGCCCTCCCTTGCTGGCTAAATGCTGCCCTCCCTTGCTGGCTACATGCTGCCCTCCCTTGCTGGCTACATGCTGCCCTCCCTTGATGGCTACATGCTGCCCTCCCTTGATGGCTAGTTGCTGCCCTCCCTTGATGGCTAGTTGCTGCCCTCCCTTGCTGGCTACATGCTGCCCTCCCTTGATGGCTAAATGCTGCCCTCCCTTGCTGGCTACATGCTGCCCTCCCTTGCTGGCTACATGCTGCCCTCCCTTGATGGCTACATGCTGCCCTCCCTTGATGGCTAGTTGCTGCCCTCCCTTGATGGCTAGTTGCTGCCTTCCCTTGCTGGCTACATGCTGCCCTCCCTTGATGGCTAGTTGCTGCCCTCCCTTGATGGCTAGTTGCTGCCCTCCCTTGATGGCTACATGCTGCCCTCCCTTGATGGCTACATGCTGCCCTCCCTTGATGGCTAGTTGCTGCCCTCCCTTGCTGGCTACATGCTGCCCTCCCTTGATGGCTAGTTGCTGCCCTCCTTGATGGCTAGTTGCTGCCCTCCCTTGCTGGCTACATGCTGCCCTCCCTTGATGGCTACATGCTGCCCTCCCTTGATGGCTAGTTGCTGCCCTCCCTTGCTGGCTAGTTGCTGCCCTCCCTTGATGGCTAGTTGCTGCCCTCCCTTGCTGGCTAGTTGCTGCCCTCCCTTGATGGCTAGTTGCTGCCCTCCCTTGCTGGCTAGTTGCTGCCCTCCCTTGATGGCTAGTTGCTGCCCTCCCTTGCTGGCTACATGCTGCCCTCCCTTGATGGCTAGTTGCTGCCATCCCTTGCTGTCTACATGCTGCCCTCCCTTGATGGCTAGTTGCTGCCCTCCCTTGATGGCTACATGCTGCCCTCCCTTGATGGCTAGTTGCTGCCCTCCCTTGCTGGCTACATGCTGCCCTCCCTTGATGGCTAGTTGCTGCCCTCCCTTGATGGCTACATGCTGCCCTCCCTTGCTGGCTACATGCTGCCCTCCCTTGATGGCTACATGCTGCCCTCCCTTGATGGCTACATGCTGCCCTCCCTTGATGGCTACATGCTGCCCTCCCTTGATGGCTACATGCTGCCCTCCCTTGATGGCTACATGCTGCCCTCCCTTGATGGCTAGTTGCTGCCCTCCCTTGCTGGCTACATGCTGCCCTCCCTTGCTGGCTACATGCTGCCCTCCCTTGATGGCTACATGCTGCCCTCCCTTGCTGGCTACATGCTGCCCTCCCTTGCTGGCTACATGCTGCCCTCCCTTGATGGCTACATGCTGCCCTCCCTTGATGGCTAGTTGCTGCCCTCCCTTGATGGCTACATGCTGCCCTCCCTTGCTGGCTACATGCTGCCCTCCCTTGATGGCTACATGCTGCCCTCCCTTGCTGGCTACATGCTGCCCTCCCTTGCTGGCTACATGCTGCCCTCCCTTGCTGGCTAGTTGCTGCCCTCCCTTGCTGGCTACATGCTGCCCTCCCTTGATGGCTACATGCTGCCATCCCTTGATGGCTACATGCTGCCCTCCCTTGATGGCTACATGCTGCCATCCCTTGCTGGCTACATGCTGCCATCCCTTGATGGCTACATGCTGCCCTCCCTTGATGGCTACATGCTGCCCTCCCTTGATGGCTAGTTGCTGCCCTCCCTTGCTGGCTACATGCTGCCCTCCCTTGCTGGCTACATGCTGCCCTCCCTTGATGGCTACATGCTGCCCTCCCTTGCTGGCTACATGCTGCCCTCCCTTGCTGGCTACATGCTGCCCTCCCTTGATGGCTAGTTGCTGCCCTCCCTTGCTGGCTACATGCTGCCCTCCCTTGATGGCTACATGCTGCCCTCCCTTGCTGGCTACATGCTGCCCTCCCTTGATGGCTAGTTGCTGCCCTCCCTTGATGGCTAGTTGCTGCCATCCCTTGATGGCTAGTTGCTGCCCTCCCTTGATGGCTACATGCTGCCATCCCTTGATGGCTAGTTGCTGCCCTCCCTTGATGGCTACATGCTGCCATCCCTTGATGGCTACATGCTGCCCTCCCTTGATGGCTACATGCTGCCCTCCCTTGATGGCTAGTTGCTGCCCTCCCTTGATGGCTAGTTGCTGCCCTCCCTTGATGGCTACATGCTGCCCTCCCTTGATGGCTACATGCTGCCCTCCCTTGCTGGCTACATGCTGCCCTCCCTCGATGGCTAGTTGCTGCCCTCCCTTGATGGCTAGTTGCTGCCCTCCCTTGATGGCTACATGCTGCCCTCCCTTGCTGGCTACATGCTGCCCTCCCTTGATGGCTAGTTGCTGCCCTCCCTTGATGGCTAGTTGCTGCCATCCCTTGATGGCTAGTTGCTGCCATCCCTTGATGGCTAGTTGCTGCCCTCCCTTGATGGCTAGTTGCTGCCATCCCTTGCTGGCTCGTATGGTTCAGGTATTATCCTTATGGCCGCTTAGGTCAAGGCTACACGCTCTATATGCTTATGGGAACGAGGACGTTGGTGGTCATAAAGTGTGTGTACTCACCTAGTTGTACTTGCATGGTCGAGCTTGGCTCCGAGCCCCGCCTTCCGAACGTTCCTAGATTAATGCAATAACTCACTTCTCACGCGTTAATCTTATTTTCAATTACAATTTTGAATCGAATTAGTGCCAATGACTTCGACGTCTAACCTGCTCCAAGTATTGACAGCTCTTTCAAAAACTTTCTTTCTGACGTCTCTGTGACTCATTTGCGACTCCAGCTTCCATTTATGATCCCTCGTTCTGCTGTTCCTAGCTTTGAACAATGCTGCTTTGTTTACTTTGTCAATTTCCCTTATAATCTGATATGTTGATATCATGTCCCTCATATCTCTCCTCCAGTGTGGTAAGGTACAGTTCTCCCAATCTTTTCTCATAGTTCAATCCCTTCAGCTCAGGAACCAGTCCCGTTGCATGTCTTTGTACCTTTTCTAGTTTCTTCATGTCCTTTTTTCAGCTAAGACTTTCATGCTGCGGATGCATATTCAAGAGTTCCACAACCCTGCTTCAGATCAGTCTCTCTGGCATCTTTCAGGGGATTCTCGTAGGTGATACGGGTCTGTAAGCAGGCGATGAGTCACAATAACGTGGCTAAAGTATGTTGACCAGACCACACACTAGAAGGAGAAGAGAACGACGACGTTTCGGTCCGTCCTGGACCATTCTCAATCGACTTGAGAATGGTCCAGGACGGACCGAAACGTCGTCTTCTCTTCTCCTTCTAGTGTGTGGTCTGGTCAACGGGTCTATAGTTCAATAGTTTCTATCTTCCCCTTTTCTTATAGACTGGCACCACATTAGCCATTTGCCAGCAGTCAGGAAGTTCTCCCGTTTCTAGAGGAATTACATATTATGGCCGCCTCTTTTAGTATCCAGGGCGATATTTTGTCTGGCTTTACGGCTTTTGTCACATCCAATTCCTGCAATTGCTTCTTTACTTTTTCTGGTGACACTGTTATTTCATTGAGGCTTTCCTGTGGAATTGCCTGTTCGGTGTGGGCTCTAAGGTCTTGTGGCAAATCAGGTTCCAGCTTGAATACTTGTGTGTGTGTATATGTGTGTGTGTGTGTGTGTGTGTGTGTGTGTGTGTGTGTGGTGTGTGTGTGTGTGTGTGTGTGTGTGTGTGTGTGTGTGTGTGTGTTGTACCACGAAGACTTAAGGAAAGGCTCCAATAACGCTCGACTCTCAATATGCCTGGCGGCAAGGTAAACACAGAGTCCAGGGGACTAAACAAATGATATGGACAAAATGACTCTGGGTCTGAAACTGGAGCCAATACCAGAAATTTAGTGAAGTATCTCATTTAATGGGCAAGAACGAAGGCAAAATGGACCCATTTCATGACAAGAGAAGCGAAGGCTTATTTAAGACGGAGAATAGAGTTTATTAGGACAGAAGAGTAATGTTAACGAGCTCAGAAGTAACAGGAGTACAAAAAAGTTATTTGTCGATCATATATGAGCCGAGCTTCAATTGTTACAACAGGAATCACAAGCAGTATTGAGGGAGAGACTTGGGGTATTGGAAAGGAAATGACTGTGACTTGGTAGACTGGGGCTGGCGGGAGAGTATGACATTCACATTTCCTCTTGACTTCACACATTTTTGTTCGCGGGATACGTTAACTCAGTGTTATGTTGCTCAGGGCAAATTCTTGGATGAATTGATGAATATAGGGATGGAGGGAAGGAGGGAGAGAGTTATCAAGGGGAAAGCGTCAAACCATTACGACTATACAGCACTTGGAAGGGGTCAGGATAAAGATTTGGGATGGGACGGGGGAGAAGGAATGGTGCCCAGGGAGGGAGAGAGGGAGAAATATTATTAAATTTGCTTTAATACACATTACAAATCCTTACAACATAAATAATATTAATGGTTTGTACACTTAAGACCCGTTTTTAATTGACAGGCCACAGGTGTAAGGGCCTCCCTGGACGTGGCGTCACTGTTCACTAATGTGCTCGTGGACGAGACTATTGGAATGATGATGAACAGGCTGTATCAAGATCCGTCTAGCACTCCTCTGGACATACCAGAGAGCATATTAAAAAAACTGCTTGAAGCCTGCATAAAAGAGGCACCCTTCTTAAGTCCTGACGGACACGTGTATAAGCAAGTGGACGGCGTCGCCATGGGCTCCCCACTGGGGGTCTTGCTCGAGAACGTTTACATGGGTACTATTGAGCAGAGTTCTGGTCGGGTTAGACCTAAAACCCGCCATCTGCTGCAGGTATGTCGACGACATATTTATACAAGTTCCGGATACCGAACGACTGTTGCAGTTGAGGGAAGCTTTCGAGCAAAACTCAGTTCTAAACTTCACTTATGAGATGGAGAGTGGGGGTAAGCTGCCCTTCTTAGATGTAGCTGTCATGGAAAGAACGGCAACTTTCATCATGCACTATATACTAAGGAGACAAACATAGGGACGAGCCTTAACGCTGACAGCGACTGCCTGGATACAAACGGAGTGCTGTGAACGCTTACGTCGACCGAGCTCTCACTCACAGCTCTGGGTGGAAGCAGGTGGATGACGAGTTATGTAGAATAAGGCAGCTTTTAGTCAGCAACGGTTTCTCCAATGGTTATGTCGAAGTCATAATAAAATGGAAGATGGCGAGGTGTGCAATAGGCAACAGAACAACCAATACCGCAATGCCCGAACTTCCGGTAAAATATGTTCTACAGAAACTTCTCCACGGCCTACAAAGCAGAGGATAGAGCCCTATACGAGATCATTGAGAGAAACGTTGCCCCCAACTGACGTCAACCCAAAGTTAAAAGTAACAATATATTACAAGAGTAGGAAAACCGCCAACCTGCTAATGAAGAATTTTCCCGACACCAAGAAAAACGCCTTGAAAGAAACCAACGTTGTTTACCCCTTCACGTGCCCACTTGGGGATTGTCAGCCCCAACGAACTCAGTATATAGGCAAAACAACAACGTCTCTCTCTCTAGGCATTTAACAGTGCACAAACAACAGGGCTCCATCAAGGAACATATAATCTCCACACACACAATGAGACGATCACCAGGGATATTTTGACGAGCAACACCGAAATAATTGATAGAGACAATGACAATAGAAGAAATCCACAAGGGCCGTGACGAGGATTCGAACCTGTAATGACAATAGAAGATTAGACATCAGTGGAACACTGCATATCAAGAAATCTAGACCAGCAATCAACAATCAGGTAATACACAATTACTCTCGACCCACTTCAAGACCCCGGGTCAATACAGAAGGACCGAATGACCCTGCAACAGGAACGGAAGAAACCAGAAGAACATAAACTGCCAACATATCACACTCTTAATTTACTACCCCATTAATACCCCCATTATATAGGACCCCATTAATACCCCATGTATGTCATTCATCCATGTCACCTACCACCTCACCATTAGAGAATATAATCAGGCGCTAACACAGAAAGCCTACGAATAATTTATCTTATGTTTATTATTTTTCAGGGCATAAATACAATGTGAAACAATCAATTTTTTCCTCTCTGTATATAAGAGTTCTTCGGGTTGTTAGTCTAGAATTCTTAGATGAAGAGTTTAAGAATATTGATTCTATTGGTCTCAAGCTCTGTTATCCACTGAGCTTCTTTTTAAGTTTGCCGTAGCAAAGCACGTCGTACATATTATAATAATATATGCAGTGAGAAAATTCGCCCAAACAATGTGTTATGTTTACCATATTTCTTGGTTCGATAATATTGTGAAGGCCTTGAAACTTTTTGATATACATATATTGTTTAGCTACGAAAATACTGCTGGAAAACTATTAGTTAGAAACAGCCCTCGTAGTGATAATTGTGTCATTTACAAAATACCTGGTAAAGACTGTAATAGATTCTATGTAGGGCAAACATCTAAAGATTTGATATTTAGAATTTAACAACATAAATACTCTGTAAGACACGGCCAATTGTCTAATGCTATTTTTGTTCATTTGTCAGAAAGTTCTCACCAAGTTGATTGGGAGATGGCTTCTTGAATAACGAATTGTTAAAGCATTTTCAATAGGAACATAATTTAATCTACTTTAATACAGATTACAAAATCATGTAATTTCAACATTAGCAGTGGTATGTATAATTTAGAGACTTTTTTGATTGATCAGTTAAAGGGCGATTTAAGTAGGCTCATTGATACACATTTATCTCACTAATGCCTTATTAATATCTCATTATCTCATTAATGGCATTGTACTACGCTGAAGGAATTTTTAAGTGTGAGTTATTCTGACTGTTGCTAGCTAAATTAGCCAGTGCAAATAATATTAATCCAGTATCACTGATGACGGATAAGCAATCGTTTGGGATTATTTTATTATCTGATGTTTTGTTTGACTTTTTTTACTGTATTAAGAGCAACTGGCCGGAGCGAAGTTAACAGATCTTTGTCTATGTAGAATGAACAGAAATGTATATATATATTGTATGTATACTGGTTAGCATTATATAAGCACTTAGATCACCATCTACGGTCGAATGTTTAATAAGTCAAAATATGTACTGGAGCAACTCTACAATCCCCCGTCCATGGAGAACAGAAGAACATGTATTTATGCTGGTAATCATTGCCTGCATAAATGAATCACGTTCACTGTAGTACTTGGCACTGTTGTGCTTCAAGAGTCACGTTAAGTTTAAAACACTTCATGGTAGATGTACTTCATTCACGCTATACAAGAGACAATTCCCGGCACTTGGACCATTCAGCAACACAGCAGGTTTCGAAATATGAAGACAATATCCAGCGGGAATACCTTCACATCCTCCCACAACTCAGCGGGGAAGGCAAGTGAGCCATGAGAAGCATAAACCTTTTATTGACGTTAAAGTTTGGCAACGGTGCAACGGGGGAAAGAAGACTGGACTAAAAAGTTTAACAACGGTGGAACGGAGAAGAGCGGACTACGAATTTATCAACAGAGGAAGGAGATAGGAGAGTTGAGGAGGAGTTTAACAAAGAAAGAAGAATGTAATGTAAGGTGTCATGACTCTAATATAAGGGGCCGTTTCTCTTCAGCATTACAAAATGATAGGAGGGTTGAATACAACGAAGAATGAAAGCACGGCATCACGCCCGTTCCAGCCCTATGACCAGCAAGGAGTTTAACTGGTGTGAAAGACTTGTCTCCTGCAGTAACCCCGGGCGTCTTCATGGGTTAGGATATGCATTAGTAAGTGATACCAGGTTCTCAAATCACGCATGAAAATCAAACTCTCTCTCTCTCTCTCCTGAATCTAATATCAAATACGATTAAAGTTACTGTATAAAAATATGTTTATTTATTATCAACATCGCCTGTAGATTCTCCCCACCGCTAAAGACACCACACAACCCATACCCCAACATCGCCTGCAGATACCCGCTCTCCTCCAACCCAAAACCCCGCCATAACCCCATCAGCCACCAGGCCAAGCAGTTCATTATAACTTGGCCGCGGGGTGTCGATTGTCACCTGAGGATTCAGAGGCAGACGAGGAGCCTGACCACACAAACATAATGGATGTAATCACGTCTAAAACTCGTTCCAGTGTGCTGAGTTGCCCTGCAAGACGTGGAGGAGGTGGTGGGAGACCCCCATTTAAGTGCGAGTTTCAGGTTAATAATCATTCCCAAGTAAACATGCTGGGTATTATGAGCTGATTATAGGGAGGACTGTGAGAATGGTACTTTTCCTTATTGTTCTGACGCATATACTCCTTTCTGAAGGAGACTTATATATAAATATATTGCGGGTTACCAGTTACAATCATTTCTGGTAGCCGGCGATCAAGATTCATGCATGTAATAATGACATATTTGCATGTAAATGGAAGGAGATTATCAGGTGAGCATATGTATTATTTTTAATACATGACAACATTGCACAATTTTGGGCCTGTTGGTACATTCTAGACGGGTTCTGGATCCCCCTCTCACCTATGTAGCCGTCCAATCTATTCTTGTAACCTGTTTAATTGTTTCAATAATTTCTAGCGAACAGACAATTCCGCACAATCGCAGTTTTATTTCCAAACCAGTAATTTTTTCTTCACACAGATCGGTATAGGAACAGATAACTTCTAAATAGATGAAGTATTAAATTTGAGAGTGTCGAGATTCCGATATACTCTCTAGTTTAATTTGAAGAGTATTACACTGCGCACTGGGATTGATATGATGAATTTCAGACTGCGCACTAAGACAGGCGTGATAGATCTGAAACCGCGCGCGCCGGGATTATCAAGGTGTTGTTTAAGGCAAAGTTTCAATCACTCTATAACACGATGCTTTTAATAGCTCGACAGTCATCATCAATGATAAACACCCAGTGTGTCTCACCATTCAGAAGTGACGCTGCCCACACCAATATGTCTCACCATTCACAAGTGACGCTGCCCACACTAATATGTCTCACCATTCACAAGTGACGCTGCCCGCACTAATATGTCTCACCATTCACAAGTGACGCTGCCCACACCAATATGTCTCACCATTCACAAGTGACGCTGCCCGCACCAATATGTCTCACCATTCACAAGTGACGCTGCCCACACCAATATGTCTCACCATTCACAAGTGACGCTGCCCGCACCAATATGTCTCACCATTCACAAGTGACGCTGCCCACACCAATATGTCTCACCATTCACAAGTGACGCTGCCCGCACCAATATGTCTCACCATTCACAAGTGACGCTGCCCACACCAATATGTCTCACCATTCACAAGTGACGCTGCTCACACCAATATGTGTCACCATTCACAAGTGACGCTGCTCACACCAATATGTCTCACCATTCACAAGTGGCGCTGCCCGCACCAATATGTCTCACCATTCACAAGTGGTGCTGCCCACACCAATATGTCTCACCATTCACAAGTGACGCTGCCCGCACCAATATGTCTCACCATTCACAAGTGACGCTGCCCGCACCAATATGTCTCACCATTCACAAGTGGTGCTGCCCACACCAATATGTCTCACCATTCACAAGTGACGCTGCCCACACCAATATGTCTCACCATTCACAAGTGACGCTGCCCGCACCAATATGTCTCACCATTCACAAGTGACCATTGTTCCCGCTCACCAAAAATCGCCGGCACCAAAAATGATGTAAACACAGATGGACTCTCACAAAATAGAGTCCCAAACATTTTACAGATTGTTAGAAAATATATACAAACCCATTCCCCTTTACCCACGCTCTTATAGATGGTGTTTCCGTATACTTACGTAAGTTTACTTTAAATTAAACACCCCAACTACTTGGACTGGACGGTAGAGCGACGGTCTCGCTTCATGCAGGTCGGCGTTTCAATCCTCGACCTTTCAAGTGGTTCGGCACCATTTCTTCCTGTGCTATATAGTCGTATATCCTGATCCTTTCCAAGTGCTTTATAGTCGTAATGGTTTAACGCTTTCCCCTGATTATTTGCCTTGCCCTTAAATTAAACATGCTCGCCTATAATGATTGATCAGTGACTAATGCCAGTCAAAAGAATATATGAAAGAAGTGCATGACTAGGACAAAATAATTATTTTAATATATTGAACAATTCCGTCTCAAAATAGAGATTTTGTCAGTGGTATCACTCACAAGAACTGTGCATCTCCCTTGCATATGAAATGCAACGGCTTAGCGGCTTTAGCCTAACTAAAAGGGTCAGAACTAGCCAAGTCAGCTCAAACCTACCTGCACCAAGTCCCAGGAAGTGCCAATATCGCAGCGTTTTTAAATTTCCCATGAATCCACCACAAATTTGACGATAGTTTCGGATGCGTGAAAAATGCAGCGCGTTGAGTAAGGGAAGTGGGGGGGGGGGACGTTTGCACCTGTGTTCCCTGCACCTGGTGTCATGAGACCAGGTGTGCTGTCTGTGGGGCTGTTGCTGACGTCACACCTCAGATGACTCTCAACCTTGAAATGGTTTCTAAGCTTGGATTTTACTGACAGACGGGAACAGAAACTCGACTCACACAGATATGATGGGAGGGGGGAATTATCAAGGGGTAAAGCGCCAAGCCATTTCGACTATATAGCACTTGGAAGGGGTCAGGATAAGAATTTGGGATGGACGGGGGTGGGGTTAGAGGAATGCTGCCTTGAGGATTGAACGCCGACTGGCATGAAGCGAGACCGTCGCCCTACCGTCCAGCTCAGTGTTGGGGGTAGATATGATAGGGTAAACTGGATAAGCTCACGAAGAGCGTTCCTACCAAGTCCAAGATAAATGGATGACATTTTCACCCATACTACACTTAGGAATTAAAATTCATATTTCCCTGAGTTATATATTTGAGTTACAGCCTATATTTTTGGGGAGCTCTGTAGTGACGTCATGTGCATCGCATTTGAATGGCTTCCGTGTCAAAGTTATGGAAGTTGATTGATGTCTGTCTGGGGGAAAGTTACGCTGAAACTCATCAATGAGGCAATTAAGGTGCATGTGAATTCTGCCATGAACACCAGTTGATGACATCATCTCTGACTCCATGAAAGTCAGAGGAATTAGGTCGAATTTCTCTCTTGAATCCATGTCCTATGCGATTACAGAACTGCAATTGTACAACGATTGCATATATATATATATTAGTATATTATAGATAATATAGATATATATATATATGTCAACGGTGGATGATGTTGCTATCTGTTTAGCCTTCCTGTTATCCTGGTCGAACCCGGTCGCCCTCTCTCCATGCCTCTGTCTCTCTCTTTTAACTATTGTCCTTTTAAAAAATAGTATAATAGCTACGGGCTGTGTGGAGTGCCCAGGTTGGCCAGGGAGAGGTGCAGCTCTAGCGGCGTGAACTATTCTACCAATATAATAGTTCCGCTTGCTAAATTTCCCGAACCAAACCTAACCCAGAGACCCACAAACAGAAAACGTGACAGCTGGTCAATTTTATGACCCGCTAGATTTATAATACGTCATATTTTTATAATACGTCCATATCTCTTACACTCTCTCTCTCTCGAGTAGAGAGAGAAGTGGAGAGACTGAGAGAGAGAACGTCCTTGCTTGCTGATTGTGTAGCTGACACCATTATGATTCTCTCTCTCTCTCTCCTCTTCTTCTCACCTTCATCCCTCTCTCTCTATTTGTCCCTCCTCCATCCTTCTTCATCTCTCTCTTCGACATCAACAAGTCAGTATAAACCAAAGTTCAATGAAAAACAGAAAATACCCTAGATATTTTTCCAATGGCTTTCATATGGCCTATACAAAATAGTTTTGTTTTAGTGAATGCATACAAAGGCAAATACATTTCCTCTAACACATACACATTAAACAAAAAGTTAGGATAAAAAAGGCAAGATGCAACAAGAAGCACACTTACGAAATAATCCATTACAGACGAGGAGAAACTTCTCAGTAAAATGTAAATCTTCGGAAGCTTTAGAAGACGTACGATGTGCTTGCAACCGAGGGTAGCAAAAAACATATGCAACTTATAGCAGGCGAAGAGGAGAAAAGAGAGACAGAGAAGAGGTGGAGGAGGAGGAGGCGACGAAGTAGAGAGAAATGACGTTTCGGTCCATCTAGGACAATTAATTATCAAGTGTTGTAATGGTCCAGGACAGACCGAAACGTCCGTCGTTCCTTCATTTTCTGATGTGTGTGTTAGTTATCATATCTTCAGACACGTTATTGTGTCTCATCGTTGCCAGTTGAGAGAAAATTAAACACTATCGTGAAATTAGGAAAAAAACAGAAACGTAGAGATCATTACAGACAACACAGTAAAAATCTCGAGATGAAGTTGAAGAAAAGCCAATTGATCTTATCAGAACCCATTCTATTTCTCTGGCGCACGTGCAGGTGTTGCAAGGGTTGAAAACTTGTGGTGCAACTACCCAGGTAGTGTTCCAGGGTTCACCCTGTGACGTAGCACACACACACACACACACACACAGCACACCAACACACACACACCACCACACACACACATCACACCACACACTACACACACACATCACACACACACAAAATTAATGGAGAAGAGTTGTGACAGACGAGGATTGTAGGGATCCTCCAAGAGGACTTAAACAGGTTGCAGGATGGTCAGGGGAAATGGCTACTGTAGTTTAAACACCATTAAATGTAAAGTTCTGGAAATGGGATCAGGTGATAGGAGACCAAAGGGACAGTACACAATGAAGGGGAACAGCCTACCTGTAACGATTCGAGAAACAGATCTGGGAGTGAGTGTGACACCTAATCTAACTCCTGAGGCACATTCAATAGGGATTACGACAGCAGCGTACTCTACACTGCGAAAATTAGAACTTCATTCAGAAACCTAATTTGAGGAGGCTTTTAGGGCGCTTTACACTGCATACGTGAGACCCGTCTTAGAGTATGCCGCGATATTATGGAGCCCCACCTGAAGAAAACACATAAGGAAACTTGGAGAAGGTTCAGAGGTTTGCGACGAGGCTTGTCCCAGAGTTACGAGGGAAGGGATATGAAGAGCGACTGAAGGAACTGAACCGTACGACACTAGAGAAAAGAAGGTAGAGTGGAGATATGATAGGGACATATAAAATATTCTGGGGAATTGACAAAGTGGGAAATAGATGAAATGTTCACACGGTATAATAACAGAACGAGGGGACATGGGTGGAAACTGGAAACTCAGATGAGTCACAGAGATTATTAGGAAGTTTTCTTTTAGCGTGAGATAAGTGGAAAAATGGAATGCACTTGGGGAAACAGGTTGTGGAAGCAAATACTATTCATACTTTTAAGACTAGGTATAGATAGGGGAAATGGGACAGGAGTCCATTGCTGTAAACAACCGATAGCTGGAAAGGCGGGATCCAAGAGTCAATGCTTGCTCGATCCTGCAAGCACAGAATAGGTAAGATAGGTAAGTAAGTACACCACACACACACACCCACACACACACACACACACACACACACACACACACACACACACAACACACACACACACCCACACACACTCTGGCTGAACATTGCGTCTAACAGTCACACAAATATAGTGTGGTGTGTGTGTGTGTGTGTGTGTGTGTGTGTGTGTGTGTGTGTGTGTGTGTGTGTGTGTGTGTGTGTGTGTGTGGTGTGGTGTGTGTGTGTGGTGAGGAACAGTTTTTCCAGTAACGTCAGTTGTATATTTTGAGGCCAAGCTTTTCCCCTGGAGAAGCAGGAGGAGGAGCACAGGAGGAGTGAAGCAGAGGAAGGAGGAGGAGGAAGCACGGGTAGAAAGAAGGATGGTAGGATGAAGGAGGAGGGAGGAGAGGCCAGCAGCCCTCCCTCTCTCCTCAACCGTACACGTCCCCCAGAAACATATTCGCTCAAGGGCGCCACACTCCGGAACTTATTAATGTCCTCGTCATTTGATGGCTGCGTGGCGCCAAGATGAGCGCGCGCACTGACGGCGTGGCGCCAAGATAGTGCGCGCGCACTGACGGTAGGCCAAATTCAGGCGCTGGCGGCTGGCAACCATGTTGCGGCGCGCAGGTATGCGCACTCGCCAACGTCTACTACACCTAGAGTTGCCTGTAGAGTCAAGCTTCAACCTTTTTCCATTTATGTTAACGAAATCTACAAGGCTTTCCTTTCTGATAAACCGACTATCATGGAGCACTTGGCTAGCAAGTTCCTTCTCTCAAAATGTTGGGCTCTAGCTCCCAGGCCTTGTATCTAATTCCCCCGATAAGTGTATTTACGTAAGCCATTATTACGATCTGACAAGCGTCAAATTTGAAGCGGTTTTGCCTAACCAGAAACTTACGATCCTAAGCAGCCCACGTGACCTATGGGGCTGATCTCCTCACTCCGAGGAAACGACAAATTTTACATTGTTTATAATCTCACTAATGCGTCGGACTTGAGACGCTTTGGTTGATTAGCGTCAGTATTGCGGTGCAGTAAGTGTAAGGACAGGTTGCATAGCAATCGAGTTATTAGAAATGCGGTTCCGGTAGCTCCTTGGTCGTGTTCATTGATGGTGCAGAAGACGAAGTTAATGACGAAGACGAAGGAAACAAGACGAAGATGAAGGAAAAATAAGAGGAAAAAGAAGATGAAGAAAAAGAATATACAGAATAAATATGAAGAATAAATATGAAGAAAAAGATGATAAAGAAGAAGCTTACACGATCACGGTGATGTCGGTGGACTTACAGTTACGAACAAGGCAAACGTTCCTCAGGTTCCCCAACCGTCCCAACTTCGTGGCCAACCCGAAAATGGCACTCTCAACCCAAGGCGCTCAGCCATCACCATGCAGCCTCACGCTGGCTGTACCGTACTCAAGAACGACCCTCCATCAGCAATCAGGTCGTCCCAAGACTAACTCCTTTACCACCCGTGTGCTCAACCCGCACATACACACGAATCAACGTGACTGACCATACACAGGCTTCACCTCACGTTTGGCTCCTGGCTCCATTCTCTACTTGATTGTCAGAATTACATTTGAGTTTATTTGTAATGGATAATAAATAATAGGCTAAATAAAAATGAGTTTCTAGAGGACAGGTGACTTCAGATGAACTGATGTAGGGTAAGAGCTCTTAGCTCACCTACGTGTTCAAGACTTAGCCTTCAGTGGGTTACACAATATCATTATCTCATAGTGTAAATAGATTCAAAATGACAAAGCAAATTTAATAGCTTGCAGCTTCATTGGGAAATTTAACACAATTTCTAATGTTCCCAAGTCTTAGTTAAATAAAGAAAGATGACGGTTGAGAAGAAGAAGAAGAAGCATGGAGACGAACAACAAAAACATCCACAAGAGCTCCACCCTTCGGCTAGCCATAAATGAGAACTCTGTTACACAGATTGGCTAGAAAATCAACTCAATTTCCCGTGAAAAATCGAGTAATCTCGCTCCTTGTCACTTTTTGAACACCGGCTCCATTAAAAGATATTTTCATATATTTTCGCCCACAAAATATTGGCCAAAAATTCTTACGGTAATGTTGATATAATGAGCCCACGTGTCTATAATATGCAGCCAATACATACCGACCGTATCAATACATAGCAATGCGCGCGTAATGGGAATATTATGCGTGTTGCAAAGTCTACGGGGAAATTCAACATTTTTAAAGTAAGTAGAGGGGGACTACGTGAGAAGTGCCAGGGAGGTGTATTGATGGGGGTGTAGGTGCACTCAGGTGATGTGTACGTGGGTGTAGCAGCGGGGACTCGGAACGTGTGTGTGTGTGCTGACCTAGTTGTGTTGGCAGGGGTTGAGCTTTGGCTCTTTGTCCCGCGTCTCATCAACTATCGTAAGTCATAATTAATTTGTCAAACTGATATCGAACAGATGGTGAACGCAAAATATACATTACTGACTAACTACGTTACATAATACCTTGCATCCCTTTTTTGGGGTTCATATGCCTGATACACACAATGTTAG
>WNGS01167840.1:4279225-4291552 GCA_020271785.1 Procambarus virginalis | reverse complement strand
GATGCAGCATCAGGGACGGGATGCAGCATCAGGGACGGGATGCTGCATCAGTGACGGGATGCAGCAACAGGGGCGGGATGCAGCATCAGGGACGGGATGCAGCATCAGGGACGGGATGCAGCATCAGGGGCGGGATGCAGCATCAGGGACGGGATGCAGCATCCGGGGCGGGATGCAGCATCAGGGACGGGATGCAGCATCAGGGACGGGATGCAGCAACAGGGACGGGATGCAGCATCAGGGACGGGATGCAGCATCAGGGACGGGATGCAGCATCAGGGACGGGATGCAGCATCAGGGACGGGATGCAGCATCAGGGACGGGATGCAGCATCAGGGACGGGATGTAGCATCAGGGACGGGATGCAGCATCAGGGACGGGATGCAGCAGGTAGAGAGCCAATGTTACTTCAGGTTGGAGTGTGGCCAGATATCCTTTAAGTCAACAAGTGGCCCTCCAACACTCACCCTGGCCAGGCTGGAGTCACTATACCTTCACTCATGTGGACATGCGCGTGCACACACACACACACACACACACACACCACACAACACACACACACACACACACACACACACACACACACACACACACACACACACACACACAATGTCCCGTCCCGTCGGGACGGGACGGGATGGGATCCCGTCGGGATGGGTCGGGACGGGATCCCTTGGATCCCGTCCCGTCAATGCTCGGGATCCAAGAGTCAATGCTCGATCCTGCAGACACATATAGGTGAGTACATATAGGTGAGTACACACACACACACACACAACACACCACACACACACACACACACACACACACACACACGCACACACACGGCCAAGCAGAAACAAATGGACAGAATTTTGCACCTGATGCACCTGTTCATCTAACATTAAATAAGTACATATGAGTTAGATAAATGCTACGGGCTACATCCTGGGGGATGTGTGTGTGAGAGAGAGAGAGAGTTAGGGAACTGTATGTAGTAGATATGATAAGAGGTAAATAAGTCGATAGTCAGTACATTAGGATCTTGCACTCACAAATAGTAAATACACACACTCTTGAACGCATACCGAGACAGGTAATTAACATAGATTCATATTATAAACGTCTAACCTTAAAAAATAAACGTTATAGAATTCTGTGAGAAATATCAATGATCTCACAGGAAAGAGAAGGATAGACCGCCTAAATCTTCCAGGACTTAGAGAAAAACTTCGACCCTTCCACACACGAAGTGTCAACACAAACATGATAAATGTTCCGGAGTAATCGATAGTTTAACCGGCGAGAGAAACCTCTCTAACAAGAGAACAAGAAGGAGGTAACAAGTTCCACACGGACGCCAAACTGACCAGACGCGTAAGAATGCAAAGGGTCAAAACATCCTCCAGGATTTGGTCAAAATAGAAATAACACACAAGAACATTACATCGTAGACTGCGACATTTTTATTGTTTAGCCATTTAGGGAGTAAATCTAAACTCACGCTGCGTGAAGCGGTAAACCATTTTAATACATATGATAAAATATCTGAAATCCTTGCAATGTTGCGCTGAATTCATATTTCGCTTCTGTTAGATAAATGATATATATGAGATTATGAACAGGCTGTGTAGTGTGAAGACTAATAACAATAAGCAGAAGCCCTTCTATGATCCTACAATATCCTCATATATAAATATTTTATGTATTAATAAAAGACCTACCCCCAACGTGTAATTATTTATGTAAATATAGATAATGTAGTGTTTCTTTTTAACTAGCTGACACTATCATTATAAAGTGTGTAAATTAAACGAAGTTGTTAACATACAAATCTCCCCTCTGAGGTCTGATTAAGACTTTTTGTTCCCGCTGTAGTACTTTTTGCGCTACCGCTCACAGGATGAGTATGGAGGTGAACAATAAACTAACCGCCTCCGCCGGCAACAATTAATAATAGATGTCAGAAAACGGCATTTCAACTTGAATCGAAACAAATTTAAAGTGATGTCCGTAGTACAATAAAGATGATTGGGGGGGAGGGGGAGCAAATGTTTCAACTAAGAAAATAAAAAATCTCTCACTAGACATGCCCTCAAGCCTGTGGCTAGAGGCATGCATCGCCAGGATAACATTAGTGATATAAATCCCGGTACCCAGTGTCTTAGACCCAGTGTGGTATACCCAGAGTGTTACACCCAGTGTGGTATACCCAGAGTGTTACACCCAGTGTGGTATACCCAGAGTGTTACACCCAGTGTGGTATACCCAGAGTGTTACACCCAGTGTGGTATACCCAGAGTGTTACACCCCAGTGTGGTATACCCAGAGTGTTACACCCAGTGTGGTATACCCAGAGTGTTACACCCAGTGTGGTATACCAGAGTGTTACACCCAGTGTAGTATACCCAGAGTGTTACACCCAGTGTGGTATACCCAGAGTGTTACACCCAGTGTGGTATACCCAGTGTTACACCCAGTGTGGTATACCCAGAGTGTTACACCCAGTGTGGTATACCAGAGTGTTACACCCAGTGTGGTATACCCAGAGTGTTACACCCAGTGTACTCACTAGTTGTACTCACCTAGTTGTGCTTGCGGGGGTTGAGCTCTGGCTCTTTGGTCCCGCCTCTCAACCGTCAATCAACAGGTGTACAGTTTCCTGAGTAATGGGCTCTATCATAGTTACACTTGAAACTGTGTATGGAGTCAGCCTCCACCACATCGCTTCCTGAATGCATTCCATTTGTCAACCAACCACTCTGACACTAAAAAAGTTCTTTCTAATATCTCTGTGGCTCATTTGGGCACTCAGTTCCACCTGTGTCCCCTAGTGCGTGTGCCCCTTGTGTTAAACAGCCTGTCTTTATCAACCCTGTCGATTCCCCTGAGAATCTTGAATGTGGTGATCATGTCCCCCCTAACTCTTCTGTCTTCCAACGAAGTGAGGTTTAATTCCTGCAGTCGCTCCTCGTAGCTCATACCTCTCAGCTCGGGTACTAGTCTGGTGGCAAACCTTTGAACCTTTTCCAGTTTAGTCTTATGCTTGACTAGAAGGGACTCCATGCTGGAGCCGCATACTCCAGGATTGGTCTGACATATGTGGTATATAATGTTCTGAAAGATTCCTTACACAAGTTTCTAAAGGCCGTTCTTATGTTAGCCAACCTGGCATATGCTGCTGATGTTATCCTCTTGATATGAGCTTCAGGGGACAGGTTGGCGTGATATCAACCCCCAGGTCTTTCTCTCTCTCTGACTCTTGAAGTATTTCATCTCCCAAATGATACATTTTATCTGGTCTCCTGCTTCCTACCCCTATCTTCATTACATTACATTTGCTTGGGTTAAACTCTAACAGCCATTTGTTCGACCATTCCTGCAGCTTGTCCAGGTCTTCTTGAAGTCTCAAGCTGTCCTCCTCTGTCTTAATCCTTCTCATAATTTTGGCGTCGTCAGCAAACATTGAGAGGAATGAGTCTATACCCTCTGGGAGATCGTTTACGTATATCAGAAACAGGATAGGTCCAAGTACAGAGCCCTGTGGGACTTTCACTGGTGACTTCACGCCAGTCTGAGGTCTCACCCCTCACTGTAACAGAGAGAGAGAGAGAGAGAGAGAGAGAGAGAGAGAGAGAGAGAGAGAGAGAGAGATGCAAGTTCATGGTGCGATGATTCCGACCAGAGCAGGAACAAGGTGGTAGCGTTTCCTTCCACCTCATGCCACTGTTCACCTAGCAGTAAATGAGACCTATGAGGTAAACAGTTTAAGGGGCTACATCCTGGGGATGGTCAGTAGTGTGCGTAGTAATTAGATATACATATACACGTACACACAGAACACCGCATACATAATACACCGCTGATATAATACACATTCGACCCGTGACAAAACCGGAGAGGATTGACGGGGAAGACAATCCATAACTTCGCCCCTGTTCACCCAGCAGTAATTTGGAACGCAGGAGTAAAACTGACTTGTGGGTCATGTTCCAGGAAAAAATTAGTAGGGAAGAGGTTTACCATGAGCTGTGGGGACTGGGTAGCTCACGTCCTGCTAACTGTGGTCAGAAGCTACTCTTGTAACCACCTATTTTTTTAAGTAAGACAGAGATACTGATGCATTAGTTATGGTGCATTACAATGTTGCATAACTCGTAAGTGGTAATATATGTTGATAAGTAATTTGCACGATATTAAATATTTCCTTCTGCACAATCAAGAATACAGTGAAGACTTTTGTATTTACCACAGAATATCAGTCGTCTTTCCATAACACCAATGCGGGTAAGATAAAAGGTAAGTATCACTATGATTATATATCACTGGTTAAGATTATGAGGATGGAGTGAAGTGCCCAACCACTGGACCATCGGGAATCGAACGCCAACACTGCACGAAGTGAGACTGACAGTGTATCAACCAACCCACGTGAATGGCCAAGAATGAGAATTACATTTCGCCTTTGTAAATGTACATTAATGACACTGTGTAGAAGACACATCGAACACTTTATGTAAGGCATACGTAAATCTGTGTATCTATGTATTTACGTATATAGGTTAGCTTAGCATTTTAAAAGCACCGACTCACCTTCAGTGGTTGATTGTTCAATAAACCCTTGAAATATATGTTTAACACATCTCTAACCCTGTCCATGGAGGACAGAAGAAAATGTATATATGCTGGTTAGCATTGTAAATGTGTGGCCACGTCTGTGGTAGAAATAATAGAAAATAATAAAAAAAAATAAAAAAAAAAATGGCCAAGAGTTGAGGAAATATTAAGCGTTTTTCTCACAGAGACAAAAAAATCACATTATTCAACCGTGCCTCAGGTCTTCCAACGATATATAACTACCAAATGACCAGCACCTCCCAGACCAGGCAACTTTCCCCTCATTAGTATTTCATATCAATTTCCTGCGCGTCGAGAATGTGTGTCTGTGTGACTTCAGTTCTTGCGCTGAGTCGTCCTTCTCCACTTGTGTAGAAGTTAACCTCATTACAGAACTTGTCACGCGCGCGTTGTGTAACTTTGTGCAAGGCACAGCGATTTTGGCAGATTTTTATGGCAGCTAATAATACATATATACCAGGGGGGTACGGGTACGAGCACCTGGGGTGTGGGTACCTGGGTATGGGTACCATGGTTAGGGTACCAGGGTATGCGTATTAAGTCCGCATATCAGGGAGCGAGTACCCAAGTACTAGTACCAGAGTATGAATACCATTGACACGGGTACTAGGGTATGTGTACAGGGGGCACGGATATTAGGGAATGGGCACCAGGGTACGGGTACGAGGGTACAGATCTCTGCAAAGCAAAACAAAAACTAAAACCTTCTCGTCAGTTTTACACTCGTATTCCTTTCCCAAAAAATAAGTATTTACACTTTACAAGCACCGAGTGTTTACAAATGTGTCGCGTTCGTATTTTCATTCATGTCCATCACAATGAAGTATGATTAGTGATCTTGATGTCAATAATACTTCAATAAATCCGCTACAGAGATCTTGAGGTCATAATGATTTCATTGTGTATTGAAAGTAAGCGTTTAGTGGATAACTGCACTAACTACTGTACCCCAGGGTACAGTAGGTTATGTGTAGAGATTGTCCACGAACCAGGGGCCAGATTCACGAAGCAGTTACGCAAGTATTTACGAACGTTACATCTTTCCTCAATCCATGACGGCTTTGGTTACATTTATTAAACAGTTTACAAGCATGACAACTTCCGAATCAACTGTTGTTATTGCTATAAACAGCCTCCTGGTGCTTAGGAGCTCATTAACTGTTTAATAATTGTAAACAAAGCCTCCAAAGACTGAGAAAAGATGTTAAGGTTCGTAAGTGCTTGCGTAACTGATTCATGAATCAGCTCGTGGAGGACACATTATCCCAACCCATCCTCCTGTTGACATAATACGTTTTTGTAACTATGTGTACCATCGTACATGTATTGACGTGATGGACAATTAGATATTTAAAATTTAAAACAGCGTTCTGAAAAAAAATAAAGCTAAAAACCTAATTTAAATATTCCTAGGCGTAGCATAGTACATTTATATACTATATTAGGCTTCAGCGTGTATTAGACCTACGATGGCTATGTTAGGTTTTATTAGCAACATAAATGTAAAACCATTTCCGGTTTGTCGAGATTCAATAGTACCAAATTCGACTTTCTTATTGTCTATTACGTCAATATACGTACTATGGTGCCCAGCGTTACTATAAGTACTAACTAAACAAGAGGGTAAACATCACGTGCCTCGCATTTCGTCACGTGGTCTAGAGAAAAAACTAGCATTCATTTGAGATTCCTAACAGGGGGGGGGATGGGGTAATAATACTGTCATTAATACTAATATCTAATACGTCACTTGTTCCATGTGTATTGTTAAGACCCGAGACGAGACTCGAACCTTAGATCTGTTTGAAAAACATTTTTTTTCGTCTTTTCTCTCATTTTCCCAATTTGCCACGAGTCGTGGTCTTGAAGCTGTCTCAGCCGTAGTCTTGAAGCTGTCTCAGCCGTGGTCTTGAAGCTGTCTCAGCCGTGGTCTTGAAGCTGTCTCACGGTTAAGGTGGGGACTTGGCCCAGCAGGTCACCTTCATTCTTTTGCAGATATTCTTGAAATTTGCTTTCTCTTCAATCATTTCTTTTTTTTTAACTTCTTGTTCATGTTCTCTTTCGTTATTATTGCTGCCATTTCTATTTCTGTAATTTGGTTTTATAAGGTTTATATTTTATTAAGGAGCAATTTGAAACCTATTACTGTATTCTAGTTTTAGTAACACCATCCAGGCGTCTGCTGGCACAGACGCCTGGATAAACACACCAGAGTTTAACAACAACGACAGACTGTTCACCTTGCCCCCTAAGGGACTTTGGACCAGTAAAGTAATTTCCTAAGCCATATAAAAATAAGTTTATTATGGTTTACTGTTCTCGGTTTAAGGGTTTACCGTAAGTGCAGGCCAGTTTTATTGGTGGTTTTCTTCCTTAATAAACCAGGTGTGACTGATGTATTTAAAAGCTTATACATTTAGTTATAAACAATTATATATCATTTTCAGTATATTTCATTGCCAAGGAAAACAATTTATGTTACCAACTTATAATGCACCTGTTTGATTGTGGGTGTACCAACCTTATTAGTTAGCTTAATCGTATCTTTATTGATTACATGTATATGTTGAAGGACTTTTCAAGGCCTGATTACATAGATATCGAGTGATTAATCCTGTTAGTTGGTGCATATATATACACTGAGAGTTGACTTTAGTCAACTCTCAGTTGACTAAAGTCAACTCCTTAGTCTTGCGTGCTGGCGCGCAAGCTCCCTAGTCACACTAGTCTTGTGTGTGTGTGTGTGTGTGTGTGTGTGTGTGTGTGTGTGTGTGTGTGTGTGTGTGTGTGTGTGTGTGTTGTGTGTGTGTGTGTGTGTGTACTCATCTAGTTGTACTCACCTAGTTGTGCTTGCGGGGGTTGAGCTCTGGCTCTTTGGTCCCGCCTCTCAACCGTCAATCAACAGGTGTACAGTTTCCTGAGTTTAATGGGCTCTATCATATCTACACTTGAAACTGTGTATGGAGTCAGCCTCCACCACATCGCTTCCTAATGCATTCCATTTGTCAACCACTCTGACACTAAAAAGTTCTTTCTAATATCTCTGTGGCTCATTTGGGCACTCAGTTTCCACCTGTGTCCCCTAGTGCGTGTGCCCCTTGTGTTAAACAGCCTGTCTTTATCAACCCTGTCGATTCCCCTGAGAATCTTGAATGTGGTGATCATGTCCCCCCTAACTCTTCTGTCTTCCAACGAAGTGAGGTTTAACTCCTGCAGTCGCTCCTCGTAGCTCATACCTCTCAGCTCGGGTACTAGTCTGGTGGCAAACCTTTGAACCTTCTCCAGTTTAGTCTTATGCTTGACTAGAAAGGGACTCCATGCTGGAGCCGCATACTCCAGGATTGGTCTGACATATGTGGTATATGTTCTGAAAGATTCCTTACACAAGTTTCTAAAGGCCGTTCTTATGTTAGCCAACCTGGCATATGCTGCTGATGTTATCCTCTTGATATGAGCTTCAGGGGACAGGTTTGGCGTGATATCAACCCCCAGGTCTTTCTCTCTCTCTGACTCTTGAAGTATTTCATCTCCCAAATGATACCTTGTATCTGGTCTCCTGCTTCCTACCCCTATCTTCATTACATTACATTTGCTTGGGTTAAACTCTAACAGCCATTTGTTCGACCATTCCTGCAGCTTGTCCAGCTTGTCCACACACACACACACACACACACCTTGTGTGTGTGTGTGTGTGTGTGTGTACTCACCTATTTGTACTCACCTATTTGTGCTTGCGGGGGTTGAGCTTTGGCTCTTTGGTCCCGCCTCTCAACTGTCAATCAACTGGTGTACAGATTCCCGAGCCTACTGGGCTCTATCATATCTGCCCTTGAAACTGTGTATGGAGTCAGCCTCCACCACATCACTGCCTAAAGCATTCCATCCGTTAACTACTCTGACACTGAAAAAGTTCCTTCTAACGTCTCTGTGGCTCATGTGGGTACTCAGTTTCCACCTGTGTCCCCTTGTTCGCGTCCCCCCAATGTTGAATAGTTTGTCCTTGTCTACCCGGTCGATTCCTCTGAGGATTTTGTAGGTTGTGATCAAAATCCTCAGAGGAATCGACCGGGTAGACAAGGACAAACTGTGTGTGTGTGTGTGTTGTGTGTGTGTGTGGTGTGTGTGTGTGTGTGTGTGTGTGTGTGTGTGTGTGTTGTGTGTGTGTGTGTGTGTGTGTAGTGTGTGTGTGTGTGCCGGCGTTTTGGGTCAGGGCGGATATTTGATCCACGGTTAATAGGTCCGTCTTTTGGTTCTGTGTTTCTCCTTTTTCTCTATTCAGATAAATTCTTCCTTGTGTTCCGTCTCTTCTGACGAGGGTACTCCATTTACAAACGTCGCCACAGCGTCGGAGCAATTTTCCTTGTCGGAGAATTAAAGTGTGTCTTTTGAATTGACTGAAGCCAAGACCTTTTTGTGTGTGTGTGTCTGGAGGAGGGGGGAAGGGAGAAGGGGGGGGCGGTACCTTTGTACCGTAAGGAAAGATTAATTCATATGCTTAAAGAGGTTTTTTTATCTTATTTTTTTCCGGTGAGTTTCTCAATAATCATTCGCGTCCTTAAGGTAATTTTGGATTCATTATATTATACAGAGTCTGGTGCACTCTTAGGGTCAGTCTGTTGTACTCTCTGGGGCTGTGTTTACCACAAGGGAGTAAATCCGCTTCATTCACTCAACTTTCAAAACTTTGCTATTCTCTATCATTGTTAATAATTATTTGTTGTTTCTATAGAGTACGTAGAATGTTTTCAATTTACGAATTGCCAGCTGCGAGATAAAGGTTATTTCTCTAACTCAAATGCAATCCATCTTGATAACTTGTTAACAAAAAAGAAGGGCCCTTTAACTTAGTCCGCATTACAAATATAAACCTTCCTTCAAACTTGCGTAACTTAGCTAAGCAACTCTTGTCCAACACTGCATCTCTCCTCGTTCTATATAGAATATGATTCGGTGAATCATATAAGTTAATCACTAGACAACAGGAGACTGCTACATAAAACTTCTAATGTAATTAAAGTTATAATAAAAGCACACTCATCGTTAAAGGCGGGGCCCAAGAACTTGAACCACATACAGCTCATGACATTCCATGAGATAAAAAGGAAAGCTGTGTCAATGTATTAATGTACACTTTGACACTATATCGTTTCGATGGTCAAATGTGGAAGACATGACGTCTAAGGCGCAGCTGTCAGCCAGACACACCGACAGACTTGTATTCTATAATTCATTTTGGTCACGATCGTTCCCTCGTAACTCACAGCGAGTGACGGTCTTTGCATCATAGATTATAGTCATTAGCCGGGTCGGTCAGCAGCACATTATTCACTTGGACATGTAAACAATTCTGTTTGTGTTCTTCCAAACCCAAATTTCCAAAGGTTTTCATTCATTCCTCTCTGCCATCGTTTCCACCTGGTGACATTTCCACTCCCCGTTCTCGCTCCCTCTGTAACTGTCTCCCCGAAGACTTATATTTATGAAGCAATAAATAGCTGCTAAAAAAAAACACAGAAAAACATACCCGATTTCAGACTTTAATAAAATTGTAGGGGTCGCTATAGATGCCGGTATTTCTTCAAGGATGGCACTGGGGGGGAAAACCCAACTGGCCTATGACACTCACATACCATCTTGTTCCATTTTGGAAATTGAGTGAGGCTAACCCCATACGTCAGGCTTCCTTTCGATAATCACACATTTTATTAAAAAATGTTTCAATACTAATGAAAAAATAGGAAATACTTCAGTGCTTTCCTGTTTATTTTAACACAAAATATGATGTTACGAAAGTTGCGAAAGCTTTCCAGTATTTCCTGTTTTCTTTTCACCCATACTCCACACCCACACCCCAAAATACACACACTCATCTACCTCTCAGCCCACACCCTCACCCGACACCACCGCACCCTAACTCCAAAACACACCCCACTCACCCTTAACGAACACCCAAACACTCGACCTAAGGTCAATACAAACTTCCCCAGACCTCAGTGGTCATCTGCAAGGGAAAGTAGTTTGAAAAAATAAAAAAAAAATAAACGTCGAGTGTAAAAGTGGAAGAGAATATTACGAAGAGGGAACGAACGAGAGAGAGAGAGAGAGAGAGAGAGAGAGAGAGAGAGAGAGAGAGAGAGAGAGAGAGAGAGAGAGAGAGAGAGAGAGAGAGAGAGAGAGAGAGAGACTGACAAACGTATAGACAGTGACAGAGGTAGAATTGGAAAAAAAACGTGAATGAAAAGAAGCGCAAAGAAAATAATAGTAAATCCCAACACAACTATCAACCAATTATATTAACGAGGCCGTCAACTGAGGTAGCGAGGCTTTTTGTCTAAGACCTCGTAAACTCAAGCAAGAAAAAATAAACAGTTACCAAAATTAGGCTTTCTCCACGGTTTCTGTGACCACCAGAGCTCGCGATGACTAAATTTCAGTTTAATATAATGAAAATGTCCCAGAATGTCCTGAATAAAAAACATTTAAATTACAGCTAAATCAACACGAAATAATATGGAACTGACCATGTGAAAAGACTCGCTTATAAGGTTAATAGATATACTGAGAGAGGTGTTATGCTTAGTTCTAGATTATCACACACACACACACACACACACACACACACACACACACACACACACACACACACACACACACACACACACACACACACACTCACACACAACCAGTGGACAGCGCTCTGGGTTCGAAGTCCTATGAACCCGTGTTTGATTTAGGTCGAGGCAGAAAACAATAGCAGAGTTTCTTTGATCTGATGCACTGTTCACCTAGCAGTAAATAGGTACCTTGGCGTAAGACGACTGCTTCGGGCTGCTTCCTGGGGATATGTTTGTGTGAGAGAGAAATATGTAGTAGATATGATAGAATAAAAATATGTTTGGAGTCAGTACATTAGACAACCGACGGCTAGAAAGGCGGGGTCCAAGAGCTAACAGCTAGATTTTGCAGGCACAAATAGTAATACAAGAAAATACACACACACGCGCACACACACACCAAAACAAAGAACAGAACAACACACACAAGTGGGCCATGCTGTTAGCAATATGCTTATAACTAAAAAATATATAGTCAAGCAAGCCAATTTTTGTGTACAATATAAATGTGATTAAAAGAATCAGAGGCGTCTTTAAGATTACTCCAGGAACACCTAGTTAAACTAGGAAGGTGCTTTGGCAAATTGCTTCTTGACATCAGTACATGTGACTGGAAACTATGTTGGAAAGATTTCTCGGAAAACACAAAATTAAATACTGTTTCTAGAGCCATAAAAATTAAAACGATCTAGTAGACATAAAACACTTTAGAAGGTCAAGTTCAGCGTCACAGACAATGCAGGGAAACTATTCATGTAACCATCAGAATAGAGGAGGAGAAAACATAGAGGGCCTTGGACATTATACCTGCATTAGACCAATACTAGACTATGTAGCCCAGTACACGGAATATCAACAGAAACACAGCTAAAGTCCAAAGGGATGCTGCTACACCATTATCCCCTCCAACTTAGAAGGCTGAGTGTTGATGACAGGCTGAAGGAGAGGGAACAAAGACGCTCTTAACAGTGTACACACAGACACCTGCTCGCAGGCGATACAAGTTAAATGCTCACCATTAGAAGAAAAGTGGAAGGCGCTCACCTGTGTGGAAACGAGAACGTTTACTGCAATAATCACCTGATTGGCTCACTCC
>WNGS01167840.1:4241923-4255917 GCA_020271785.1 Procambarus virginalis | reverse complement strand
ACATGTAAGATCACATCCTTGACCTGAAAGTGTCCAACATGTAAGATCACATCCTTGACCTGAAAGTGTCCAACATGTAAGATCACATCCTTGACCTGAAAGTGTCCAACATGTAAGATCACATCCTTGACCTGAAAGTGTCCAACATGTAAGATCACATCCTTGACCTGAAAGAGAAACCTCCACTTGTAAGAACGAAAGTAAGAAGAAAAGTTACGATATTGTCCCTGAGGAAGTGGACGAGGCAGATGGATCCAGTCACCGTGATGTTAGATAATTGTCGACCTCCAGATAGCCTGGCGACTCTTGGATGCTGCTGCTACCGCTGCTGCTGTTGCTCCAGCTGCTGCTGCTGCTTCAGCTGCTACTGCAGCTGCTCCAGCTGCTACTGCTGCTCCAGCTGCTGCTGCTCCAGCTGCTTCTGCTACTGCTGCTACTGCTCCAGCTCCTGCTCGCTTCCTGGTCCATTTTTAAGATAATTCAAGAGGTTCACATCCGAGGAAGCCAAGACAGGGTGGTTGAATGGGGGGGGGGGATGTAAACCCTCAACTCCCTACTTATAAGACGAGATCTTAAATCATTCCTAGCCTATGGTACATATGTAAAACACGTTTATGGCGAGTTTTGTAATGTGTGAGTTGAAGTTTCTAACGTCGGTATATGTTCCTTTTTTTGTAATATTCTCACGATATTGATTCTTGCCTACAAATAGTGTTCACGCACTTAGTCCCCTTTACACAAGACAACGGCACTCGACTCCTCAACACAATGGAGGGTTTCCAAGTCCTCAAAATCAAGTTTAACCCCACTCTGCTTTTCCTGAATTTGAGAGAACTTTCTCTTTATTCGCCCGCATGCCTGAAGCCCTTCTTACAGGAAGATAAGGGTGCGATATTCATGCTCTGCGAGTGGCTGTCTATCCCTCAGGCCCGGGTTCGATTCCCGGCCGAGACAGAAACAGAGCAGAGTTTCTTTCATCTGATGTACCTGTTCACGTAGTAGTAAATAGGTTCCTGGGAGTTACACAGCTGCTACGGGCTGGATTCTGGGGATATATGCGTGAGAAAAAAATATGTGGTAGGCATGACAAAAGATAGTATATCGGAATTCAGTATATTAGAAAACCGACGGGTAGAAAGGCGGTGTCCAAAAGCTAACAGCTCGATCCTGCAGGCTCAAATAGTATACACACACACACCAGGTTCTCAGGAAGGAAGTAAAGGGTTACAGTGAGAACAGAGACATCAGAGTGGAGAGAGAGAGAGGTTACGAGTGGAGTACCACAAGGGTCGGTTCTAGGGCCCGTCCTGTTTCTAATATATGTCCACGACCTAAAAGAGGAAACTGATTCCTTCATATCAATGTTTGTAGATGATGCAAAACTAACGAGCAGAGTCAGGACAAGGATAGTGTGATGCATTTCAAACGGATTTGGACACACTCCAGAAGTGGTCTGAAAAATGGTTACTAGAATTTAACCCAGCCAAATGCAAAGTTAATTGGATTGGAACAGGAGTGAAAAGACAAGTATAGCAGAATAGGTTAAAGGGAAGACAGATTATTCAGTCAGAAAAGGCAAAAGACCTGTGAGTGGACATAGCTCTAAATCTGATGCCAGAAGCCCACGTTAGCATAATAACAATTGCAGTATATGGCACGCTGGCCAACGTCCGAGCATCCTTCAGAAACTTGGACAAGGGACATTCTGGGCCCCTATATACAGCGAAGGTGAAACTCACACTTGAACATGCATAACCAGCATGGAACCCCAACCTGAAAAACGACAAGGAGAAACTAGGAAAGGTCCAAAGATATGTAACAAGACTCGTTCCAGAGCTGAAGAGATTGATCTATGAGGAAAGACTAAGAGAACTCGCCTTTCCTTTACTAGAGAAAAGCAGAGATAGGAGGGACATGTTAACAAAATATAAGATCCCGAGGGTAATTGACATAGTAGACAAAGCACCAATGTTTGAAGATAGGAACAGCAGAACGAGGGGTCATGGAGGGAAATTAGAAACGCAAATGAGTCACAAACACGTCAGAGGTTTTTGTTTCTGTGTTAGAGATGGTAATAAGGTGAATAAGTTAAACGTAAAAGTCGTTGAAGATAATTCGATCCAAAATTGTAAATGTAAATACGATAAAAGCGCGAGAAATGAGTCATGGCATTACTCTAAGAAAGTCCGGAAGGCGGGGCCAGGAGCCAAGCTCGACCCTGCAAGTACATGTAGATGAATATGTAGGTGAATACACACACGTGTGCGCACACAGACAGACAGACACACACACACACACACACACACACACACACACACACACACACACACACACACACACACACACACACACACACACACACACACACACACACACACAACACACATCAGGAACCTGTACACCTGTTGATTGACGGTTGAGAGGCGGGACCAAAGAGCCAGAGCTCAACCCTTGCAAGCACAACTAGGTGAGTACAACTAGGTGAGTACACACACACACACACACACACACACACACACACACACACACACACACACACACACACACACACACACACACAGAAAGACCTGGGGGTTGATATCACGCCAGACCTGTCCCCTGAAGCTCATATCAAGAGGATAACATCGGCAGCATATGCCAGGTTGGCTAACATAAGAACGGCCTTTAGAAACTTGTGTAAGGAATCTTTCAGAACATCATATACCACATATGTCAGACCAATCCTGGAGTATGCGGCTCCAGCATGGAGTCCCTATCTAGTCAAGCATAAGACTAAACTGGAAAAGGTTCAAAGGTTTGCCACCAGACTAGTACCCGAGCTGAGAGGTATGAGCTACGAGGAGCGACTGCAGGAATTAAACCTCACTTCGTTGGAAGACAGAAGAGTTAGGGGGGACATGATCACCACATTCAAGATTCTCAGGGGAATCGACAGGGTTGATAAAGACAGGCTGTTTAACACAAGGGGCACACGCACTAGGGGACACAGGTGGAAACTGAGTGCCCAAATGAGCCACAGAGATATTAGAAAGAACTTTTTTAGTGTCAGAGTGGTTGACAAATGGAATGCATTAGGAAGTGATGTGGTGGAGGCTGACTCCATACACAGTTTCAAGTGTAGATATGATAGAGCCCAATAGGCTCAGGAAACTGTACACCTGTTGATTGACGGTTGAGAGGCGGGACCAAAGAGCCAGAGCTCAACCCCCGCAAGCACAACTAGGTGAGTACACACACACACACACACACACACACACACACACACACACACACACACACACACACACACACTTTTCTGATAAGGTTTGTCCCTGAAAAAAAAATGAAAATTATTACCCAACGTTCAAACTAATGCCATAAAAACAGCGAGCTTATCTGATTTCCCGCAATAATGAGAGCAAAGTGTTCTCTCCCACACGTGCACCACGTAAACCCCCACCAGGACGGAAAATACAGCAACTCTCAGTTCCTTACAGCCTCGTGTTTTCATGTCAACTGAAGTGTAATCTACTCCACCTCAGCACACCAGTCACACGCATCTTAAACCTGACTTTACGCACATCTTGTTTTGTACACACCTGGCTTATATCCCCCCCTGCGTCAGGTTGTCTTAGTAGCGAGTTCAATATGCAGAGTGTTGTTTGTGAAGGCGCGGGGCAAACACGAGCAGATGTTGGTGTTCCCGCGTTAAGGGCACGACGCTCTAAACTCCATTTATTACCTCCATATTTATATATATTTTCATATTTATGTATTCAACTCTCTTTGCTTGCGAGTTTCAGTTCTTGGGCCCCCGCCTTTCGGTTGCTGGTTGCCTAAAATGCTTCTGGCTGTGGGCACTCTTGCTCTTTTTTATCATATATACGCTATACATATAGATCCGTTATACATTTAGCCACAGGATCCTCTCTGGATCCTGCGGCACGTTAGAGCGTCTAGTTTCCACCCATGGTCCCCTCGTCCTGCCCTTGTTCATGGGCTAATCAATTCCGGTTTTGTCCACTTTGTCACTGCCTCTAAGAACTGTAAACCTTGTTATCATGTAGTCTTTCCCTGTTCCCATTGCCAGTGTGAGTTAGTGTGTGAGAGCGAGAGCTGTTGTGGACGCTGTTGGTAGGTCGTCGCTTGAGCCTCAAGGCCCGTTGTGGACGCTGTTGGTAGGTCGTCGCTTGAGCCTCAAGGCCCGTTGTGGACGCTGTACGCAGGTCGCCGTATGCTGGAGACCCGTAGTGTGCCTGTCACTTGTGCGTGTGTTCTTCTTTGTTGACGTTTGCGGTGAGCTTCTGTGTATCTCTTTCCGCCTCGACGCCCACACCTCCCGTGTCTCCGCCACGACGCCCACACCTCCCATGTCTCCGTCTCGACGCCCACACCTCCCATGTCTCCGTCACGACGCCCACACCTCCCATGTCTCCGTCTCGACGTCCACACCTTCCGTGTCTCCGTCACGACGCCCACACCTCCCATGTCTCCTGCTTAAGCCACAGTCAAGAGACGCCGGCGAAGTTTAGGTAATTATCAAGAGAAAGCACTAAACTATTACAAATGTATGGCACTAGGAAGGATGCCAGGATAAGGATTTAGGATACGGCAAATGAAAGGAATGAAGCCCAACCATTTGGACGGTCGGGAATTGAACACCGACCTGCAAGAAGCGAGACCGTCGCTGTATAGTCAAGCTCAAGTGGTTGAGCTACAAGAAGCATTGGCTGCAATGTCCCGCTCACCGCCAGCAACATCAATCTGCAACCAGGTATCAAATTTTCTCCCTAACTGCCAGATTAAAGCACATAAGTTGCTCGCAATAAAAACTTTAAAGGGCAGGAGGACCTCCTTCACGAGACTTGCCAAGTTGGGTCCCCTAAACTTTAAGTTCGATGAGGAAGAGGAGGAGGTGGGGGATGGGAATAGGATGAGGGGGGGGGGAGGTGGGAGTTGAAGTTCAGCTGGAAATGAGCGAATTATTATTCCTCAGTTAGTCATACATGGAAAAATAAGATTTCCCCTGATGTAAGGATAAGTCTTCCCGATATCTTGTGACATTTTAGGGGTGTTGGGTTACAATATTTAAAGATACAGTTTAGTCCATGATACAAGACCTGCCCACTATATGTATATTTAATAAGGGACGTGATTAAATCAAACATTTACGTACGTACATACTCAAATATATATATATATATATATATATATATATATATATATATATATATATATATGTATATATATATAATGAGGTCTTATATATATATAGAGAGATACCACCTCTGGTGCAATTGTAGGAACCTATAGCCTTGAAGAAGAAAATAAAGAGTATTTTCACAGAGAAGACTTTGTGGATTCTCACTGAACACTAATATTTTCTCCAACACCCCAATAAATTTTATTAATTGGGGTGGTAGTTTTCTTAATCTTATTTTATTACATCGCTCCATTTTACAGAAAACACACATATAACAATCACTGTTCGAAGACCTCATTCAGTTCTTAGGAGGTTGGGTACGTTCCCATGATACAGCACGCAATTCTTCTCTGAACTGCGACACTGAGGCGCTGGAACAGGAAACTGGCCGCTCGTGAGTCTTTAGTTTTCCCAATGAGGTCCACACCCACTTCCTTTAAGAACTTAAGTGCACATTTACCCCAGGCGCCCAGAGTCTGAGCCTGTCGGCACGAACCTGTAACAACGTTCAAGGTTTCTATACTTGTTGGTTTTCTGGGTCTCCCTGAAGGTGGCCGCCCCGCCTCCCTCAACTGTGCTGTAAGGTAGATAGGTATCAGCCAATGTAGATGCACACGTGTAGTCCCATACGACCTGTTTACCTTCCCTCCATGTCTGCAGAGTGACTCCATCTGGGCGTTTTTGGCTGTTGTCAGGTATGCACAACTGAGGTTCCCTTTGTGCTGGACACCCAACTGTAGCCAAACTTCTCTTGATGATGTCATTGACTGCTTTATGTCTAGCAATCTTTCCCTGTGACTTACGACAGATGAGACCATGGCTGCCGTATTGGTCTGCCCGTGCCTGGCCGCAAATACACCGGTGTTCGGTGGTGATAGGGGCGGCAAGGCGCAAGGCAACATCAATACTTAGGTCCTGATGGTCCAGGCGGGTGCCCAAGGCGGAAATAGGGATAGCCAACAGGAAGTCCCCGGCATGGGGAGCTTGCACAGCTAGAAGACGCGTGCTTTGTTCTTCCCAGAAACTGCCTCCCGCAATGCTGTGGCGATGTTCTCCACTTTGGGGTTATCCCATTTGGCCTGTTTGCAGTCGTTTGGAAAAGTTGGTCGAGGATGAGAGTTGGCAAGCTTGTCCTACTGGCCGGTTCCGTCCGTGAATTTGGGATTATAAATCCCAATGGAGTCTCTTAGGTATTCTGGTAGAACCTCATTCACTAATTCACTTGTAGCACTGGTCGAGGATAAGAATGCCGGCAATGCTAACTGTGTCGCCTTGCGAATACCTATACCCCCGAGTCTAACTGGGAGTGTTGCTTGGTCCCATTGGTCATCTTGCAGGGAGAGGTTTAACTTTCATAGTTATTGACTTTATGAGTGCGTCATATTCTGTTAATATGACGCACTCCTAGAACTCTGCTACTCACTTTTATATATATATATATATATATATATATATATATATATATATATATATATATATATATACATATATATATATATGTCGTACCTAGTAGCCAGAACGCACTTCTCAGCCTACTATGCAAGGCCCGATTTGCCTAATAAGCCAAGTTTTCATGAAATAATTGTTTTTCGACTACCTAACCTACCTAACCTAACCTAACCTAACTTTTTCGGCTACCTAACCTAACCTAACCTATAAAGATAGGTTAGGTTAGGTTAGGTAGGGTTGGTTAGGTTCAGTCATATATCTACGTTAATTTTAACTCCAATAAAAAAATTGACCTCATACATAATAAAATGAGTAGCTTTATCATTTCATATGAAAAAAGTTTGAGAAAATATATTAATTAATGAAAACTTGGCTTATTAGGCAAATCGGGCCTTGCATAGTAGGCTGAGAAGTGTGTTCTGGCTACTAGGTACGACATATATATATATATATATATATATATATATATATATATATATATATATATAACATACACATGCACACATTCTAAGAAGCGTTATTAAAATGGTGAGAAGACGCCACGTGTATCCACGTATATCCACGTCCAAGCAGAATCAGGTAAACACACTCATACACACAAAACCTCACAATCACCAACAAATTCCCTCTGAGACGCACACAAACACTTCCAAGAATTTACCAGAAGCAGAAGAAAGACTTCTAAAAACAAACTTCTTCATCTCATCTTTCCTTTCCACTTGAAAAATCGTTTGTGACTGCTCAGAGTTCAGCGCGAAATAGGATTTGCTATTTTTTCCCAAGCGGTCGTTAAGGCAAATTAAGGGATGAGAATCGTGTTGGAACAGAAGAGAAGACATGTGCGGGAGATGAGCAGGCAGTGTGTACTGCGAGGGTTGAGCTCTGGCTCTTTGGTCGCGCCTCTCAACTGTCAATCAACTGGTATACAGATTCTTGAGCCTATTGGGCTCTGTCATATCTACATTTGAAACTGCGTATGGAGTCAGCCTCCATCACTGTCTAATGCATTCCATTTGTTAACTACTCTGACACTGAAAAAATTCTTTCTAATGTCTCTGTGGCTCATCTGGGTATTAAGTTTTCACCTGTGTCCCCTTGTTCGTGTTCCGTCCATGCTAAGGAGTTCGTCTTTGTCCACCCTGTTAATTCCCCTGAGAATTTTGTAGGTGGTTATCATGTCGTCCCTTACTGTTCTATTTTCCTGGGACGTGAGGTTTAGCTCCCTTAGCCTTTCCTCGTAGCTCATACCTCTCAGTTCCGGGACGAGTCTGATGTCATACCTCTGAAACTTCTCTAACTTTTTGTCTTGTGTTTAACTAGGTATGAACTCCAGGATGGAGCAGCATTTTCCAGGATTGGTCTGACATTAGTAGTGTACAAGGTCCTGAACGATTCCTTACACAAGTTTCTAAAGTCAGTACTTATGTTGGCCAGTCTAGCATATGCAGCTGATGATATCCTTTTCATGTGAGCCTCTGGGGACAGGTTCGTTGTGATGTCAACCCCCAGATCTTTCTCTCTCTTTGACTCTTGAAGAATTTCACCTCCCAGATGGTACCTTGTGTTCAGCCTTCTGCTCCCTTCGCCTAATTACATTACTTTACACTTTCCTGAGTTTAACTTTAGTAGCCATTTTCTACACCATTCCTCCAGTTTGTCCAGGTCGTCCTGTAGTCTCTGTCTATCTTCATCTGTCTTGATTCTTCTCATAATTTTTGCATCATCAGCAGACATTGAGAAGAGTGAGTCTATACCCTTTGGAAGATCGTTTATATATATTAGAAAAAGGATGGATCCAAGTACAGAGCCCTGTGGGACTCCGCTGGTGACATCTGGCCACTCTGATGTCTCCCCCCTCACAGTTACTCGCTGTTTCCTGTTGCTTAGATTCTTACTTATCCACTGGAGCACCTTACCTTTTACTCCTGCCTGTTGCTCCAACTTTTGCAACAGCCTTTTATGGGGTACTGTGTTAAAGCCCTTCCAACAGTCCAAGAAATTGCAGTCTGCCCACCGTTCTCTTTCTTGCCTAATTTTTGTTGCTTGGTCATAGAATCCTATTAACTCTGTGAGGCACGATTTACCATCTTTGAATCCATGTTGGTGGTGCGTTACAAAGCTATTTCTCTTTAGATGTTCTACGAGCCTTTTCCTCACGATCTTCTCCATCACCTTGCATGATATACAAGTTAGGGGAAACTGGTCTGTAGTTCAGTGCTTGTGTCTTGCTTGCTTTTGTATATTGGGACTACCTTAGCTGTCTTCCATATACACGTGTGTCTGTCTGTCAGTCTTTACCTGGCTATCAATCTTTGTTTCACTGTCACTCACTCCATCAGTCACTCTCTTACTCACATACACGCTCTCTCTCTCTCTCTCTCTCTCTCTCTCTCTCTCTTTATGTTCATTGGTAACATCATTTGTCCGTGGAAGATTGTGCGTGGTCCCACAACCAGAAGTGCACTTGTGTAAATGGATAGGAGAAGGACTATGTGTGTTCTATGTTCAGCCAATAACCGGCTTACTCTAAACACTGTAGGGTCTGGAGAGTAACCGGTTAGGTGTCGGCGCAGATAGTCTTTCCGTGTCCAAAGGTCACCCTCCACAACCCGGACAGGATTCCTCTTCCCTATCACGAAAACAAAGCAAAAAAACACCCACAGTGCCCCGTTTTATTTTCCAGCACAATACGAGTAATCATTGTATTCAATCACGTTACCTAAACAAGCAAGATTTATGGCTGTTAACAACTCTCACCCTGACTCTCTGGACGGAGTGAAGCCTATTCCTGACTCATCAGTGGAAAGTAAGCATGTAGTTTGACTCATCCATGTCATCAAATTAAATATCAACTACAATCACAATATTCATCAGGTTTACAGCGCTGTCACAAAAAAGCAGCTCTGCAGTTATGCTTGACTCAGTAGTACCAACAACACTGTTAAAACTGTCTATATGGACACGCAACACGTGAGGAAGATGTGGTAATATTCAGGTTAGACTTAAAAACATCTAAGACTTACCCGCTTCCCGAGAGGTGTCAAGCATGGGCATGTTATTTACATTATTTAAGTTGATCTAGACTCTTGACTTTTGTAGTGGCCTTAGTAACCCTCCATCGCTTGGTGGGACCATAGCCCAGCACCAAACCAACCCAGGGGAGTGAAAACCAGGTAAACAGAGTGAACGGAAGCGGTGGGAAATTGCTATGAGGTGGGGGGGGGGGGGGCAGAACTGATAAGCTTAACACAAGGCAGCAGACTGGTTGTAAGTGACTGTGAGTGGTGTAGTGAACAAGTATTGACAGGCTCCACAGCATGCTGAAGATTGGCTGTGAGTGCGAGAAGCAACGACGGTCAACAGTCCCTGATACATATTGATGTGTGTCTGGCTTTATTGACTGTTTAGGGTCTAATGGCGCTTGATGCCTGTGGGAGTGATTGATACAGCAGGCTGCGGGGTATTCAATGTAACTGACGATGTGCCAACACGTAATCACTTGACGGAGTAATCACGAACTATACGAATGCAAGAGAACACAAAACAGCTGACCACATGTAAACATAAAACAGCTGATAAAATGTAAACACAAACAGCTGACCACATGTAACATAAAACAGCTGATAATATGTAAACACAAAACAGCCAACTACATGAAAACAATAAATAAAAGCTAACTACTTGTAAACATAAAACCCTTTGAACACAATAAACGTAGCATCTCAGCGCATGCATTTTTCCCAGAGGGGCCGTGTTTACCTCTGATCATGACGGTGGAGCTAAATAATTGGCAAAATGTTCTCATACACAAGCTCATTTTACAACAGAGTCAGACGAGCAAAATTGGTGCGTATTATCACGCCGCTAATCTGCGCGGGTCTTCGCTGTTATGCGCCACCTATTTTCGTCTTATGTCTTAATAAAATTAGCTTGCGACTTTTTCGTAATAAAATTACGCATGTTGGATTCGTCTGCCATGTAGAATTCAACCGCCATGTTGGATTCGTCTGCCATGTAGAATTCAACCGCCATGTTGGATTCGTCTGCCATGTAGAATTCAACCGCCATGTTGGATTTAGTTTCCGTTCTTGGATTCATCTACCATGCTGGATAGATCCTCAATGTTCTCAATGTTAGATTAATCCGTCATGTTGGATTCTTTCAATATGTTGGATTCATTCGCCGTGTTAGATGTATCCACCATGTTGGGTTGTGACACGTTGCTCGTGTATTACCTCGAACCATGAGAGTACCAGTTGGCGTTATGCTCACTGCGCGGTACAACTAACCAATGCTTAATCATTTCATTAAATAACTGACATAATAAAACCCAACAAACTGCTTTCAGGCATCACACAGAATCACGTCTGGCTCCAGACTGTTGCAATCTTGGGGTTCTTTGTCAACATTTGGAAATATTGCAAGCATATCTTGCAACAAGTTAGCGGCGGAATATTTAGACTATGTTTAGCTGTTAGTGGTAGAAAACTTTAGCGAGAAGCCTGAGGGAGGGTGGGGGTGGGGGTAGGGAAGTAGGTGGGGTGGAGGGCGTGAGGGAAGTAGGTTGGTTGTTGGTGGGGGGGGGGGAGCAGGAGGATAGAGAGTTTCCAAAGGTTGCACTCACTATGAATATTCAGTCCCAAAATTCTTCCGCTGCCTCTCCAGTTGCTGATTAGTGAAAAACTCACACGGAGGGCAATTTTTTTTTCTGGCAAATGGATTTCCTGACCCAATTCTCCATTCCACAGTTCCTCCTCATGGAATCTACACCATTTACTTCCTTATCGGATCCAATGTCAGTTCTCCATTGTAATAAGCTGATTGTTTTATAGTCCTCTTATTCCACAACCAATCGGTGGTATGTACTCGCGCGAAGCAATTTGCAACTTCGTGCGCGTAAAGCCAGTTTGTTCGTGTTGCTAATTCACGCACAGGCGACTCATTAGGATCATTTTACTTACTATTTAATTACCGTTAATTACCTTAGACTGGTAGTGGACGTCCATGGGTTCGTTAAACGTTTCCTTCACAGTTTGGAAATTCGTTAAACAGGTTCAACCATTATATTCCACCATCTATTTCACCATTATAACTGAGGATAATGTGGTAACAATTTTTAAGAAAGGAGATAGATCACTTGCGTCAAACTATCGGCCAATTAGCTTTACGTCTATTGTGGGAAAGTTGATTGAATCGATAATTGCAAATACCATTCGTCTTCATCTTGAAAAACATAAATTAATAAATGATTCACAACATGGTTTTACAAATGGCCGTTCATGTTTAACAAATTCGCCATCATTTTATTCCAGCATAGTTGAGGCAGTTGATAGTTCAATGCTTTAAGCTTAATTACTGTAAAATCAGCGGGGGAGGGCGAATGGGAGGTGTACCATAGAAACAAGGAAGATTATTAATTATTATGAACAGCTAACCACAGGTAGATGACAACACAATTCCAAAGTAGGAAAACAATGATAAAGGAAAATACTTTCAGATCAGTAAGAAGCAAATTGACTAAACATTGAGAACAAAAAAGTGAGACAATAGCTAGACTCAGTATCGCAAAGCACTTAACAAGTAATAAAGTAAATCGCAAGGCGCTTAACAAGTAATAAAGTGAATAATGAGATACAGACACCTACTGCAATCTTTCTAGAGCAAAAATATAGAACAAAATCTCAAAGTGGAGGTATGCTGCCAGCGGCATTCGACCAGAATAATTGACACGGCTAAGCCTGTTCATCTTTGTGAGTGACTCTCCAGAAGGAATTAACTCCATGCTCTCAATGTTCGCTGATGATGCAAAAATTATGAAGAGGCTAAATACAATGGAGGATTGTAAGAAACTACAAGATGACCAGACATTGTGAGAGAATGGTTCAACAAATGGCTCCTAGAGTTTAACTCAGCTAAGTGTAAAATAATAAAGCTGGTTGCTGGGAACAGAAAAGAGTTCACAAGGCAAAGTAAAGGAGAGAAAACACCTCCTGAAATAGCCAGAGAAAACTCTTGGGGTTTGAGATGACACCGAACCTGTTACCAGAAAGCGTCATCAAACAAAGATAATCAGGGATACATTTGCAAGATTGCCAAGAGCGGAACTGCCTTTAAAATTAGAACAAAGAGTCGACCAGGAGCCTACCCCCCACACAACTGTTATTGAATATGTGGCACCAGCGTCGAGTCTCTTACCTCGTTACAAACAAAATGAAGCTGGACCAGTTCCAGAGGTATGGCCACCACACTACTCTCAGAGCTGAGAGGCCTGAGCTACGAGAGTTAATCCTCGTTTCTCGAGAGAGAGAGAGAGAGACAGAGAAGAGAGAGAGAGAGAGAGAGAGAGAGAGGAGAGAGAGAGAGAGAGAAGAGAGAGAGAGAGAGAGAGAGAAGAGAGAGAGAGAGAGAGAGAGAAAGAGAGATAAGAAGTTGAGAAGACATGATCACCACATACAAAATAATCTAGGAAATAGACGAACCGAAGAAAGAAGAGACTGCTTAGCACAGGTTGCACACGAACAGGTGGACACAGGAAAAGTAAGTACCCAAATGAGTCAAAGAGATATTAGCTAGAGTGTTTTTTCAGTGTCAGAATGGTGAACAAAAAAATTGGTTGAGGCACACTCTGTACACAGTTACACAGTAGATACGACAGTGTGTAATAGTTCTCTGGAACCTGTACGCCACTCGATTAAAGGTTATAAGTAGCTCATCCCCACAAGGTGGGTACAACTAGTATAGTGAACCTCGACACAGGTACAAGTGCTTACCTAGTAACAGGTGGTAGACACTACACACGGCCATGGGCGACCTGGAATTCAAAAAGATATAATTAAAAGCCATTTTGCCCAGTATTGGAGTAAAATGCTAGGCACATATCCATAGTCTATCTAGACAGATATCCACAGTCTATCTAAACAGATATCTACGAGGAAAGACTGAGATTAGGGACATGATAACGACATATATTTTCCAAATGAATTTATAATAAATTATAAGCAATGTCAGTGTTAGAAAACTTAAAAATAACGCACAACAGAATATCAGAAAGCACTTCTTCAGTGCTAGAGTTGTAAATAAAGGTATGAATTAGATAACACGCACACACAAAGCCAATGAAACATGGCATGTTTCTTCACTCTATGCCCCTGTTACCTAGCAGTAATAGGTACCTGGGAGTTAGTCAGCTGTCACGGGCTGCTTCCTGGGGTGTGTGTGTGGGGGGGGGGGGAGTAGTAGTTGTAGTTAGAAGCAGTTGATTGACAGTTGAGAGGCGGGCCGAAAGAGCAAAGCTCAACCCCGCAAGAACAACCAGGTGAATACACACACACACACATAACTACCATCAACACTACTGTCCCAG
>WNGS01167840.1:4135129-4150781 GCA_020271785.1 Procambarus virginalis | reverse complement strand
GAGAGAGGAGAGAATAGAGATAGAGAGAGACGATATAGAGAGAGAGAGAGAGAGAGAGAGAGATGATAGAGATAGAGAGAGAGAGAGAGATAGAGCAAGAATAGAAGATCGATAGACGAGAGGAGAGAGATAGAGGAGAGAGAGAGAGAGAGACGAGAGATATAGAGAGAGAGAGAGAACAGAGAGACAGAGAGACAGAGAGACAGACAGACGCACGATAGACATACAGACCAGACACCAGAGCAGACAGACAGACACAGTGCAATCCACATTTCCAATCATTGATATATCCTGTTATATACGTTCTTTACAACAAACGTTAAACTTAACTTGGTGATATATGCAAACCTGCGCCGCCCGATCGGACTCCTTCCCGCCCACACAACTCTTACCTACCCCAGCCTTCCTCCTCCCCACACAACCCTTACCTACCACATCCTTCTCCTCCCCACACAACCCTTACCTACCACATCCTTCTCCTCCCCACACAACCCAGTACCTACCACATCCATGCTCTCCCCACACAACTCTTTACCTACCCATCCCCCTTCCCTCCCAACCCCCCTGACCTTCTCCTCCCCACACAACCCTTACCTACCACAACCTTCTCCTCACACAAACGAGTAATGAAAGAAAAAACGCAATTCAATTCGTGCTGTAAAAGACGAGTTTGAGAAAAAAAATACATAAAAGAAAACCGTTTTTTGGCTAAATGTGAGACAGACTTTTATATATTTATAATTATTTATTTTTTTGACAGGACTAGGAGGCGTAGGAAGCATTCAGCGTTCCCTTCTCTCTATTAAAGTATTCAACGGGGAGAAAAAAATAATTAATGATCAATTTCCCGTTCTGACGCTGCCTTCCGGTGACGTAATATTGTCCACAATCTTTTTTCAGTTACAGAAATACCTTCTAGGCCTTGTCAATATTTATAATAGGCCTCCCTGATGCGAATCTGACTACAGGTGTTTCATTACAAGAGGTTCAAATCATTATGACTACAGCACTAAACGAATCATTGCGAATAAAGCGGTTTCAGTGCAGCAAGCACGAATCATTATGACTAAACGAATAATTAAGACTAGACATGAGTTGCATTGCAGGAAGATTGACTGTGGCAATACAAACGGTTTACTTCGCGTGGTAAACGTGGCCATAACTTCAACCAGCTTGTCATAGGTAAGATCCAAGCACCGCTATTGGGCTAGAACAATGAGGTGATGCGGAACCACTTACCCAATCTTTCCCACTTACGCATTTATCCAAGCACCCCCACCCATATGCACTTTTCCAACTCCTCCCTCGTAAGCACTTATCCAAGCACTCCCACTTAAGCACTAATCCAATCTCTCCCACATAAACACTTATCCAAGCACTCTCACCCATGCACTTATCCATCTAGCATTGAACCTTTCTAATTACTTTTCTTCTTGATTGGTAAACTCTTAACGTGTTCCACAGATCTGCACCCGAATCAGCGTTTTTATGTATGTTGTCGGAAAACCTGACACCATTTACTAACTTTCAATACAATAGGCAGATAATATTGCTGCTGATTTACTACTAACACATTAACTCAAAGAAAACGAGATTGCAGTGGAATTTTCCTCCTCGAAAGAAAACGTGGGATATCACTGTCATATGTCATCATTAAATTCACCAGCTAATAATATTGGGAATTCTTCTTAAAACATCAATCTCTGGACTGTAAACATCATAAAAAAACATTTCCCTTGAATGAACTTAGTTATCAGTACTAAAATAGATTAAATGTGAGCTCTCTTTCCACTTCTAGATAAAACAACATCTGGTGTTGATACTGGAAGTGTGAGTGGGAGAGGAGGCAGACGCCATTAAATTTAATGTAAACAAAGTCTCTCATGGAGCTCACTTGACACCCCTCAATTATTTCCTCAATTAGTGGATGGGTTCCCATCATCTGCCATCCTAGCGCCCATCATCAGCACGATCTTCGTCTACAATAAGGGAGGTGTTCTTTATCCGATAACCCGTTAAATCTAGTCATTCCTGACCAGTAATGTTAGGTAGATTCAGGGTATGCCGGTGAAAATGCATGGCGAGCTACCCAAACAGGGTAATTATTAATTAAATCTTAACTAATAAATTACAATATTTTTCCCCTAATATAACTGTCAAATATACATAGGTTACGATTATTATTGTGAGTGCCCTTTGACAGGTGAACTTGAAGGGGAAGAAGGATTAGCATCAATTAACTGGTACAAGACGTGACATGTCTTGTCACACCAGCCTCACCCAGGAGGAGTATCGGTTTGGTGTGATCATCCGTGTTCATATCAGGTTGTCCAGGCCATAATCAACTATACAGATAAAGCTTCTCCAGTATTTACTAATCTTAATATTGTAGTGAATGTCTACCAATCGATAATTTTGAATGATAGACAATATATGTTAATAACCCCCCTCCTAACTTGTGTGGGAAACGATTTGTGGGGATTTAAACTCATGCAGTCCACTTGAAATTCATACAGTCCGCTGTCGAAATAAATAAATTACCATAAGAAATAAATTAACATATAAACTAATAAATTGTAAATAAATAAATAAATCCCATGAGTCAGCTTTCCCCACATACGTCTTCTTAATCAAAACTACTTCAGTTGTAATCAATTGTTTCGAATTTGCAGTTGGATTTATATTTTTTAAGTCGTAATTATATATATTGTGGTTTCTTATTCATAAGATAGGTTCCTTATGTCCAATATAACCTCGCCATCCTTTTCTATATACATATTACGGTGCCCAAACTGTACTGAACGAGCTAGGTGGAGTATCACAGGGGTATAATACAGGTGAATAGTAATTGGCTTGATTTTTAAAGTTTTGAGGCGTTTCCCACCTGGTTTTAATTCCCATTATTCGTGACATCTAAATCTAAATTTTTCTGTGGTTTAGCTGATTTCTGTCATGCCTGTTTTCTTTTCCTAGACTTAGAACGCAACATTTGACAGTACTGAACTGTACTTCTCAATTTTCCGTCCATTGTGAAAGAGACTGTTTCAATCCGCCTGTAGACTTTCTTTGTATTTATTATCTGCTCTGATTCAGTGTCACCAAGAGCTTTACTAATGTTGCTGTTCGCGTCTTTTTCAAAATCAATAATATTTGGTTAACATTAGAGGTCAGAGGAGAGCGCCCCGAGGCACTGCCCTTGCGGGAGCGGCCACTCTGACTCAGTGCTGAATCTCAATTATCTCTGCAATATCTGTATCTATATCTGCAATATCTCTGCCTTGGTACACGACTTGATAAGGGGTCTAGGACGGGCCGAGACATCGTCACTTTTCCATTCGTGTGTGTTGGAAAACTAACTAATGGTATGCTATCATATTCAGGGATTATGTTATCCTTAATATCTGTTGTCGATCTCTTTGCTGTCGTTCAACAGAACGTGCTGTCCATATCACTAACCTAACCTTACGTTACCTGCCCCAGCACTCCCAACCATCAAAATAATCTTACGCTCTTTGTCGATTGTCTTCGTGACAAGGAAGTTTACGGCGAAAATAACTTTGAAAAATAAAAAGTAACCAGAATCTACATATAACAGAAGGTTTAACAAGTGCATGTGGAAAAAAGTAATTGATATGCGAGCCAGAAATTCTCTATAACGTCTCTTATATCGATTCGTTTACCTGCAATATCATAAGCTGACGATATAGCAAAAATGTATCATTTATAATATTTGCTACCTGTTTTATATTTACTAATTAACAGAGTTAGAATATTTTTCTTCTTCTTACTTGAGAATAAAACCATTCGTTGACCCATTCCTCTTAGATGAGTGATCTCGTTTTTAGTTTAGTTCATTTATTATGCACCCCATACCCATCTTGTGGGCGGTAGTGGAAAGGGTTACAGAGGCACATAATGGGCTCAGGGACTGAACAGTGATCTCGGCCTGTAAGTTTCATATTTCACTGAAAGTAGATCTCTGGAACTGCAAAAATACCTACAGGGGCCCCGACTTTGGGGGCCAGATGTGAGAGTCTGTCTCAGCCAGAAGGACTGCACAAAATTCAACACGTTAAGTGTCAGATGTGAGATTATAGCTTCCAACTGAAATATAAGCGAGAGCAAACGCTAGGGTTCAATTACCTAATGCTCCAAATCACTATAGGTCGCTGACTCCTCAATTGCTTGTAGCAATCTTGAGGGGTAGTCACAGGGTTCTCACACCAAATTCAGTATTCAGGGTTTGGGATATCATCAGGTTCGAATCCAGGAGCCTACACTCATTAAATACAAGGTATCAGGCGTAGCGTGTGGCTGACAAAGATAAAAGGCAGTAAACTCGAAAAGTATTGACATAAAGTATCTTATTTGGCAACAATAACAGTTTAATAACAAAAACTTAATACTAATACAAGGGCACAACATTTTAACGTTACGTTTATGTCCCAAGTGATACTATGGCAGCTAACTAACACCAGTATAGTGGGAATACTGTCACACCGCTCTTGGCTGGTAGATGAGGACACGTCTCAGCTCTCTTGCATGGGCAAAACAAGATCAATGAACTAACTGAACATCGGCGGTGCACTAGGACTCAAATATGCAATCCAAAGTAATGCAGTAAAACAATTTGAACAATCAAAACAATAACAAAACAACTAAGCAAAGCAAGACTTGTCACTGAGATGAATCTTCGGTAAATCTAATTAATTACATTTACACACGCCCCTATGGACGACAATCAATTAATGACACTTAACCAATTACGTTAAAGTTCTATCACACAGACAAGAACAATTGATTACAATCAATCAAATCAAAATAAACAATTACTTAATTACGTTAATTACTGTCACCTAGACAGTTATCAATCAAAGATAATTTACGTTAATTACAATCTGTCACTCAGACAGTCAATCTATTAAAACAGTAATTCTTCACATTAATTACTCTGTCACAAAGACAATTAAACAATCAGTGAGTAATTAGATTAATTCCTGTCAACCAGACAGTTAATCAATCAATCAAGATGAATTACGTTTCTGACACTATCACAAAGACAGCTTGCCAAACAAGAATTTTGTAACACTTTACCAATTACATTAAGTATACTGTCTCAAAGACAGCTTGCCGAACAAGAATTTTTTAACACTTTACTAATTACATTAAGTACACTAATTAAATGCCTGTAATTAAGTTATTTCACACAGGGAATAGCACACTGGGAACCAAATGCTTAGCCACTATTCTCAACCCACGTAGTGTTAGGCTGGAGGATGGTTGAGATAACAGCAGATGATCCCGTGGAGTCTGTTTCATCCTGCTGGGACCACGTGTGAAGTTACATTTTATATCTCTCTCGTTATCACTCGTATATCGTTAGTTTCGATCCCACACGAGACCGGATTCTGTAGACGGACGCGCGGGGACGAAATTAGGATGTCAGGATAAACTTAAGGTCGCGTTTAGACGGTTTTCGTAGTTGTTAGCCCACAACTAAGGAGACCACGTCTAACAAGTTGAAGCGACGAGTTCAGAATGATGGGTACGGCCTGGGGCGCTGGCCTCCAGAGGGGGATTTTCCTGTTCTCTTGAACGAACTAATCAGGAGGTAGGCACATATTTGCCTAACCCACTAGGGGGCCCACCATCGGATGGCGTGATGCTCTGATCTGACCTGATAGGTCTTGAACTCACGACCACAAGCTCTGCCAGTATTACTTCACTCTATAACTGGATATTTGCATCCTTAGAGTTTCTACTGTAATATACATCACAGTAACTGGCTGACCTCCACACAAGCAGAACTAGCAGCATTACACTTAGCTACCAGTACATTAAAAAACATTGGAGGAGGAATAATATTCTGTGATTCAAAGTCTGCTCTTCAAGCAATCGAAAACTTCTCTTGGAAGATCGATAGCAAGAACCTCATACTCCCAATTATAAAAGACCTAATTGATGCACAGAGTAAAGGGTCTCGAATTTCCTTTGTATGGATACCTTCACACATAAATATAACCCATCATAATGAAACAGACATTGCAGCCAAATTAGCGTGTAACAAGTTTGAAGTTGACTTAGATCTAGGTATCCACATCTCTGCTGTCAAAACTGTATTGATCCAAACATTCAGATCTGATAGGAAAGAACTTACTGACTCCCAACGACATGAAAGTACTAGTATAAAAAGCTATGATTTGTTCAGATCTGAAACCTACATCTATGGGCAGCACAAAACGTCCACTAGACTGTGCGACACAGTGGTTGCAAGGATCAGGTTGGGTTACCGTTACCTGTGGCAGGTGGCTGCAGGTGACGGATCTCCCAATCCTGAGCACTCCAGTTGCAAACTCTGTGAGCAGGAACTACGGCACGATCTCCCGCACTACATCACTGAATGCCCAGTTATTAGACCTTTCAGACCAGTTGGCATGAGGTACCTGGAGCTTTGCAATTACTTTATTCACTTTCGTATTCTTGAAGATATCCTCACAGTGTACCCAAAATTTGCCAGTGCAGGCTACTAAACATATGGCCCTGTATGACTGGCCATCCTGCGAGATGGGGACTTTTATTACCACTGCTGCCTTATTCAATCTTGTGTTGATCATATCCTCAAAATGCATCCGGAATCTGCCAGTGCAGACTGCTTATCACATGCCTCTGTATGACTAACCATCCTGTGTGATGGGGATTTTTTAGCATCAACTAGTTAGCTTTTTGACACACTGTACTCCACTTCATATAGTCTAGGGTAGCTGCACTAATGCAGATGTACCTAAGGAATTAATAAAAAAAAAAAACAGTATAGCTAGCCTTGGTGCACTCTATCTGTGCACTCAGTGAGGAGCTACATATGGCGGTGTGCACTCTCCACCACACATTTAAGCTAACTGGTGTTTTACACCACTTCACACGGCCCATTAAGTTAGTAAACCTTATCCACTGAGTCAGTGAACCTTATCCATTAATTCCTGTCCATTAAGTCATATTCCCTCCCATTATATATGATTCAATACACATTAATCTGTGTTTTATTTTCTTCCATTTGGTTAGTGTTGTCTGCCCATGAGGTTGGTTATCTCTGTCGATGAGGTGAGTTAACCCCCACGCTAAGAAGGTCCTTCTCCGGCGTCAGCGACCAACATCTTCACGGGTCAGGTGACGCTACTTGCAGCTGGCGCCTCTGAGGAGGTGTCAGCTCACATGTGCCGGGATCACATCAAGGGTCTGTGTGTACACTGCCTGTGTGTACACTGCCTGTGTGTACACTGCCTGTGTGTACACTGCCTGTGTGTACACTGCCTGTGTGTACACTGCCTGTGTGTACACTGCCTGTGTGCACACTACCTGTGTGTACACTGCCTGTGTGCACACTGCCTGTGTGGACACTGCCTGTGTGTACACTGCCTGTGTGTACACTGCCTGTGTGCACACTACCTGTGTGTACACTGCCTGTGTGCACACTGCCTGTGTGTACACTGCCTGTGTGCACACTGCCTGTGTGTACACTGCCTGTGTGTGAGGCCTCTTCCATGCGCACACACGCAACATTGACAGTGCTGGGTATACAGGACCTAGCTATGTTGTGTATCACCGTGTGTATCACATACACACCTTAACTTATGTATATTTATACATACATACTTGTCAGCAAGAATGTTGTATAGCTTTGTATGCAGGTTTCAGCATGTAAAATCATAATATACCTTCGTGAAACAAACTGGTTGACCAGAGGCACGTGATCAATAGAGCGTATGATATCCACATCATAACCCTCTCATGGCGTCCATCTGCCCGCACCCTCTACACAGCGATGGCGAAATACAAGAGGAAAAATAATCGACCTGATGGTCTACCCCGTCCAAGTGGCCGGGCATCATTCCTAGACCAACCACTTGGGCTGGACGGTAGAGCGACGGTCTCGCTTAATGCAGGTCGGCATTCAATCCCCAACCGTCCAAATGGTTGGCACCATTCCTTCCCTCCGTCCCATCCCAAATCCTTATCCTGACCCCCTTTCCAAGTGATATATAATCGTAATGGCTTATTGGCGCTTTCCTCTCTGATCATTCCCTCTCCCCCTCTGATGCTCTACAGACTCTATCCTGTCTAGAGATCAGCTCCCTCTCGACCTGAGAGGTGGAGCATATTCAGCCCTCCCAAGTATGGCCAGCAGCTGACCCCACAAACCCCCGTGTGTGTAATTGGAGTCAGTGCGGTTTGCAGCGAGGATAGTCAGCCTGGGGTCCTAATGGGCAACAATGTTCAGGCGAGACCTGAGGACACATACTATGTGTCTTCCGAGGTCCACCATACCGTTTCCTGACTCCCTTAAAGTCCGACGGCAACAATGTCAGACCGAGGACTGCCCACTCGTGAATAAATCTCATAACTGGTGTATTTAACTGCAATCTTTCTTATTCAAACATGTTTTATTTTCTGGTGAATAAGTGTAGTATGTCTGGGGAAGGTTGTAGGGAGGTTTGAGAGCCGTTGGGGGAAGGTTGTAGGGAGGTCTGACAGCCGTTGGGGGGAGGTTGTAGGAAGATCTGACAGCCGTTCGGGGGAAGGTTGTAGGGAGGTCTGACAGCCGTTGGGGGGAAGGTTGTAGGGAGGTCTGACAGCCGTTGGGGGGAGGTTGTAGGAAGATCTGACAGCCGTTGGGGGGAAGGTTGTAGGGAGGTTTGACAGCCGTTGGGGGTAAGGTTGTAGGGAGGTCTGACAGCCGTTGGGGGGAAGGTTGTAGGGAGGTCTGACAGCCGTTGGGGGGAAGGTTGTAGGGAGGTTTGAGAGCCGTTGGGGGGAAGGTTGTAGGGAGGTCTGACAGCCGTTGGGGGGAAGGTTGTAGGGAGGTCTGACAGCCGTTGGGGGGAAGGTTGTAGGGAGGTCTGACAGCCGTTGGGGGGAAGGTTGTAGGGAGGTCTGACAGCCGTTGGGGGGAAGGTTGTAGGGAGGTCTGACAGCCGTTGGGGGGAAGGTTGTAGATGAAGTTGTAATTAACGAGTGGAGAAGAAAATTGAGAACTCAGTGTGCTTGTCGAATGAGATTATTTTGTTCCTATAGAGCTAATTAAAACGTAAAGAACAGGTGTAGTAATCAGCTTATCCTGTGTATGTGTGGTAAACAGCACTTCAGATAACGAAGACAAGGGATACAAAGAAGACTGATAACAAAGATGCAAAGGTGAAGGATAAAAGAGAAGGATAAGAACAAGATCAAACAACGAACAAGGTCAAACAACGAACAAGGAGAACAAAGAACAAGTAAAAAGCTAAGAAGGAGATCATTATTAAAGAACAAGGAAAACCGAAAACATGCACAACAAAGAACATGGATAACAAAGACTACTAAAAACCAAGGATAACAAAGATAAGAAAAACAACAAGGAAAAACAAAGAAAAACGACGACAAAGAATAAGGATAACAAAGAACAAAGACAACAAAGGATAACCAAGAATAAGGAATAAAAAGAACAAGGATAACAAAGAACAAGTAATAGTGAAAGTTCAGAACATGGACAAAAATCATCCGGTACTAAATCAACTCCTCTCATACCAGGAAGAGTCGAGAGCCACAGGACTAACAACACTACAAACCAGACATGACAAGGCTGATCTCATCGAAACCTTTAAAATGCTGAAGAAATTGGAAGATCCACCCAGACCATTTGTTTTAAAAGGTACAATTTAACGCATACAAGGAACAGCAGCTTCCTGCTCATTAAGTCACAATGTAGGGGCAAAAACAGGAGATGGTTTTTTTTCCACCCGGAGGATTATAAACCCTTGGAACTAGCTACCCGCCGAAGCTGTAAATGCCAAGACTTCACTTTAAAATCCAGTTGGAAAAAAATCATCAGAACAATGGTGGGACCTTTGACAAGCAGCTGATTTCCTGTCCCCACTAAAGATAACAAAGAACAAGTAAATTACCTTTCACTCGAGGCACTAAATGCCTTTTATTCAAAGGACTAAAGATGGTGGTCATCAGGAAAAATCAGGCAAAAAAAAAGTCTGATTTACAACAAGTTTTGTGATCAAGAATTGGCTGCTGAGCTGGGGTAAACGATATGTTAATACACGTTTTGAAGGCAGGGCTGGGGAGCTGGAGGTCGACCCTGCAAGCACATCAGAGAACACATGTCTACGTCACATGTGGCCTCGTTGAGCGGCAAAAAAAAAATACTGCCAACATCAATAACATTTCACAAACTTCTTTAATATATTTTCTCCGAGCACGAGTCTACTATTATTGTACTCATTCCCAACTGTCTGTCTAGCTAGGAGCTGCATCCTAGGAGTCAGCTGAGTGCCGGTCTGGCAAAGGGAGATGTCGCTTAGCTGACTCACAGGCACCACTCACTCACGCATCAAATAATTCGACTCACCTGGTAGCTTACTATAGGCGCAAGGCTATCTCTTGAAGCCCCTACTCTTCCCCTACAGTGTCAATCACCAGGTATGAATTTAGTCGGGTTGTTGACCTGATCCTATATGACCTCGAAATCAGGTCGTTGCCCTCCCTACCTTCCCCTTCCCCCCCTCACAAACTCCATTCACCTAACCCCGCCGCAAGAGTGATTCATTCACCTGGTCCCTAGCACCCGGATCGTTACGTGTTCCCTGAGGCGCCCTGTGTCATTATCAGAGATGCTAGGAGCTAGGTCATTACGCCGGGTTGCTGGCAGGAGCAGCAGGAGGAGGAGGAGGAAAGGTGGTCCGGTCATTAACCAGGCCATTTGCCTTGTCTCTAGGAAATTGGACTTCCCTGCTGGACTTGGAATAATTGTTGCTTTCTCCGCGGCCGTACATAGGGCGCCCCGAGACAAAGGAGGGAAGAGGCAGCGGGTGACGACGTTATTGGGGTGCGAGGGAGAGAGAGGGGGGGGAGAGAGGAGAGAGAGAGAGAGAGAGAGAGAGAGAGAGAGAGAGAGAGAGAGAGAGAGAGAGAGAGAGAGAGAGAGAGAAATTTTTTTTTTTTTTTTAGTTGGTAGTGTGTGTGTGAATGTGTTGTATACGTGCATGTTCGTAGTTATCTGTGCTTGCGGCTAGGGAGGATTAGCTCCTGGACCCGCCACACCATTTTCGAGTATCTTTTGCAACAGTGTCCTGCAATGCCCCTAGCAACAATTAGATTTGTATTTTTATCTAAATTTAAATCCGAGTATGGGACTGGCCTAGACTTCCTCCTCCACCACTGGTGTCTAACGTCCATCAATGACCTTTTGCTCTCCTGCTTCACCTGCTAAACGTTTCGTTCTTATCTATTTTGTCAATATCTCTTAGAATCATATATATTACGATCATGTCTCCTCTTTCTCTTATATAATTTAGTACGGTACAGCTCCCTCCCTGTAATTTCCTCAGTTCTGGAACCAGTCTTATGGTACATATCTGAATTTTCAAGAGTTTCCATTTGTACTCCACGCAGGAGCTGCATAAACCAGTACTGGTCTCACATATGTAGTGTACAGAATATGGCGAGAAACGAGAATATGACGGGAAATGCGAATATGCTAGGAGTTTGTTGTTGTTAAAGATTCGCTACCTGGAACAAGAAGTTCCAAGTAGCACGGGCTATGGTGAGCCCGTAGTGGATGTATGTATGGTCGGGAAGCGTATAGAATATGGCGGGAACGTTGAGATTACGGCAAGAAACGTAGAAAATATGACGGGAAACGTAGACAATATGGCGGAAAACGTAGATAATATGGCGGAAAACGTAGACAATATGGCGGAAAACGTAGACAATATGGCGGAAAACGTAGACAATATGGCGGAAAACGTAGATAATATGGCGGGAGGCAGAGAAGACGCAGGGGGGGGGGGGCCTAGAATGTGGAAAACTTATCCATCACGTGGGTTATGGAAAATGTCATTGGCCTTCATGCAGACATCTTGTTGAAATTAAATTGCCCCTCATACATATTGAAATGCGGAACTGATGCAATCACGTCCGAATCCTCAATTCACTTTATGCGGTATAGGAATTTGAATTTGAAGACTCGTTTGGAGTGAAGCATCATTAAACCCATGGGGTTTGTCATATTAAACCCCATTGGGTTTGTCATATTCACATGTGAAGTCGTATACGGAGTGCCTTGCCTCCTCTGCACCCTCTCTGAGTCAACACCTGAACCCTGTCAACACCTGAGGCCTGTCAACACCTGACGCCTGTCAACACCTGAGGCCTGTCAACACCCGACGCCCATACAGGTGTTGTGAAGCTCTCCAGTCACACACTAAGTGCTTCTCCATGTACTGAGAATCATCATGAACCGACTTGGAATGACTATACTGTTCTTGGGAAAAAAATAATTCACAAGAGAATGTTGTTCTGCACTTGTACACTCACTGGAAACTATACTTTCATGAAGGTCTACAACATCCAGGAAAGTCTTCACCCCTAGGAAGTCTACAACCCCCCCCCCTCCTCCTCCTGGAAAGTCTACACGCCCCTGGAAAGTCTGAACTCACTGGAACAAGAAAATAGAGGGTATACTTGCATTTTCTGGAAGGAATACAAATCCTGGAATCAATAAACCTTAGACTGGCGAGAAAGAGTGTAGCAATAGTGATTTTGGGGAGGATATTCCCCCCGCATTCACACGCCATTGCAACAGCTCTCAATTCATGCAGATTGTATAGTTATTGCAGCACTCTTTCTTGCAATACCCACCGTCCTCGTTCCAGACCGTGCTGCTGAAGCCATTCATTGTATTGTGGGGAGATAAATCGCATCGTCAGAATCCCTCGTTATTGACACACCCTCGCCGTTATTGACACACCCTCGCCGTTATTGACACACCCTCGCCGTTATTGACACACCCTCGCCGTTATTGACACACCCTCGCCGTTATTGACACACACTCGCCGTTATTGACACATCCTCGCCGTTATTGAGACACCCTTGCCGTTATTATTGACACATCCTCGCCGTTATTGACACATCCTCGCCGTTATTGACACACCCTCGCCGTTATTGACACACCCTCGCCGTTATTGACACACCCTCGCCGTTATTGACACACCCTCGCCGTTATTGACACATCCTCGCCGTTATATTTGAACATTATATTTACTTAAATTTACTTCTTTATTTTGAGGACGACATTTTCACATGGGAGAAATTCACGTCTGGTCCAGTACGTCTGGCCCAGTACGTCTGGTCCCAGTACGTCTGGTCCAGTACGTCTGGCCCAGTACGTCTGGTCCAGTACGTCTGGCCCAGTACGTCTGGCCCAGTACGTCTGGTCCCAGTACGTCTGGTCCAGTACGTCTGGTCCAGTACGTCTGGTCCAGTACGTCTGGTCCAGTACGTCTGGTCCAGTACGTCTGGTCCAGTACGTCTGGTCCAGAACGTCTGGTCCAGTACGTCTGGTCCAGTACGTCTGGTCCAGTACGTAAGGCCGAGTACGTCTGGCCCAGTACGTAAGGCCGAGTACGTCTGGCCCAGTACGTCTCTCCCAGTACAGAGACATTAGAAAGAACTTTTTCAGTGTCAGAGTAATTAATAAATGAAATGCACTAAGCAGTGATGTGGTGGAGGCTGACTCTATACACAGCTTCAAGTGTAGATATGATAGAGCCCAGTAGGCTCAGGAAACTGTACATCAGTTGATTGACGGTTGAGAGGCGGGACCAAAGAGCGGAAGCTCAAACCCCGCAAGCACATTAGATGAGTACAACTAGGCGAGTACACACACACACATTAACTCTATAATAATTATTCGCAAACAAAACAAAGCACCAATGAATAATAAGTTTAATTTTACCACTATAGAGAAGTCAATCAAGTTAATAACAATTAATGAAGTGTTGGTGGACTTACCCTTAAGGGAGCTGTTAGCAACACGTCTCGTGGGCGGCCACAGCGGCAATCTGAAAGCACACAGATATGCTAATTACCATTGAAACACAATCCTATGTGGGTATTCAGCCTTCAGTGTGTGTGTGTGTGTGTGTGTGTACTCAGCTATTTGTGCTTGCGGGGGTTGAGCTTTGGCTCTTTGGTCCCGCCTCTCAACTGTGTGTGTGTATATATATATATATATATATATATATATATATATATATATATATATATATATATATATATTTATATATATGTGTACTAACTTGCTTAAACTCGCAAGTGAAGTTAAGCAACTTCAGACACACAACCCACCAGGAGACTCGAACCCCCAGCCAATCTTGTTAAGTTGTGCATTAAAGAATGTAAATTTACCTTTAATAATGAGTATTATTTACAGACTTTTGGAATGGCAATGGGGAATCCTTTATCGCCATTGCTTTCAAACTTGAACATGGAATTCTTCGAAAAGAAATTAGTTTCAAAAATTACCCCTGGAATCATTCCATGGTTTAGATATGTTGAGGATATTTTGTGTATATGGCCTTCAGATGTAAACACAGATGATTTTGTAGCCAAACTTAATGATCAAGTCACCTCTATAAAATTTACTATGGAGACTGAAATTGATAAATTTTTGCCATTCCTAGATGTACTTATTCATAGGGAATATTTTTCACTAAAGTTTAGTGTCTACAGAAAACCTACGAAAATTTATCTTATGTTCATTATTTTTCAGGGCATAGATACAATGTTAAACAATCAATTTTTCTTCAATGTATCTAAGAGCTCTTCGAGTTGTGAGTCCAGAATTCTTAGATGAAGAGTTTAAGAATATTGATTCGATTGGTCTCAAGCTTTGTTACCCACTGAATTTTTAGAAGTTTGCCGTAGCAAAGCACGTCGCACATATTATAATTATATATGCAGAGAAAATATTCGCCCAAAGAATGTGTTATGTTTACCATATTTCTCTGGGTTTGAGAATATTGTCAAGGCCTTGAAACTTTTCGATATATATGTATTGTTTAGCTATGAAAATACTGTTGGTAAGCTATTAGTTAGAAACACCTCGTAGTGATAATTGTCATTTATAAAATACCTTGTAAAGACTGTAATAAGTTCTATGTTGGGCAAAATCTAAAGATTTGAAATGTAGAATATCGCAACATAAATACTCTGTAAGACATGGCCAATTGTCTAATGCTTTGTTCGTTCATTGTCAGAAAGATGCTCACCAAATTAATTGGGAGATGGCTTCTTCAATAACGAATTGTAAAAACACCTATAACAGGAACATAATTGAATCTGCTTTGATACAGATCACAAAGAAAGCAATTTGAACATTTGCAGTGGTTTATATAACTTAGATCCATTTTTAATAGATCAATTAAAGGGCGATTGAGTAGGATCATTGGGACACATTTGTCTCACTAATTCATTGTAAATATTTACTATACTTATTATGCTATGATTATCCATGTGTAGGCCTGTGTATGGAGCTGCATCGGATGGGCCAATAGGCCCTCTGCAGTTTTTGTGCGGCTCATATTTGTGTCCACTTATTGTACCTCACTCCACCATTCTCTCTCTGCCTATTTATGTCCATATCCGCCCTGTAAAATCACTCCTTCTGAAGATGTATTAATATACGAAAGTACTTAGGAAATTCCTGTTTCAATTTTCCTCCCACCAGTAAAGATTTCTGCACCAATGGTAATGATTTTAACAAACCACACACCACACACACACACACACACACACACCACAACACACACACACACACACACACACA
>WNGS01167840.1:4117206-4134774 GCA_020271785.1 Procambarus virginalis | reverse complement strand
TGTGGTCTGACACTGTCACATTTTTAATCACGTGTTAATTTTAGTGACTTACACACACACACACACACACACACACACACATATATTAGTGTTAAGAGAGAGAAACAGAGAGAGAGAAACGAGGAGGAGAGGAGAGAGAGAGAGAAGAGAGAGAGGAGAAGGAGAGAGAGAGAGAGAGAGAGAGAGAGAGAGAGAGAGAGAGAGAGAGAAGCAAATCAATTTTCATTAGTCCAAAAAAGTTCATTAATATGATAAAAATGGTGATCTTTGGCTAATGAACTTCCTCGTATTTCCAGGCACACAAACACCCTCTTCTCCCCCCTCCCTCCCCACTCCTGACACCGGCCTTTTACCCCCTTCCCCCCTGTCTCTTGCCCCTCTCCTTCCCACATTTCCCCTCTCCCACACCCTCACTTTCCTTTGTTCCTGCGGCTTCCCTCTACTCCTTTAACCCTTATGTCCTCTGCATCCTTCCCTTACTCATTTTTCTACTTCTCCTTGCACGCTTTCACTTCCCTTTCCTCCTCTCCTTTTCTGTCTCCTCCCCTCTTACCTACGTCCCCTCATCTTGCATCCATTTACTAAGGAGGAAATTTGTATCTTCAAACTCCTTTCCAATACTACGGTCCCCTTTTGGGTCTTCTTAGATGCAATACAAATTTCATGGTAATATTTCATATCAGTCTTCACTAGGGAAAACTAGGCCATATTATCCTATAAGACAGTGTTTATAGCGAGAAATAAGAAATTTATAAGAAAAAGTGAAAAGCAGAAAAAGATACAATACCCAGAACGATGTCCAGGATAATGATGGGACACGGAAACCAGTGAGCTGAAATGAAGATATCAATAAGCTGAAAATAAATATATCAATAAGCTAATCGACGTCAGTAAAATCAATTAACTGCAAGATTGGTTGATAATCAGTACGTGTTAGAACGTGCAATAATGAACTGTAGTAATTTTAAATGTAAATATGAGAATATTTGGTCAGCAAGAATAGAAATTATATAAACTTAATACTTTCTCCCTATTCTTAAAGAGGTGATGGTAGAACATTCTATCACAACTTGGCGAGTGGAAGCGTCGTCAGCATTGGTACCATTGGAGGGATATCAACAATCGTCCAACTTCTCTTAATCGGGGAGCAAGATCTCCAATCTTAAGATCCCCCCTAATTGATAAGCATTCGATTGTGGGGAATTATTTGAAATGTAATTACAACTTAAATTAGGATTCACTTTGAAAAACCTCGTTTAATTTAAGGCAGGACATGTGTTTACGAGAGAGTGCTCATACCCTGGGAGTTTCCTCAAGTTTTAAGAGAGAAGAAACAAGCGATACATGATCACCACATACATAATCCACATGGGAATGAACAGATGTAGATAAGGAGAGACTATTCAACATGTACGGTACTCGAACAAAGAGGGGGGACACAGATGGAAAGTTAATACCGACTATGCCATAGAGAGTCTTTTTAGTCTTTTCTGTGCTATAGTGAAGCACAGAATATAGTGATATAAATATATAGTGAATATAAAGTGAAGCAGAGGAAAACAGATTCCACAACAGCTTCAAGTGCAGACTATGGAACCTGTTTCCCAGGCAACTGAAGGGTAAATGCCACGACCCAAGACCTGAAGCTCAACCCTGACTGAAACCATAACTAGGAAAATTATTTTTCCCCAATCCAGGCCCCAACCACTTGGGTGGACGGTAGAGCGACGGTATAAGCACGTCATGCAGGTGGCGTTCTAAGCCCCGACCAGCCCAAGTAGTTGGGCACCATCCTTCACTCCCCATCCAATCCCAAATCCTTATCCGATCCCCTTCCCAGTGCTATATAGTCGTAATGGCTTGAGCATTCTCCTGATAGTTTCCTTCCTACCCCCAATCCAGAGCATCCAGAGCACCACCGTTTCCTTCCTACCCCCATTCCAGAGCACCCAGAGCACCACCATGTGAGTTACAGGCTTCAGTGTGCAGAGCTAACCTAACCTACATTGAATGTTATCTTCAAGTAAGTCTATCGCATCTCTTTTTATATTTTTTCCGTCCAAGTCTTTTGAAACATTTCCAACGTGCTGGGGCGTTGAGATCGATGACAGACTCTGTATACATTGCGCCAAAGGAACGAAACTGAGGAGATAATTGAGCGCTGCTGAATACTTCCTCTAAGGTGTAAAAACAAAATAAAAAATGTTCCACTGCGAAGCAGAGCTTTGACTCGCCAGGTTGAGAGGCTGGTGATATCGTTTTCTAGTTGCGTCTGTGTGTTCCGGTTGCGTCTGTGTCTTTCTATTGCGTCTGTGTGTTCCTGTTGCGTCTGTGTCTTCCTGTTGCGTCTGTGTTTTCCTAATGCACTGTGCGTCTTTCTCTCGCACCTGTGTCTCCTTATGACATTTTTGTTTATCTATTATATTTGAATCTTCCAGTTGTACACATGTTTTCCTGTCACACTGTGTCTCCGTGTCACACATGTGCCCTTGGTTACATCTGTGCCTCCCTAACCCTAACACACCATGTGTCTCCCTGTCACACCTGTTCATTATCCTTGTCTTATTATACATTTATGCGACGGAGGCTCTTCTGCTGCCTCTGAGACACTTATGTATACTAAGGGCAATCATACATGATACATAATGCTCTTTACAAGCGACAAACATATTATTATATATATAATAATATATATATAATTATATAAATAATATATATTATTATATATATATAATATATATATATATATACCGCCTGGATCATCTTATGATAGTGCACGTGGCTATTGGCTGGGAGTCAGAGATATGAACCAATCAATGCGCTTCTCAACAGAAAACGAACGAATGGGAGTTGAATTATCCACTCCCGACTTGAGACTCACGGTTCCTCATTGGCTAGGATGTATTTATGTGAACCAATTAACGATTCTTTTTGGTAATTTCTTCATCAATGGAATTTCTAATTTCACAAATAGTCCTCCCATGTTACAGAATACAGCAAAAGAGGATGGGATATATTATAGAAAAAGTACATAAAACGATCCCAATTACAACTTCATCTATGATTCAGATATTAATTAAGGAGAGACACTTGGCGTCTGCGACAAGGTCAGGACACGGAAGGTCAGACACGGAAGGGTCAGACACGAAGGTCAGAACGAAGGATCAGACACGGAAGGCGACGCTTTGATAAAAAGGTCTCAGCGTGACACGACCCCAAATGGATACGGATATATGCACCGACTGGTGAAGACCCCCCTCCAACCCCCCCCCCCTGCTAATCGGTGTATATTCACTGTATACTATGTTCAGGGGTAAGAGAGATGATATATATATATACCTGTTGGTGGGACAGTATAAACCAGAGCGGCCGTGTTTATAACTCTCGTGGGGTGATAAGCTTTTCACCTCAACATCAAATACATTAGCTTTACCACATGGGAGAGTCTGATTCTAATCCCGTCAGAACCTTATTGCATTCAGTTATATAACCAATTACAACCCATTTACGACCTATTTACGACTATTTATTAAATTTCACAATAATATCTTAACAATATAGTAGTTACAGAAGGCCTATGCGAGGACGTACCTATTATTATCTACCCAAAGTCATTCATATATATATATATATATTATATATATATATATATATTATATATATATATATATATATATATATATATATATATATATATGACTAACCTTCCTTGAAACACCCACGAGTCTCGCATAAATTATGTTACCGGGCAATTTGCTCCATAAATAAACAACCCAATTCTCAAACTAATATTTACCCAGATCTTTCCTGAACTAAATTGGTTCCAATTATTTGATCTTATAACACAACTTTTCCCTTCGAGGCTAACACCTGCCGGGCGCTAACACGAATTTAGTTTCCAAGTGACACGAACAGAGACCCAAACATCACGCACGCGAAAATATGAGCTTAAGGGCACACACACACATTGGTTACTCTTGACTACCATTACTTGTTCAGCCAGTCATGGTAATTGGCGTCTGGAGCGCCAGGCTCTCTAAGGTTTCGAATCCTTCAAGAGGAAGTGTTTCTCCTGTTTATATATATATATATATATATATATATATTATATATATATATATATATATATATATATATATATATATATATATATCTATTGAATATGCGGTGGATAAAAAAATACCACCTATCCCTTCCCTCGTCCTACCCCACTTATAATTCCCCCATTCCCGCCTTCCATAAGAACATTTTATTAATAACTAGCTGTACCCGGCCACGCGTTGCTTGGTGGCTCAGCAACGCACATAGCGATGTGCACAGCCATTCTCCCATCCCCCGTTCTCTCGCCATCCCAACCATTCCCCACTCCCCCGTCCCATCATCCTCCCAACCATTCCGCATTCTCCCGTCCCATCGTCCTCCCCACCATTCCACTGTCCCTTTGTCCTCCCCACCATCCCCCACTCCACCGTCCTCTCGTCCTTCCCACAGTCTCCCACTCCCTTGTCCTTCCTACCATTCCCTCCTCCCTTGTTCTCTCGTCCTTCCCACCACCCCACTCCCCTGTCCCTTTGTCCTCCCCTCCCCACCATTCTCCAATCCCTAGGCCCTCCTCCCCACCATCCGCAACTCCCTCATCCCCTCGTCCTCCCCACCATTCCCACTCCCTCGTCCGATGCATTCCCAAATGATCTGATGTGCCCATCAGAAAATTGGAAACATCAAGTGATCTGATGTTTCCATCACTGAAATATTAAAAAACAGTTAAAAAACGAAATGGAAAACAATGAAAAAATTAAACTATACTCATGAAATGAACGGTATGGTAAACAACACAGCTCAATTCCAATGCAAAATCACACAAAATAATTAAATAAAAATAAAATATATAGAAATCTATGAAAATTCAATTTATGAATGAAATCGGAAACATTGAAATGAAACTCGTGATATATTTAGTATAGCATGAGTTGCTCTAACATGCAACAGATGGCACTGTTTAAAAAAAAAGCACGTTTTTACCTGTCACAGGTGTGGCATCTATACGTATACTCACGAAATGAATGGTATGGCAAACAACACAGCTCTATTCCAGTACAATGTTACACAAAATAATTAAATCTAAATGAAAAATCGATATCTGAAAATTCAATTTATCAATGCAATCGGAAACATTGAAATGGAATCATAACATATTTAGTATATCGTGTGTTGCTATTACATGCAACAGATGGCACTGCTTTAAAAAAATGTTTTTTTGTCTGTCACAGGTGTGGCATTTTTATATAGTAGGTATATAAAAACAAGTGTGTATTTGAATTGAACGTTGTGTCCAAATTTCTAAGCAATCGGTGAAAAACTTTGAGATTACAGTGTGTGTTTCACTTACTTCCAACAGATGCGCCGTTTAAAAAAACACGTTTTTTCCTGGTCTTAGTTAAGCCATGTATATAGTAGGTATATAAAAACATGCACCTGTTTGAATGCAACGTTGTGTTCAAATTTCAAAGCAATCGGTAAAGAGGTTTCGAAGATTTCATCTCACATGAAAAAAACATATATTTTTTAAAGCATGTTTCTTTCCTGTCACAGACGTGACATCGATATAATATATATATATATAAAACCTGCTTCGGATGCGAATGGAACGTTGTGTGAAAATTTCAAAGCAATCGGTGAAGAACTTTCGGAGATTAGCGATTTTGAACAAACGAACATTTACATTTTTATTTATATAGATAATTGCTGAAACAACGGTATGGGTCTCTCAGAAAATATATTATTACTGTTGTTGTTAAAGATTCGCTACCTGGAACAAGAAGTTCCAAGTAGCACGGGCACGGGCTATGGTGAGCCCGTAGTGGATGTTATTTTTATTACTATAAAAACCTCTAAGGGAAGTACACAATATATTTCACACTTGACTTTGAAAATCGCATGAGGAGGGGGGAGGTTTATAATTGCAAATATTTCTTCAAGAACTTAACTTAGGCTTATCCTTAATAGCCTATGTCATTTCCTTACCACAGCTCTTTCCACATACAAATTTGTGTGAGGCTAGCCCTTAACCTTGGACAGATAGAGAGACAGACTTACAGATTAAGGATGTATCATGAATAAAAACTTAACGATGAACATACACATCATTAAGTCATTAAAGGAACCAAAAACAACGTTCTTGCTTAGTTCCTCCAATCTTCCCTCACACCTCCCTCCCTCCCTCCCTCCCTACCCTCCCTCCCTCCCTCCTTTCCTCCCTCCTTTCCTTTCCCTTCCCCTGCCCTCCCTCCCTCCCTCCTCTCTACCTCTCTTTCTCGCGCCGTTCGTCTTAATTGCGTTATGCGTAGTGCATTACTGCAGCCTGTTAGTAAAGACGGCTGAGAGGCCTTATAAGCCCTTGGTAATCACCTGCCTGTTAGCGTTTGTTTGGTAATTAATGGTTTGGTAATGGTTAAAAGTGCCAGGAACACTATTGGTGGGGTGGGAGGGGGGGGGGCTCTAGGTCGGGTCGGTAGGGGGGGGGATGGTGTTTATATGAGTGCTATATTTTTTTTAGCGTAATTGCGTAATTTAAAGTGCCTAATTGAATTATTAGGTGATGAAGGACGTAACTTATAGGTCTTCTTCACCTCATCCCATTAACCTCATCATCGTTCCCTCAGCCCATTCACCTCATCGCCTTCACCCCATCCTCGAGTACATGCAGCAAGACAATTTTAAATTTACGGGCTATTCATGCCCTTCATGATTCATCTTCATCAATCATCAATCAATTTGTAATTATTCCAATCTGCCTTTAACAATGTTAACAAGAGTTAACGAACCGCAACTCTTAGTGTCAGGCTAAATAAAACTTTGAATATGGACTTTGGAGAGTTAATTTTTACAACTTCATTTTCAAAGTCGGTTGCAAGTATCTCTCATTATCTGCCGATGTAGACCTGACCAAATGTAAACTGTGTCAACAAAATTATTCGCACACCCTCTGTCACAATGTGATGGAGTGCGAAAAGATACGTGAATTCAGAGGCAATTCTATAACCAATGTTCCAGCGATGTGTAAATATTTCATTCAAAATTATCTGCTACCAGAAATTTTAGCCAAATATCCCCAGTTTGCAAACTGTAGATAGTAACTAAGTGACTAACCTATCCATCGCTGCCCACTGGATGGGGGGCGGTTTGCAGTACAAACATATCAATTGTGACACTAGCTCTCCAATATGTCAGTTGCTTAACTTAGAAACTGTACTTGTGGTCGATCTCGAACCCAATGTTGATGTGACGACTTATATTGAATTTTGTAACTAGCTCATCAAGATACAATCTTGCTTAGCTAAATGAATTGTGGGGTTCAGTCCCTGAGCCCATTATGTGCCTCTGTAACCCTTAATTTCCACTACCGCCCACAAGATGAGTATGGGGTGCATAATAAATAAGCTAAACTAACGTCTCAAGTGAAGAAAATGTAAGGAAAATAGAGGAGATTCGTGCTAGAATCATGTGCTAGAATATAATATATATATATATATATATATATATATATATATATATATAGGGTTTTTTTTTTTTTTATAATATATAAAAAAACAGATAGGCTATTTCTACACCTATATACAAGGATATCCTTTCATTCAGGATATTAAACGTGCTCACGTGCAGAGTTCGTTAAAACTCAGTGTTTCTCCACTGCCCAGTAGCGTATCCAACCTTACTGGGAAGAACACCGGTGAGTTCACGTGTACGTGGGCCAGCCCACTGACAGTGTCAGGAGGTGCCTGTACCCCCCACACACACACACACACACACACTCATTATCATGATGGACAGTTGAGAGGCGGGACCAAAGAGCCAAAGCTCAACCCCCGCAAGCACAAATAGGTGAGTACAAATAGGTGAGGTACACACACACACACACACACACGCGCGAAGCTGAGTACCCAAATGAGCCACAGAGACATTAGAAAGAACTTTTTCAGTTGTCAGAGTAGTTAGTAAATGGAATGCCATTAGGAAGTGATGTGGTGGAGGCTGACTCCATACACAGTTTCAAGTGTAGATATGATAGAGCCCAGTAGGCTCAGGAATCTGCACACCAGTTGATTGACAGTTGAGAGGCGGGACCAAAGAGCCAAAGCTCAACCCCGCAAGCACAATTAGGCGAGTACAATTAGGTGAGTACACACACACTTTTGTTCACGAATTTTGTTAGACCAAAGCTGGAATTGCAGCAATTGTATGGTGCCGGTGGCAGAGCGGACAGAACACTGTGGTTCCGGGTTCGATCTTGGTGCGCCGGCGAGACACAATGGGCAGAGTTTCTTTCACCCTGACGCCTCTGTTCACCTAGCAGTAAATAGGTACCTGGGAGTTAGTCAGCTGTCACGGGCTGCTTCCCGGGGGTGGAGGCCTGGCCGAGGACCGGGCCGCGGGGACACTAAGCCCCGAAATCATCTCAAGATAACCTGCCCATGTCTTAAGGAGCACATCAACAAGCTGGAAAAGGTGCAAAGACATGCAACTAAATGGCTCCCAGAACTGAAGGACAAGAACTACGAGGAGAGGTTAGTGGCATTAAATATGCCAAAAATAGCAGATAGAAGAAAAAGTGGTGATATGACCACTACGTACAAAATAGTAATGAGAATCGCTACAATTGATAGGGCAAAATTCCTGAGACTTGGAACTTCAAGAACAATGGGTCATAGATTTAAACTAACTAAACAAAGCTACCAAAGAAATAAGAAAATTCACCTCTCCAAACAGAGTGGTAGACGGTTGGAACAAGTTAGGTGAGAAGGTGGTGGAGGCCAAAACCGTCAGTAATTTCAAAGAGTTATACGACAAAGAGTTCTGGGAAGACGGGACACCGCGAGCATAGCTCTCATCCTGTAACTACACTTAGGAAATTGAAAAAAAAGTACACTCCATCTTCATCACGACAAGCAGACAATATTTGTCCAACAAATTAAGATATATGAAACTAGCCGGAAAAATGATTACATTTGAAGAAAGAATCTACAATCGGCTTATTCTACCGAGTAATCGCGAAATGTAGTCATGGAGCGTAGTAAAGTTGACATCCTCGATACACGTGAACGTGCAGTGAGCAGGCAGTGCCCCGTGCAGCAAGCAGGCAGTGAACGTGCAGCGAGCAGCAGACAGTGTCCCGTGCAGTGAACAGCCGACAGTGCCTCGTGCAGTGAAAACTTTGCAATTAATTAAGGGAGGAATAGTGTTAGGCATCATTCCTACCAATCAGGGGAAAGCATCAACTGGGAGGGCGAATGCTTCGTTGCAACCCAATCAACGGACCTAATCTCTATCCCCAAAGGAAATTGATAATCTACATCCCCCCCCCTCCCTCACCCACACCAACCACCCGTGTGAGCTCTCGTTGTTGTTGTTGTTGTTTAATATTCAGCCACTGGGAACAAAACGTTCCATGTAGCACGGGCTATGGCGAGCCCGTAGTGAACTCACCTGGTACAGGAGCGGGGCTGTGACTACTAACTTGTTTTTTTTTGTGAGCTCTCTTTTGAAGGAATATGCATCACGCTATCATGTTGGTCTCATTATGTTTCCTTGATGTACTTAAGTTCTTGTCTTAAGACACATCTTTACTAGGTTTCAGAGTAATTCCTAATTTGTCTAATTATCTAATTCTCATACACCTACGTTTCTGTTTTATTTTCCTTATTCACTTCGTAAATCAATACGTATGTTTAATTTTTTTTATTAGACAAGTGTACTCACCTATTTGTACTCACCAATTTGTGCTTGCGGGGGTTGAGTCTTGTCTCTTTGGTCCCGCCTCTCAACTGTCAATCAACTGGTGTACAGATTCCTGAGCCTACTGGGCTCTATCATATCTACATTTGAAACTGTGTATGGAGTCAGCCTCCACCACATCACTGCCTAATGCATTCCATTTATTAACTACTCTGACACTGAAAAAGTTCTTTCAAACGTCTCTGTGGCTCATCTGGGTACTAAGTTTTCATCTGTGTGTGTGTGTGTGTGCGCGAGTGCGTGTGTTTACGTGTGTGTTTATATGTGTATATGTGTGTATATGTGTGAATATGAGTGTGTGTGTGTGACTGTATTTATTTACTATTTGTATTTACTTTTTGTGTCTGCAGAATCGAGCTATTAGCTCTTGGACCCAGGTTTTCTAACCAATTTATTTTTTCCTTTATTATATCCACTACATATATTTCTCTCTAGCACACACACACACACACACACACACACACACACACACACACACACACACAGTTTGAAATGTAGATATGATAGAGCCCAATAGGCTCAGGAATCTGTATACCAGTTGATTGACAGTTGAGAGGCGGGACCAAAGAGCCAAAGCTCAACCCCCGCAAGCACAAATAGGTGAGCACAGGAAAGGAAAGAGAGGAAAGAGGAAAGGAGAGAGAAGGAAGAGGAGGTGGTGGTGTAGCTCTGCAGGTAAGAAAAGGCTGGGATTTTGAGAAAATGGTTGTTCAGGCTGTGAAGGTCTCAGTGACTATATAACAGGTACAATAGCAACTGTAGGATAAAAAAATTGTAGTCGCAGTCATATATAACCCGCCACCAAATGACAGAAGACCCAGACAGGAATATGATAGAAACAACATGGCCACCATTAACATAATAGAGAGAACAGCGTCTCTCGCTAGTAGGAATGGATCTGGACTACTAATCATGGGGGATTTCAACCACGGGAAGATTGATTGGGGGAACAGAGACCCACATGGAGGACCAGACACATGGAGAGCTAAGCTGCTGGACGCGGCAGCAAGAAACTTTCTAAGCCAACATATCAAGGGACCGACAAGAATGAGAGGAGAGGATGAACCAGCCTTGCTTGATCTGATATTTACCCTAAATGAGTGGGATATAAGGGAGGTTAAGATGGAAGCACCCTTGGGAATGAGTGATCACAGTGTATTGATCTTTGAGTACTTGGTAGAGCTAGGACTTATCTCCCCCAAAAAAGAACTAGAAAACAAAAGGCTGGCATATCGAAAGGGGAATTATGAGGGGATGAGAAGTTTCCTAAGGGATATACCATAAGCCACACAGACCTCGGAGCTAAGTCGGTACAAGACATGATGGACTATGTCACCCAAAAGTGTCAGGAGGCTGTAAACAGGTTTATCCCGGCCCAAAGGGAAAAATCCGTGAAGCAAAAGAAAAATCCATGGCTTAACAGGGCATGTATGGAAGCAAAGGTACTGAACAAAAGGGCGTGGAGGAACTTCTGAAATAACAGAACACCAGAAAGCAGAGAGAGATACCAGAGAACCAGGAATGAGTATGTTAGTGTGAGAAGAGAAGCTGAGAAAAATTATGAAAGTGATATAGCAAGCAAAGAGAAGACCGATCCAAAGCTACTCCACAGTCACATCAGGAGGAAAACAACAGTGAAAGAACAGGTGATGAAACTTAGAACAGGCGAGGACAGGTATATTGAGAATGACAAAGAGGTGTGTGAAGAACTCAACAAGAGGTTCCAGGAGGTCTTCACAATAGAACATGGTGAAATCACTGCACTAGGAGAGGGGGCAGCAAACCATGCGGCCTTGGAAGGGTTCGAAATTACGAGAGATGAGGTCAAGAGACACCTGTTGGATCTGGATGTGAGAAAGGCTTTTGGTCCAGACTGGATCTCACCATGGGTATTGAAAGAGTGTGCAGAGGCACTCTGCTTGTTACTCTCCATAGTGTATAGTAGGTCACTGGAGACGGGAGACCTACCAGAAATATGGAAGGCGGCTAATATGGTCCCAATATACAAAAAGGGTGATAGACAAGAGGCACTGAACTACAGGCCAGTGTCAATGACTTGTATACCATGCAAAGTGATGGAGAAGATCGTGAGAAAAAATCTAGTAACACATCTGGAGAGAAGGGATTTCGTGACAAATCGCCAACATGGGTTCAAGGAGGGTAAATCTTGCCTGACTGGCTTAATAAAATTCTACGATCAGGTGACAAAGATTAAGCAAGAAAGAGAAGCCTGGGCGGACTGCATTGTTTTGGACTGTCATAAAGCCTTTGATGCAGTCAAAGTCCCGGAGGGTATAGACTCATTCCTCTCAATGCTTGCTGACGATGCCAAAATTATGAGAAGGATTAAGACAGAGGAGGACTGCTTGTGGCTTCAAGAAGACCTGGACAAACTAAAGGAATGGTCGAACAAATGGTTGTTAGAGTTTAACCCAAGCAAATGTAATATAATGAAGATAGGTGTAGGGAGCAGGAGGCCAGTTACAAGGTATCATTTGCGAGATGAAATTCTTCAAGAGTCAGAGAGAGAAAGACCTGGGGGTTGATATCACGCCATACCTGTCCTCTGAAGCCCATATCAAGAGGATAACATCAGTAGCATATGCCAGGTTGGCTAACATAAGAACGGCATTTAGACACTTGTGCAAGGAATCATTCAGAACTTTGTATTTCACCTATGTCAGATCAATCCTGGAGTATGCAGCCCCAGCATGGAGTCCATATCTAGTCAAGCATAAAACTAAACTGGAAAATGTTCAAAGGTTAGCTAGACCTAGTCCCAGGGATGAGAGGTATGAGCTAAGAGGAGAGACTACGGGAATTAAACCTCACGTCGTTAGAAGACAGAAGAGTTAGGGGGGATATGATCACCACGTACAAGATTCTCAGAAGAATTGACAGGGTAGATAAAGACAGGCTATTTAACACAAGGGGCACACGCACTAGGGGACACAGGTGGAAATTGAGTGCCCAAATGAGCCACAGAGATATTAGAAAGAATTATTTTAGTGTCAGAGTGGAACATCAGGAACCTGTACACCAGTTGATTGACGGTTGAGAGGCGGGATCAAAGAGCTAGAGCTCAACCCCCGCAAGCACAAATAGATGAGTACAAATAGGTGAGTACCCACACACAACACTAGACATACAGACAAACATTCTCTATTATTGATATCAAGATGCAAACCACAACATTCTGGGAAATAACATTTAATTGCCGTTCATAACATTTAATTCCCATGCCAAATCCTTATCCAGATCCCATCCAAGTGCTATATAGTCGTAATGGCTTGGCGCTTTTTCCTGACAGTTCCCTTCCCTCATTTATATAACTATTGGAGACTCGAACTCGGGCCTCAAAAGTACGAGACTGTTGGCCTACCAACCAGGCCACGAATGCTCATCCAGGATAAGCCATTCCATCTACTTAAATTAAAATTCACAATGCAAAACCCATTACTATACACAACAATGATCTTCCTCATTACGTTTAAATTACAGAACAGAAAGTAAAACTAATTATTGAAAAATCAAACAATGCAAACAGCTGAAATCGCCACCCTCCATAACGCTAACCAAAATTTGCACATTTTAAAAACAAAACGTTATGAAATCACACTAACAAGAAAAACAACAGCAATAGGTTTAAAAAAAAAAGAATCAATATAGAAAAACAACTGAAAAAAAAACAGGGAAAAACAGCGCTGATAAGGGGTTCTAAAAAGTCCGGTTACCAGACACCACCATCAGTCCGTTATTGCAGCCCAAAGCGGACTGACAAGTCACGTAATATACGGCCAAAAAAATTAATCGAAAAATTGGTTTCAAATAAAAAGTTTGGAGGTGTTTTTGCAAAACGAGCAAATACAGAGATTTAAAAAAAAAGGGGAGAGACCAACATCATATTTTGTGGAGTGTTACGAAAAGATTGGCAACAATACAGCCATGATGCCGGCAGCTAGGGTACATATTGGTAGTTATCGTACATACTGGTAGTTATCGTACATACTGGTAGTTATCGTGCATACTGGTAGTTATCGTACATACTGGTAGTTATCGTACATACTGGTAGTTATCGTACATACTGGTAGTTATCGTACATACTGGTAGTTATCGTACATACTGGTAGTTATCGTGCATACTGGTAGTTATCGTACATACTGGTAGTTATCGTACATACTGGTAGTTATCGTACATACTGGTAGTTATCCTACATACTGGCAGTTATCGTACATACTGATAGTTATCGTACATACTGACAGTAATATTACATACTGGTAGTTATCGTACTTACTGGCAGTAATATTACATACTGGTAGTTATCGTACTTACTGGCAGTAATATTACATACTGGTAGTTATTGTACATACTAGTAGTTATAGTACATACTAACAGTTATCGTACATACTGACAGTTATCGTACATACTGACAGTTATCGTACATACTTACTGTTATCGTACATATATTGCTTCCCTCCGACCTCACACCCGTACTAAGTCAAATTGTCATACTGGCTTTGTGCTCTCTCCTCATAACTGCCTTACCATGCTTTGTTACAAGTCACTGAACCTTTTGTAGATATATAATAATACTTTTCAGTCATGACAAACAACAAAAAATACACAAGTAAATAATTTAAAAAGAAGGGCAGTGCCCTGCCTCGTGTTTCTCTGGCCGGCAGCGTACTTAAAAAGCACAATTAACCACCACAAATTGACGCAATGACAGGGAGCGGTGCCCCGGACCACCACCAACAGTCTTGTAGTTCAGGAAGCAAGCAAGTAATTATCAGAAAAGGGCGCCAAGCCCAGAAGACTGTATGGTGAAAGGGCATCAAGCCCGCAGAGCCTTGGACGATGAACACAAGTGTGAATGAACAGGAAAGCAAAACATACACAGTGGAGCGAGAGAGAGTAGTTCAGGTGGGTTGGGGTGTGCTCGTTGGGGCCAGGTAAGCCAACAATTAGGGGGTGTTTACTCACCTAATTGTGCTTGCGGGGGTTGAACTCTGGCTCTTTGGTCCCGCCTCTCAACTGTCAATCAACTGGTGTACAGATTCCTGAGCCTACTGGGCTCTATCATATCTACATTTGAAACTGTGTATGGAGTCAGCCTCCACAGTGTGTGTGTGTGTGTGATCACCTCGGGTGGGTGAGCGCTCTGGCGCCTGAATGTGAAACAAATAGTCCCACACTAATTCATAAACAAAAGTTTTAGTGGTGAACGGATGTGTTTGTGGACTCTAGCAGCGGGGTTCCTTCCACTCACAACACCCGAGTGACGCCAATTAGCCGTGTTTAAGAGCGTGCAGCAAGTGAATGAGTGGAGGGATGAATTAATGAATGGAAGGATGAATGAATGACTCCTTTGTCTGATTTGCAACTCGCACACAAACACAAAAAATTCAAGTAGTGTATGTACAACATCAAATTGTTTGCATGTGTGATAATGGTATGATAGAATACTTAGGAGCTACAAGTATTTTGCCCCAAGAGTGTAACACTTATTTGCTGTGTTCACTATATTAACCTGCAATGTTAAATGTGGTTCTCGTACTGTGATGCGCTCAAGGGGCGCACTGGATTTGTGCGCCCCTTGAGGGACTTGAAGTAGTGGAGGGAAGAAATAGCCTAAACTACTCTATCCCTTTCAGATGTATTTTATTGTCTCAATAAACGTACCTGAACTTGAACAAGAAATTCATTCATACATCAAACACTAACCTCTAGTTCTTCTTAAGACTGACGTCATCAGAACATCTTGAGATCTACCCAAAGTGTCGTCACACTTCTTGCGAGTCACTGATGTTTTCCTCTCGTTACCTTAAATAATCCTTTACGAAGGAAAAACTTGTCAAATGAGAGACAACCTTAGGGAAAAGGAAAGCGTTCAACAGAACTTTAAACTCATTTATCGAGTCATGAAGGTTAGGAGATAACAGGAATAAGGGGATAGAAAATGACCTTTTCTATCCCCCGATAGAAATGATAGAAAATCACCTTTTTATCAAGGTGATTTTGAAGTGGGAAAAATTACACTCAAGAACTAAATTCTTAAGCTGTTGAAAGACACAGTATCCTAGAAACACGAGTCTGTACTTGAAGATGGTTAGCAAAGATGTTTAGGGCCGAAGCTGTGGAAGATTGAACTGGTGTCAGGTTTAACGTTTATCAACTGCGGGAGGTTTACCAAGGCCGCCACAAGAGCTTACTGGCCAAGCAGCAAGTCTGATGCTGGGCTTGAGGTCCTATCAACGTCCAACCCGTCCTCGCAAATTCGTATAGTCAATATTGACTTATTAAATATGTGCATAGGTGACATACTTAACATAATAGTTTCCCTTGAAAAGCTTCATAGAAAACACCGACCTTACCTAACCTACTTAGTATGTTAAGATAAGCATCTTATTGCTTCGTAATTACAATTATTACCTAACCTATACGTATAATAGGTTAAGTAACAATTGTAATTACGAAGCTATAAGATGCTTATTTTAACATACTAAGTAGATTAGGTAAGGTCGGTGTTTTCTATGAAGCTTTTCAAGGGAAACTATTATGTTTAGTATGTCACCTATGCACGTAACTAATAAGTCAATATTGACTATACGAATTTGGGAGCACGGGTTGCAACGTCTGGAGGGGATTTAATTCCATCACAAGAGCTTATACTGGTCAACTAGTAGGTATACTTTAGTTCTGAACATAGTCCAAGACTAAAGAAAACATACAGTACATACACCAAGAAGCGGGATACACCTCTCAGTGTATACTTATCCCTGCGTTCTGGAAGACAAAAACGGATACAGTAACCAGCAGCCAACACCCTGAAAGAATACTTTACACGTGTGCACGCTGGACACCTTAGACAACAACCAAATGCCCACACAAATGTTTGAAGCAGAGGAAGAGAATGAATTAAGGGATATTCCCATAACGTGCGAAACAGTCACGAAGAGTATTGACAAATTAATGGAATCTAAAGCCGCAGGTGTGGATGGAATTCAATCCAAAGTCGTAAAGGAACTGGCTGAAGAACTGTGTCTAACCACTGAAAGTCCTTGTCAGAAAATTTCTGGACCAAGGGAAAGTCCCCTTAGATTGGAAATATGCAAATGTCATCCCAACTTCAAAAAAAAGTCAGAAAGAGCTCGGCAGAAACATACCAATCAATCAGCCTAACCTCACATATCTGCAAGCTCACGGAGAGAATCCTAAGGGTTGGAATTATTCACCATCTCACAGTGCACAATCTTGTAAAATCAGGGAAACATGGTTCTGTTAAAATGGAACCTGTCTTCGGATCTCCTCATATTTTTGCAGACCAGCTATTCAGACAAAGGACTTCCACTGGACATAGTATACACGGACTTCTCTCTAAACCTTCAGATAAGGTACCACATGAAAGACTGACAAGGAAATTACAAGCATAAGGAATAAATGGTAAAATACTAGAATGGATAAAACAACGGCTAAAACAAATGAAACAAAGGGTTTTCTTAAACGGAAATAAATCTGACTTTAAAAATGTGGTTGGGGACACCACTCACCACAATATTTTTGTCATATACTTTAATGATGTAAATGAGGGGGGGCCTGACAGCTGAGTGGACAGCGCTGGCGATTCGTAGTCCTTCCGGGTTCTATCCCCGGCGGATGCGGATACAAATGGGTAAAGTTTCTTTCACCCTGATGCATCTAGAGAGAGAGAGAGAGACGGAGATGAGAGGAGGAGGAGAGAGACGAGAGGAGGGGAGAGAGAGATGAGAGAGAGAG
>WNGS01167840.1:4095600-4106439 GCA_020271785.1 Procambarus virginalis | reverse complement strand
GTTCACCTAGCAATAAATAGATTCCTGGGAGTTAGACAGCTGCTAAGGTCTGCTTCTTGGGGATGTGTAACAAATAGGAGGCCTGGTCGAGGACCGGCCGCGAGGACGTAAGCTCCAAATCATCTCAAGATAACCTCAAGAAGATGTAGATGGGACCAACTCCTTTTCTCATATATATCAATAATATAGATGAGAATAAACAGCTTAAAATTTGCAGGTGACCCAAAGATCTAGAGAGAGAGAGAGAGAGAGAACAATTTACATAAAGCTGCCAGAGCCTGGAGCTTAAAGGTTGCTCTGGTAACCTCAAACGTACATAAGCGAACCAATCTCTCCTCAGCACTCCTTGCAGCGACTCAGGTACAGCTCGTACCTGTACTGTATACCCACGACCCGTAATATGCGTCCTTACCTCCTCCAAGCCTCCGAGTGCCTCTACAGCCGCTTATGCTCCACCTCCGCTCTCAGGATCAGGCCTTGTAATACTCCTTGTTGGTTAGCGCAACTTGTAAGTTGTTGCTCCTTGTGGTGTGAGCGGTGTGCACTGGGCAACAAATGGCCTCGTCTCCTCCAACCTGCCATCTAGAGAGGCATGCAATTCCTGTCACACTGCCGTAGTAATAACCATAAATCCAGCAAGTTATTTGACCCGATCGATGTCTTGAAAAGCCGGGAGCTGTGAGTACTGGCCTGGAACACTGCCCGGGTCACGCTACCCATAGCGGGGGGTCGGCGGTGGGGGTCAGGGAAGGTCTTACCATTTTGCAACTGACTGGTCAATAACAAACCCTCCCACCTTCATTCCCATCTTCCCTCACCTTTTTTTAGCAGGAATGATTTTCTTACCCTATGCTTTCTATTCCACTTTGTATTATCTGCCCTTCTTCTCGGGTTCCTGTCACTACTGGTGGTCACTGGGCACACTCGTTTCCTCTCCCTCGTCCTCGAGACCCCAATCACCTCATTCATTGTAAGATTTCTTTGTCTTTGGCCTTCCCGTCCCTCTCTCTCTCTCTCTCTCTCTCTCTCTCTCTCTCTCTCTCTCTCTCTCTCTCTCTCTCTCTCTTTCTGTCGGCGTCCCTCTACTCCAATGTCCCATCCATTCTTACTTCCCCATCTTCCTCTCCCATCGCCACCTCCTTCTGCCCATTTCTCTGCTTTGCTCCTCTCTCTTCGCCTCTCGACACGTGCTCCATCTCCACCTCCCCTCAGAACATTTCTGTCTCTCCTCGCTACCATCATCTTCCATTTAGGAAGTAACGTTAGGTGTCATGCTGAAGACTGTCTACCCAGTCATCTGCAAATTTACTCACTTCTCTCTTCTGTTCTCTTGTTTACAAGATCTGTGTGTGCTCATGTCCTTGTGTCGATAGTCACGTTCTTTCCTGTTGAGGGTCTTGATTTCCCCCTTCATTTCCTACTGGTCACGGTCCTCTTGCTCCCTCTCCGCTATGCTCATTTCCTAGTGATTGTCTGGTTGTGGCTGATTAACTAGTTTTCAACCATATCTGAAGCGCATCCAACCCGATGTGCAGCTGGTCGTAATCTTCAGATGTTGTGACTCTTTCTCATTATTTTGTTATCGTTCTTAGACTTTCCACAGTGCAGGCGATGCAATCCATATTCGTCAGCATCTGCCTCGCCGCAAATACACCTATGAACAGTGTGGATAGGGGCAGGAAGGCGGAGAGCGACTGCAATACGGCGCTCCTGCGGATCAAGACGTGTGCCTGTCGCAGACATAGGAACTGCCAAAAGGAAGTGGGGATGTAAATCAAATGCATGGGGACGTCCATGTATTTGATTTGGGATTTGCCCAAATCTGTCTGTCTGCCTCCCATTTACCTGTTATTCTATTCATCCATCTATTTATCTATCCATCTGTCAATCCATCCATCTACTGTCTGTCTCTTTCATTGGCTCTGTCTGCCTCTCTCTGTCTTTGCCTCTGTGTCCCGGTATCTGTCGGTCTCATAAAAATTATAATTGTCTAGTGTTTAGGATCTCAGTGGTGTAAAAATACTACAGAATAGTTACCCCTTTACGCTAAGAACGGGCATGCCTTGAGAGTCCTTTGAAGCTATGGGAGCATCATCTGTTTTTTGTGAGTATGGTCACACATACTCTCTCCCACTTCCCCAGTCACTCCTCTCCCCACCTCTCTAGGGGAGGGGAGAGTGTGGGGAGAGAGAGAAGCTTTTAGAGGTCAAAGGTGCAATCTGATGAGGGTCCGAGTAGTTCCATGATGATTTTGTTGCCACAGTGATCTGTTGCCACAGTGATCTGTTGCCACAGTGACTGTTGAAACAGTGACTGTTGCTACAGTGACTGTTGCTACAGTGACTGTTGAAACAGTGACTGTTGAAACAGTGACTGTTGCCACAGTGAGAGCATATTTCATGAAGTCACAAACACATAGATTTGTATTTTATGGCCAACATGTGGTAGGTAGAATTAATTTGACAATTTTGGCGTGATCATCACATAAAAGTTTACGATGTCAAAAAATAATAATAATTCAGAGCAGAAAGTAATGGTATTTTGAGAAATTTTGTGCGGTAGGGGGGAGGGGGGAGGAGGGGAGGTTGTGGCAAAGTTTTACGTGGCAATATTTTGAAGCCATTATCGACCCACCCATGTTGGGCATGTAACCAACAACAATTATGTGAACAAATTTTGTGAGGCAACCCTCAAACGTCTGTCCTCCAACTTCAAATAAATAGACAGACAGACATTTCCATTTACACACACACACACACACACACAGCTGGAAAAAGTTCAGAGGTATGCCACTAGGCTAGTCCCAGAACTAAGAGGCATGAGTCACGAGGAAAGGCTGCGTGAATGAACCTCACGACACTGGAAGACAGAAAAGTAATGGGAGACATGATCACTGCTTACAAAATTCTAGGGGGAATTGACAGGGTAGATAAGGATAAATTGTTAAACACGGGTGGTACGCGAACAAGGGGACACAGGTGGAGACTGAGAACCCAAATGAGCCACAGGGACGTTAGAAAGAACTTCATCAGTGTCAGAGTAGTTAACAGATGGTATGCATTAGGCAGTGATGTGGTGGAGGCTGACTCCATACACAGTTTCAAATGTAGACATGATAAAGCCCAGTACGCTAAGGAATCTGTACATCAGATGATTGACGGTTGAGAGGCGGAACCAAAGAGCCAGAGCTCGACCCCCGCAAGCATAACTATGTGAGTACAACTAGGTGAGTTCACACACATATCTTTATTTCTTTATGCGGTAAAATCTCAAATAAACACTTTATATGAATATTAATTTAATTTTAGTGTTAGTCATTATCAAAACATTTTGTATGCCTATACATGTGGTATAATGCAATATTATGCAAGATAAATCATCAAAATTTAAACCTGAATTTGGATGGGTTTCCCTGTGCATGCAAAGTGATGGTCAATATCAGAGTTATATAAAATAGTTAATCATCCCTTTATGCAATCAGGCCAGACCGCAAACCATTTCTATGCAACAATGTAAAACACATGCTATTGATGAGTCCTTAATGAGAGAGAAAAATAAGTGATGCATATCAGAGAAAGAGAGAGAAAAGAGAGAGAGAGAGAGAGAGAGAGAGAGAGAGAGAGAGAGAGAGAGAGAGAGAGAGAGAGAGAGAGAGAGAGAGAGAGATATGTGTGTGTTTTTACTCACCTATTTGTATTCGCCAAATTGTGCTTGCAGATTGTCGAGCTTCGGCTCTTTGGTCCTGCTTCTCAGCTCTTAGTCATCTGGTGTAAATGATCTCGAGCCTATTGGGCTTTATCGCATCATTTAAAACTGTTTATTGAGTCTGTCTACACCACATTACATCACGTGTGTGTGTGTGTGTGTGTGTGTGTGTGTGTGTGTGTGTGTGTGTGTGTGTGTGTGTGTGTGTGTGTGTGTGTGTGTGTGTGTGTGTATGTGTGTATGTGTGTGTGTGTGTGAAATACCATGGTATTTCGGTTCTACGAAGGAAGATTATAAAGAGGATAGAATACATGTGGAACGAAAGAGGAGGAGGAGGAGGAGGAGGAGACGGAGGAAGAGGAGCGGCTAAAGAAAAACAATTGCCACAGATACAACCCTCACCATCACCACAACCCCCTCCCCCCCCCTCACTCTCACTCCACCACTCACCACCTCCCCCTTCATCACCAACTCCACCCACCTCACTCCGTTATCACCACAATCTATCACTATCTATCACTACCACCCCTCCTCCTCCCCTATCATCACCATCACCAGTGGCTGTGGCTGGTCAACGTTGCTATTCACAGTTAACTCGTCTTCTTAACAGGTCGCGTTTTGTACGTTATAGCCACCAACGTAACAAAGGCATCCTACTATGAAAAGCAACGGCTCACAGATACCTTAAGGGGTTTTCTATGCAGCAGTCTCGATAGGTTGGGTGGGTTGCTTGGGTTCATACGTTTCTGGTTTTAGCTTAGGAGGTTGGGTTTTTGACGGAGTGGCATAGTCCAGAGAACGCCGCCCTGGACCACCGCCCACTCTCACGGACCAGCCCCACGGACCAGCCCCACGGACCAGCTCAACGGACCAGCCCCATGGACCAGCCCCACGGACCAACCCCACCGACCAGCCCCACAACTGGTCGTGCCTACAATGAAAAGCGACCCCCCAGTCTGAAAATTGTGTGAGGGGGGACCCCCTTCTTGCTGCCCCTGGAGAGAGAGGACATGAGCATCTTGACACAAGTGGCCACATCATTATGGGGGTCTTCCTAAGGCCCGTAGGAACTTCTTGAGGAGCTCCGATCTTTTAGGGGTTCTTCTAATGTCAAAGCCCAACTTCTTGAAAGAACTCTCTGACATCTTAAAAGTTATCCTGCAGCTACTTTAAGATTTTCTGAACATCCGATCGATAAGATCTTCTTAATTCGTTGTGTCGGGGGACAGGCAGCCAGTGTATATATATACACTTGCTGTACTGGAGAGGTGATTTTGACTATATAGATGTGGTTTGCACCCAGCTGTCCACATCAAGGTGTTTACACCCAGCAGCACCAGCTGTTCCAACCATTTATACATCCAGCTGCACCAATACATTCTCTCCAACGCCAGACTCTACGTCTTGCAACACAGATCTAAGCTTCCTTATTTATTACTGTGTTTTGCAACATTATTTCATATAAAGCCGAAATCTGCCAGCCAATAATTTGATCATAAAGTATGCAACTTATTTTGTGTTTCGCACTTTTTTTTAATGTCGTCTACGGTGTAGTATTTTTGGTTTAATCGCAGGGTATAACTCCTATACTCTGCCCTCATATCCCAGCTTCTTGCCCTCATATCCCAGCTTCTTGCTCTCATATCCCAGCTTCTTGTCTTCATATCCCAGCTTCTTGCGTTCATATCCCAACTTCTTGTCTTCATATCCCAGCTTCTTGTCTTCATACCCCAGCTTCTTGCCCTCATATCCCAGCTTCTTGCCCTCATATCCCAGCTTCTTGTCTTCATATCCCAGCTTCTTGCGTTCATATCCCAACTTCTTGTCCTCATATCCCAGCTTCTTGTCCTCATATCCCAGCTTCTTGTCATAACATCCCAGGTCTCTCGTCTTCAGTAATGTTAAGAGCAGGGATCCCAACCTCCTTTTATCATTTGTGTGTGAGCAAATTAAATGAAAACTAAATTGAAGATGAAATGATTTATTTGCCGAGTGAGAATGCGGGAACCAACAACAATGAGATCTCAAGTGGTGCATGATCATGCACTTATAATATATTGCAGCTGCCCTTGCCTCTTGCTCTCATTTTCCATATATCATCAAAACATAAAAAGTATCAACAAAACCAGGACTTACCGCTAAACAGACGAGAATGTTGCCGATACCCCCAGCCAAGATGAACATGGCCAGGAAGAGGAATGAGAAGTCGTACTCGTAGCCATCGTCGCCGTCTGCTGTGGCGTTGAGGAAGAGGTCGTCTTCTGTGAGGTTGAGAGACAAGTGTGGATCGAGCTGCTGCAGGAGCTCCGGGACTCTACACTGCACTATATGCAGCGACGACGGCGGCGGCGTTGTCGTCGAAGGCGGCAAGGATGGCACTGGTAGTATGGGTAGTGAGGTGTTGGACGAGGGCTGAGTGGATGACGAAGGCGACGAGGGATTGATTGTCAAGTTATCACAAAGAGCAGATGAGCACGAGCCGAAGGAGCACAGGAGTTCGCTCCCGAAGGAGAGCACAGAGGTTAAAAAATTCTCACTAGTGTTAAATCTCAGCTCCCAGAAGCTGGAGGTGTTGTCTCGCCAGCAGGACAAGCAGGCATGAGCCCGTCTCGTGTCCTCCAGCGCCCCCGGGCTGACTGAGGTGTGATTGAACACGTCACTCTGCATGAAACCCCCGCTTCTCATGCAGTCTTTCATACTCGTCACCCAGCACGAGGCGTTAGGGGATACGATCTCCAACACATCGTTACACTGGAATGTTAGATCGCTACTTACGACACCCGCGGCGTTGATGTCACTGCCCACCCAGGCACAGTCTACCCGGTTACCGCCTGCCAGGGATACCACTGACCAAGGAAAGCCATCTTCCCCTCCGCTATCAAACATCTGCGACTGGACATCATCCACTCTTGGCACGCTGCTGTTGTAACTGAAGCCTTCCTCTTGAAGTCTGCCAGCCCCGGACGTCAGAGCATTGTGCGCTGACGTCTCATTGCCCTTCATCTTATTTTTAAGCCAATAGTCCCTAATTAAAGCGGCGATGCTCTTCATCGGGAAGTTCTGTATTCATGATCTTCCCGAGAAAAGAAGAGACGGCCCACCTGCAGCGGGCGCTGGACCGCAGAAGAGAGGGCGGGCTTCCTCTACCATAGGGTACCTTGCCATTGTTGATATCTAACTGGAATGTTACTGGAGACTTTTATCACATTTCAAATCGTCTCCCACAACACGGCTTTTACAAATACATTATCCGTTTGCCCTTCGGGATCACTATTTAATGAAAGTTAATTTTTTGAATTTCTGGGATTAAGACAATCTAGTATTTCCTACGTACTCGAGTAATTTATAAATCATAACACACAGATTATTTGCCTTTCTTCGGTATTCGTCCTCTGGTAAGCGACATATCATACCATGAATAACTTGTCATATCTTCATTATTTATACAAATTACTGAAAGGTTAATTACAAGATTAATGGGCCTGCTAAAAGGGATTAATTTGACATTAATAATTAGCTCTATTCACTAAACGTCCGAGGATGAGATTTCTCTTTCTTATGAGTGTGCCTGAGGAGAGTGGGGACGCCCTCTGTCTTGGAGACTCGCCTCCAAAACGAGGAAAACTTTTTCTCTTGACACTTTCTAAAGGAAAGTTTCTTGTTTCTCAGGACCACAACTGCTGGAGAAGAGTTTTACTGGGCCCCTCACAGCCTCCCAAGCTCTCTCTTGCCACCAAGATGCTGTAATAATAATACTGGACTGAAATATCAGAATCTTTGTTTATATATATGATTTTTTCTTCAGATGTTGAGGATGACAGACCAGTACAAACACCTGGATGGAATAACTCTATACCTCCAGATTTATTGCAATTTGTTAAAATAACTGTTGACGACACAAATAACTTGGTTGTATAACCATGTAAAGGACAAAACTTTAACATTGAAAAACTTAATGCCACCACCAGAAAGACATAAACTCGAAACCAACTTTGATGACTTTTGTTTTGTTTTAGCCCGGTAAGAGTTCCTGGAAGACCCAAATGGTCCCGGAATTATCACTCGCTGCACTTTTTAGCCTTCTCAGGGCTAACACTTCGCTAACAAGCCGTAGTTCCAGGCAATACCTAACTTTGAAGAATCCGGAAATGTATTACATCCAAATGCTGTACTCTGGGCTTAGAGCCCAAATCCCATGATAACAAGAGGAATCATTGCATGGCTTTTCTGCGTTCACTAGGGCATGATTTTCCTTTTATTTCCTTCTTATCTTAAGCCGCCTCAGTCACGTTCGAACCCTAACACGCCTCTCTTTTCCATAGCCAGACAGAGCTAATTAATCTTCAGGTAGGGACTGAAAGGATTGGCTCCCTGAGGCAGTGTCTGGAATATGGCTCTCTTGATTTTCCAGATTTTTCGGGGTGAATCTTCATTCTGAATAGAGTCTCGTCTCCGCAGCTAGCTCCTCTGAATAACCTGGAAAAGATACGGAAATATTAGATATATGAATATAAAGATTACGTTTAGTCTCTCTCACGGTACATTCTGAGTTCTGAGATAAAGTCACTTGAAAGAAAGATGTTTTCCTCCAAAAGATCCTCAGAGGACTTACAAGTTAAACTTAACAGTTGTGGTTTTAAACTTACACGTAGCTGCGCCTGCAGACTGTATCAGCTGGAGACCACCACAAAAATAACTGGTAATGATAATATATCCGGGAACTGTCAATCGTACACAGGAAACGTAATATTACCTTCTTACTAAGAATGATGTGTTCACTGTCTTTGAGACATGTAGCAGTGAAGAGATGGCTTTTAATGACCTTTAAATTTATTTAAAGTGGACTAGGCAATTCTGAGTAAGGTTTTACTTATCGCTAGGCTAGCGGGGGAACCAAGGAAAGGTAATTATGAGCGAGCCATCGCGACTTGGAAGGAATATACGAACAAGGAAGTGGAATAGGACGGGGTGAATGAACGGCGTATCGGGGGATTGAACGTCAACTTGCATTAAGCCAGGCCATCATTGTATACCGACCAGCTAGCTCAAGCGGTTGGTCAGTGAGGAAATTAAAATGCTTGACAATACAAATTCACGTTCACATGCCAGTTCAAGAACGTAAGTTCACAGCACTGAGTTAATTAACCATGGCCAGAATATCCATATACTTCAGTGGTTCCTAACCTGTGGTCCGAGGACCTCCTCGGGGTCTGCAAGCTAATTTCAAAATTTCAAGAAGAAGCTCCAGCGTAAAATATATAATTTACTAACGAAAATGATGCTTGAGATAAACTTGAAATTTTTCCATTTATTTTTTACTTTTTTGCTCTTGGTTGTAATATTATTAACTAAGAATGGGAACTTTGGTGGTGTCATGTTTATCACAAGCTCTGATTGGCTGTTGATGACATTATACGAAAATCTGGGATGTGATTGGTGGGCCAGAACCTTCAGCTGTGAACGATAGTTTACTTGTGAGTGTAACATTCTGGAACCAATATCGAGAATTGGCTTTATGTTACCTATAGATGGATATTTTTGTCAAAAGTTTGTAATTTTATTTCTTCATATACAAGCGAATAAAGTAATGCACTTACATGCGTTCACACTAAACTAAAAGAAAGAAAAGTTTTCTGAATATTATTTATTATACATATTTTCTCCAGTTACGTTTACACCTACCCTGTTGCCTGCATCACGGAACACCAGGCCTGTTGCCTGCATCACGGAACACCAGGCCTGTTGCCTGCATCACGGAACACCAGGCCTGTTGCCTGCATCACGGAACACCAGGCCTGTTGCCTGCATCACGGAACACCAGGCCTGTTGCCTGTACATTTAGAAGCAAGCTAGATACAGTTACACCGACTACTACTGCCCCCCCCTTTTTCCTCACGTTTTGCTTTTCAGTGGCAGTTAGCGGTGCCAGCCGCCCGTGTATGGTCAGCTGGACAATTCCGCCAGGCCTCCTCACTTGCCACTAGTGCTGTTGTTAATGGCGGCGCCGGACAGCAAACCACTTTGGGGGCCTATATTGGGGTCATAAACAAAAGACGTGCGACGGACATCACACATTCACAAAGCATTGAGTATAGCGCAGGCGACGGGTGATATGTAAACATTCACGGGACACAGGGCAATGACGGGCACACGGGACCGACATCACACAGTTTAGACAGAAGGGGCAGGACGTAACGCGGGTTAAGAATAGGCGACCTGTCTCTCTCCTGCAGCGCCAGACCCGTTCTAAAAACGCAATAATTCCTGCTATTTCATCTCACTTTACGTGGCTTTTATATCTCTCACGGAGATCAGCTGAAATAAACAGCAAGGAAAGAGGGAAGGTTCGTATGGAGGGGTTAGAGGAAGGGGGAAGGGACGATTATACCACATGACGGAAGGGAAACTTAAACTGGGAGAGGGGAAGGGAACTTCCGCCCTGAAAAGGACCTTACACGGTAAGGAGAGGGGGGGGGGGGGCGTATAGCCAGTGGGAATAGGAGCAGAAACCCTGTGAGGGGAGGTGAGCCTATATTGTGAGGGGACTCTAAAAAGTGTGAGATTGGGGGCACCTCACGGGACAACACCTATGATAGGGTGTTAAGGTCTGTTGTTTTTGGACTTTCAAGCCGGCTGTAGCGCACTTAAAATCCGTCTGGCTTGCAGAAACGGGTCCATATTGCGGACTGCAAGTACAGAGTTCCATCCGGTCTGGTAGGATCCATATCCGCCCTTGAAGAACAAATCCCTCTCTCTCATCCAAGTCGCATTACATACAAGCCAGAACCATGTATTTACGTTGCTACAAAGTTACTTGAACGTTTGTAACATAACAAAAAATAACGTTGTGGGCACGATGCGTGATGGTCGCTGGTGACCGCTGCCTCTGTGTCGTCCACCAGGGGGGCCCGTCCAAGGTCAGAGCGGCCAGAGCACCAGGCAGCGGCGACCATTACTGTGGCTGCTGGGATCTGGTCATATGGGACGGGTTATGCGCTCCATTGCACAGAATTATATCAGTATACCATCTGCCTTGAGCCTTAATTGTGGGGCTGTCCTATCTCTCAGGAGCCAATACGTCCTTAGTCGGATTTCTACCCTCATATTCATAACGTGAAGGAAGAGAGAGAGAGA
>WNGS01167840.1:4013162-4027707 GCA_020271785.1 Procambarus virginalis | reverse complement strand
AGTACAAAACCGGTACCTAGTGGCCTAGTCCGCCCTGGAGAAGCCAAGAAAAAACTTCACTCAGGAAGCTTTGCGCGTTTCCGGCTATAGAGGCGGTGAGAGCCAACCAAGATGGATGATTGCAACTGGCTTTGTTTACAAGTGGGTTGATACCTTATGGGTTGGCGAGGCCTCAAGCCAGCCATCAAGGAGGTGCTCCCCGCCGCTCGTCACGGTAGTGTGGGTCGAGGAATGAGACGAGGGGCGTCGGAGAGGTGGTGTAGCGTGTCCCTTAGTGCTGGCCATGACAGCAGGCGGCGGCGAGAAGAAACGTGGAGCCCATTAATGGTGGAGGATAGTGAGACCCCTTCGTAGTGGGACCAGGGATGGCTAGACCCGTTGGTAGTGGGGCTAGGGGTGGCTAGACCCCTTGGTAGTGGGGCTAGGGGTGGCTAGACCCCTTGGTAGTGGGGCTAGGGGTGGCTAGACCCCTTGGTAGTGAGGCTAGGGGTAGCTAGACCCCTGGTAGTGAGGCTAGGGGTGGCTAGACCCCTTGGTAGTGGGGCTAGGGGTGGATAGACCCCTTGGTAGTGGGGCTAGGGGTGGCTAGACCCCTTGGTAGTGGGGCTAGGGGTGGCTAGACCCCTGGTAGTGGGGCTAGGGGTGGCTAGACCCCTTGGTAGTGGGGCTAGGGGTGGCTAGACCCCTTGGTAGTGGGGCTAGGGGTGGCTAGATCCCTTGGTAGTGGGGCTAGGGGTGGCTAGACCCCTTGGTAGTGGGGCTAGGGGTGGCTAGACCCCTTGGTAGTGGGACCAGGGATGGCTAGACCCCTTGGTAGTGGGGCTTGGGGTGGATAGACCCCTTGGTAGTGGGGCTAGGGGTGCTAGACCCCTTGGTAGTGGGGCCAGGGATGGCTAGACCCCTTGGTAGTGGGACCAGGGATGGCTAGACCCCTTGGTAGTGGGGCTTGGGGTGGATAGACCCCTTGGTAGTGGGGCTAGGGTGGCTAGACACCTTGGTAGTGGGGCTTGGGGTGGATAGACCCCTTGGTAGTGGGGCTAGGGGTGGCTAGACACCTTGGTAGTGGGGCTAGGGGTGGATAGACCCCTTGGTAGTGGGACCAGGGATGGCTAGACCCCTTAGTAGTAGGGGCCAGGGATAGCGAGACCCCTTGGTAGTGGGGCCAGGGATAGCTAGACCCCTTGGTAGTGGGGTCAGGGATAGCGAGACCCCCTTGGTAGTGGGGCCAGGGATAGCTAGACCCCCTTGGTAGTGGGGCCAGGAATAGCGAGACCCCTTGGTAGTGGGGCCGGGATAGCTAGACCCCCTTGGTAGTGGGGCCAGGAATAGCGAGACCCTTGGTAGTGGGGCCGGGGATAGCTAGACCCCCTTGGTGGTGGGAATGATGGATGGTTGAATTGCAAAATTGATGAAGACAGAATTGAGAAGGAATCATAATCACTTATGATTCAAGTTTATGAACCCAAACGTTTTATTACAGAGATAACAAAATAACTTACGATATATTCACGATATATTCAAAGGCGTAACACGATCACTTACGATATTTTTCCAAAGTAGAATCACCGTGAAATGTATGTAACAACCCACTGAATCTTGTTTTATGTGAATAAATACAAATGAAGAATTCAAAGTAGAAGAACCATGGACTATGTTATCCAAAGAGGCCCTTCAGACTGCTCAAAGGCAACCCAGAGATAGTAATCAATGTACCACCTGCGCTTGGAACAACCCAGGAATCTCATTATGTTACCCGATAATTTGTTTCATAAATCATCGAACATATAATACCAGTTATAATATATATATATATATATATATATATATATATATATATATATATCCCTGCCATGCCCTCAAAAACATGTAACCTTAAATTTTGTATCTTAAAATTGAGGTGGATTAGTTTTCGCTTTATGCCTAACTTGTGGAGTTATAATACATTTTCTGAACTAATTAAAAGTTAAGGATAAAGAGAGGACACAATGCTCCCCCAAAACCCTCCCTTGCACGAGGGAGAATTCGCGGAATCGACCAATTCGTTCAAAATGCGACGCATTTCTAAAAATAACAGCGACGTAATATCAACGTTTTCTATGTATCGGCCCCGATATAGTAAAGTAAGTCAATTTTATCCAGGTAAGTACATTTATAGTTGATTTACAGACATAATGTTGGATTTATAGATAGAGCTAGTACATACAATACCTAAAGCCACTAGTACGCATAGCGTTTCGGGGAAAATATGATATGCTAATATGATATGATATGATAGCCATGTTGTTTGGAGTAATGTGTTTCTGGTTAGGAAACAACATTTGCATTTTTTTTTACGGAGTGGCAAATCTAGAGAAGAGGCTGGAGTGTAACACCTTGCCGAGCAAATGCCTGTTAAGAAAGCTTTGACGGAGCTCCTCGGCTCAGCTGCTTCCTTCCACTAGTGGCTCTGTCCAAGCGTCAACAGGCCGCACTGCAGCAGCCTGTACAATACACGAAAACAGATGTACACAGACATCTAGTGTGAGACTGAACAACTGGCTTAGTACACTTAGTACACAACTGGCTTATTATTTGTTCAGTTGCTTAACTGGCTTAGCTCCAGATGTACAGAATTAGCAGCACTACCACTTGTTACTAACACACTGACAGATACTGGAGGAATTATATTCAGTGATTCAGTCAGATCTTCATACCCTTGAGAGCCCAACGTGCACAATAGTTTAGTTTTAGTTCATTTATTATGCACCCCATACACATCCCGTGGGCTGTAGTGGAAAGGGTTACAGAGGCACATAATGGGCTCAGGGACTGAGCCCCACAATTCATTTAGCTAAGCAAGTTACAATATATATGGTGGGAATGTTGCATCATCCATTATAAACAGCATAATTAATCCACAGACCAAAAGTTTCCAAATTTCATTCAATAAGAATAACTTTTCTCGAGGGACAGGCAGCCTGTGTATATATGAACATTAGGGTTATATCGATGTCCTCTTAAGGTCGAACTATTGAACCTCTCCCAGGATGCAACCAACCAGGAGTTAGACAACAATCAAACTCCTGGGTACCTATTTGCTGCTAGGTGAACAGATGCATTAGGTGAGGGGGAAGCGCGCCCAACTACTTCCGTTCCTCCCGGGATTCAAACCCGGAATTCTCGATTGTGATGCGAGAACGAACCCGACTGTACTACCGGGATCCAGGGCAGGTAGGTGGCTGTAGATAATGAATCCTCCCCAATGGTGATCATTCCTACTGTACTCACCTAGTTGTGCTTGAGAGGATTTGACCTTTGACTCTTTGGTCCCGCCTCCCAACTGTCAATCAACTGGTGAACATATTCCCGAGGAATCACTGTGAACTATGTGAGCTGGGACACACTCTCCATCACTATATATCTGATCGCCCCGTTATTAACGACTTCAGACCAAATGGATATGAGCTGCTTTGAGCTCTGTAACTACTTCAAGCACTCACGAATATTGGAAGGTATCCTTGCGATTTATCCAGAGTTTGATAGTACGGGCTAGTAGACCAAGGACTTGCATCTCATGATTTCTGATTACATTGATCATCCTGTGAGATGGGGGTAACTGTGTATAATCTTTCATACAGAATAGGACAGCATCACATTGCTGTGTATACCTAAGCTTGTTAATACAAAAATAAAAAATTTGACGAATTCATAACTCTTGATCTGTACTCTGTAAACCTTCATATAGAATAAGGTTTATTTTATAACGCAACACAATCTGCTTTCACAATTCTGTTATCAGAACAATAACAAACTCTGCTTTCAGACAACACTCAGCCCCTTTGTTTAAATCCCTAAACATGCTAAACATAACCTCACTTCACACATTATCTTATGCCATCTACATTTACAAAACCCTGTTCTTAAATGCAAATCCTGCTCTGAAACTCTCCCTGGACAGATGTAATAGGACCCATAATCACCACACCAGAAATAAATATATCTTTGATATCCCCAGAGTCAAATTTAATCTGTGTAAACACTCTATGCAAATAATGGGACCTAGTCTATGAAACTCACTCTCTAATGAATTGAAAAGCTGTCCAACTTTTGCCTTATTCAAAAGCAAAAACAAAAAGTACCTAATTTCATCTTCATAGTTTCCTACTCTGTGCTTGAAACTTGCACTGTATCTAGTGCTACCCAATCCCCCAATATTTATGTACCTAAGCCATACAACTTTACCATTGTGATCATTGCTGTCATCTTATATGTGCTATCAATATGCTTTATTGTGCCTATTAATCTTTGACAAATTATTAATCAAGCTATCGCTGCTATCAATCAAAGCTGTCAATGTGTTTTAATATACCTACTAATCTCTCACAAGTGTTTCTTACCATGTACTTGCTAACATTTTATAAATTTTGCTAGAATTTACCTACTTAATATTATCTGTTAGATTAAGGACCTGCCCGAAACGCTGCGCGTACTAGTGGCTTTACAAGATTGTAAACACAAGGCTATGTATCCTCACAAACCCAATGTATCTTCTTGAATATATATATAAATAAATTAGATTAAAAAGTAGATTAAATAAATAAATAAATAAATAAATAAATAAATAAATAATGATATGTACGCCTGAGCTTAATAATAATAATAATAATAATAATAATAATAATAATAATAATAATAATAATAATAAATCCTTTCCACGGCTGAGGGCATCTCACAGTCACCTTACTGCGATTTACTGAAGATTTAGAACTTCAGCAATAATGAACGAGGATAGTGTATTTAATATAAAAATAAATGAAAAAAAAACAGCGAAATTAAAACGTAAACGGATGTTTATTTGTTAATATTGCTATAAGTTTTTAACTGGCAAAGAAATTCTCATTGAATGCACCTGCACACAATATTAAAGTAATAAATACATCATTAAAATATTAAAAATATTAAAAATATTATTAAATATAATGTTAAAGTAGGTTCCCGAGTTCGATTCCTGTGCAGGACGAAGACGTTTGGGCATGTTTTCCTGCACCTGATGTATCATTTCATCTGGTGGAAAGTAGGTACCCGGAGTCACGCAACTGTTAGTGGGTTGTATCTAAGGGCCAAGGTCAGTGATTGATCAGGGGGGGGGGCGATCTCGACAAGCTGTCTATACTCAACTTTGAAAAACCAATACTAGAAAACTAAATTTTGTATTAGTTAGTGTTATAATAAATTCGTTTTCTATAAACAGAAGTAAAAGAAAATATTATATTAATGGGTAACTATTGTATCTGGCTTTTTCAACATTTTGGTTTAGTCTAAGACTATTTAAAAATAAACTTTATGCAATAAAATACTGACGATTATAAGACAGGATTGCTCCACCGCCAAGAACAAAGCTGTCTTATGATCACCGATCCATATACTGGCCGTTGGCTGGTGAATTGGATAAACCCAACAATTTTCACGTCTCCCACAACAACATCTATGGATCATCCAATAAAATCAGCAGACTTCTAGATGTTACTACTGCTCGGCTTAGACTCGGTTACAAGATATCTCTGGGAATTCTCATTATCTGCTGATGTAGACCTGACCAAATGTAAACTGTGTCAACAAAATTATTTGCACACCCCTCCGTCACTATGTGATGGAGTGCGAAAAGATACGTGAATTTAGAGACAATTCTATAACCAATGTTCCAGCGATGTGTAAATATTTCATTCAAAATGATCTGCTACCAGAAATTTTAGCCAAATATCCCCAGTTTGCTAACTGTAGGTAGTAACTAAGTTATTGTAACCTATCCACCGCTGCCCGCTGGATGGGGGGCGGTGTGCAGGACAAACATATAAATTGTGACACTAGCTCTCCACATATGTCAGTTGCTTAATTTAGAACCTGTACTTGAGGTCGATCTCGAACCCATTGTTGATGTGACGACTTATATTGAATTTTGTAACTAGCTCATCAAGATTGTAACTTGCTTAGCTAAATGAATTTTTGGGTTCAGTCCCTGAGCCCATTATGTGCCTCTGTAACCCTTTCCACTACCGCCCACGGGATGGTTATGGGGTGCATAATAAATGAACTAAACTAACCACAACAATTGTAAGTTTTACGGCCTCCCTTTATTAGAGAAGTGATATATAAATAAAAGTTACAGACCACTGACAAAATTTATTAAAAAGGGGGAACGATACAGGTTATTGGACTTTTCTCAAGCATTGATGGGGTTTTAAGACTGGTGATAATTACACTTTAGTTTTCTTCTCTTTCTTCGTTTTCTTTTTAGTTTTCTTTCATCTTTTATTTTTTTCTTGCTATGTAATTGTTATCATTTTTATAAATTTTGCAAGTATTTACCTACTTAAAACACTTTCGCGGGCCACAGACGACGCTCGCGTCACCCATTTTTGTCCCGTTGCCTTGCCGACGACGCGCACTGCGTCACTCATTAAAATATTTGTTAAAAATTTAAATTTTATCTGATCAATCTGGTAGTGGTTTTAAAATGAGCGCCTTTAAATTGCGCACAATTTAGCACCCATATGTCACTTGAGCAGGACATATATTTATATCTTGAATGCACCTCAAGCGGCATTGGAAAAGAAATATTTCTATAAAATCCAATTCTTATCCGATCGACTTGGGGATAATTTAAGCATGTTTACCATTAAATTTTCGTTTTTTCTAATAGTCACATAGCCTATTATTGAAAACGGAGTTAGCTTGTATCTTCGTGGTAAAACTATTGTAAAATGTTGACATGACCAGTGTAATCAACGAAGTTTTTTATTTGGTGCCGGTCACACGCATCCTTGTGTGACATTTTATACATATGTTCTTCTAGAACATTCTATTGCGAACATATTGGTATAAAAATTAAGTACGTACATCGAAAATTGACGTCAGGACAGTGAAAAGAATAAGACTTTTCAAAAGGTGTTTCGCCGATCTGCCGTCAGGTAGAGGTAATACTTCAGCCACTTTCCACACTCTTGCTGGTGGGCCGCGAACATGATTCTACATTTATATGCATATGCCCGTGAAGGGAATTTTATTGCGGTCACAATGATACAAAAAAAAACCACGAATAAAAATTAGGGGGTTGGCAAACATAAAAACATCGTAAACATTGATGCCCGGTTTGACGCTCACGGCTAACGAACGCCGCATTTTCTTATTCGGTGTGGTTCTCATGTTGGATTTGGTGACAATTTATGTATATATTACTCTAGAGCATTCTCTCGCGAACACAATGATACCAAGTTTAAATACATACCGCGAAAATTAAGCTCACCACCCTGAAAAGATTATAAACATTTTTTTGCTGACGCGCCGTAGGCCAACCCGTCGGGATCACTTACTGGATATTGTGGGCCTATTCACTGGGCGCGCGAAAGTGTAAATTTTAAAAATAGAAGAAGATAAATAGAAGCTGGAAACGCAAATGAGTCTTAAGAAATATAAGGAAGTTCTCGTACCACATGGGGGGGGGGGGTGTCCACACATGGAACGCACTGAAAGAAGTTGTAGAAGCCAACTTAATCGATGCTCGAATTGTTTCGAGCATCGGTTGTTGCTGAGTGCCACAGACCCACTGGATGCCACGTGCCTGCTGAGTGCCACAGACCCACTGGATGCCACGTGCCTGCTGAGTGCCACAGACCCACTGGATGCCACGTGCCTGCTGAGTGCCACAGACCCACTGGATGCCACGTGCCTGCTGAGTGCCACAGACCCACTGGATGCCACGTGCCTGCTGAGTGCCACAGACCCACTGGATGCCACGTGCCTGCTGAGTGCCACGGACCCACTGGATGCCACGTGCCTGCTGAGTGCCACGGACCCACTAGATGCTACGTGCCTGCTGAGTGCCACGGACCCACTGGATGCTACGTGCCTGCTGAGTGCCACGGACCCACTGGATGCTACGTGCCTGCTGAGTGCCACGGACCCACTGGATGCTACGTGCCTGCTGAGTGCCACGGGCCCACCGGAGCACCACAAGGTAGGTCCCAAGGTCCCGGTGCCAAACATAATGAGATTTAGTTTCCTCTCTCAAGGCTGCGTGTCTCGTTGAGTATATTTGCATTCAATTTACTTGGCACCCTTCCACACCCAGGGGATACACCCTGGCACCCTACCACACCCAGGGACACACCCTGGCACCCTACCACACCCAGGGACACACCCTGGCACCCTACCACACCCAGGGGACACACCCTGGCACCCTACCACACCCAGGGACACACCCTGGCACCCTACCACACCCAGGGACACACCCTGGCACCCTACCACACCCAGGGACACACCCTGGCACCCTACCACACCCAGGGGACACACCCTGGCACCCTACCACACCCAGGGACACACCCTACCACACCCAGGGACACACCCTGGCACCCTACCACACCCAGGGACACACCCTGGCACCCTACCACACCCAGGGACACACCCTGGCACCCTACCACACCCAGGGACACACCCTACCACACCCAGGGACACACCCTGGCACCCTACCACACCCAGAGACACACCCTGGCACCCTACCACACCCAGGGACACACCCTGGCACCCTACCACACCCAGGGACGTACCCTGACACCCTACCACACCCAGAGACACACCCTGGCACCCTACCACACCCAGGGACACACCCTGGCACCCTACCACACCCAGGGACACACCCTACCACACCCAGGGACACACCCTGGCACCCTACCACACCCAGAGACACACCCTGGCACCCTACCACACCCAGGGACACACCCTGGCACCCTACCACACCCAGGCGACACACCCTGGCACCCTACCACACCCAGGAGACACACCCTGGCACCCTACTGATGTGTGTCCCTACCACCAATTTTGCTCCCCACATTCTATCGCCACCATGGGGGCTTTCACAGTTCCCATTATATTTTTCCGTGATCTAGGTCCCCGAGACAAATAGTTTAGCTCTCATTATCTGTGATGATTTTGCTGCTCTCTGCAGTTCATCTGTTCGTGCCTTGTTGTTGTCATCATATATCTATTAGTGATATTAGTGACTTCTGTTGCTGGGGGATTTTTAATGCCCAGGACCAGTATGTTATCTCATCTGATGTCAGAGTTCCACTGACATCAGATGTCAGTGGAACTGACCGTGGATTTTATTTTTATTTTTATTTCGATATTCCGGTTCCTCAAACTTCCACTATCACTTTACTAGGAGTGCCACTCCCCTTCCATGTTGTTGCTTCCTTTCATTCCTTATTACTTGTTATCCCCCTTTGGAAACGTTGAATCGATATCATATCTCATTGTAGTTTCCATTATTGCAATTATTTAAGGATTTCACTAACCTTATATTGTAATTAATTTGCTTGTTACTCCATCAGCATTGGTGTACAACACCTTGAGAGTCATCTCTAACATTTATAGAATGCACAGAACTGTTTTGTCCATTTGTTTCTATTGTATGGGAGAGAGAAAGAGCGTTTGAATGAGATGCATCTTTGACCTTAGATTCAACCTTGGATCTGGCCTCTTCTTTCCTTTCAGCTAATGCCGTCAGGTTGGACTTGTACGATGTATTACCATGTAATCTTCAGGCTAAACACACAAAACTCACCCGTTTAACTTCATGTAACTTACAGCAAATATAGCGAGTGAGGACACTGAACAAAGTTCCTAAATTGTTTACTTTTTATTATAAGTTTATTTCTAGAAATAGAGGAAAAACAATCTTGGGGTGGAGGTGAGGAGAGGTAGTGCGGGGGGGGGGGGGGGGGAATGCTGGGGGAGGATAAATTATGCAATGTTGTATAATATCACTGAAAGTCGAAAACAAGGCCGTAAGTTGGTCGGGAGTATTGTTCAGGTGTGTGTGTGTGTGTGTGTGTGTGTGTGTGTGTGTGTGTGTGTGTGTGTGTGTGTGTGTGTGTGTGTAATTGTATATAGTTATATACGGACACGTGCTCGAGGACGCCTCGCCTGAGAACAGGTGTATTTGCAACCTGTCCTCAGGCCAGACTCGTTAAAGCAGCGTTTCGTCCCCCATGTCGCATTCATTTTTACATATTGCGCATTAAAAATATGTTTGTTCTCGTAAATAAATTAAAATCATATTAAGTTCAGTGCATTGTAAGGCGTAGGTTGGTTTAGGTTCTGTTGGCGATTGCTCATCTGAGTTTCCAATCTCCATGTGTGTGCCCGCTCTCTGTGTTTCCATCCACGGTATACAGCTTCCAGCTACTTTAGGTTGCACGTGTTGCAGCCTAAAGTACTACTATATTACTAATAATATCCAAGCAACAGGTAACAAACAAACAGCAAAATATCAGAGATAAAAACCAAAAAATAATAGGTAGACTAACAGGTCCCAGAAACAGCCTGGCGAGCACTGGTTATCGTGACAACCAAGATGAACTTGTGATATGTTGTACAATGAAAAATAAATGAGGGCAGACAAACACATTCCATCAGAAGCCTCACTAGTCCGTTACCCCACTCTCTAAATCCTATCAGCCCATATAGGGATACTGCAAAACTCTCAGCCCATACGAGTTGCAGCCGTTCACAATAAGAAAAACAAGACGTCAGTAGAAAACTATTGGAAAGGCACCTTAATATAACTAATTAGAAATACGCAGTTTGACTAAATTGGCAAAGCAGCACCTTAGATCTCTTGCCACAGCCTCATGATGGTCCAAGAATCTCGACTGTGGACTGGATACTGTAAGTGCATTTGAAAGGATCTGGCATAAAGGAATTAAGCGACTAAGCTGCTGAATTAGTCGGCTGATGCGACTAAGCTGGGAATCTTCTGCACCTCAATGCAACTACTTAAGAACTGAAACGTCTTCGTTAACGTGATCAAATCGTCCTCCTGCGTTACCAGAGGCGTGTGAACCAGCTTCCCTGTGGAGCATTTACTGTGAACACGTTGTATTGAACAGGGTGAGAATAGCTTGAGCTACTTCATTCCTTTGAGTGCATTTATACCTAAATAAGCACTTAAATTTAAATTAAATTTCTACTCCGATGACATCAAGTTAATACCAGCCGCTGACGCCAACACATGATTTTACACGAACTTAAGGAAATAATAGGATGTATATCATACCAAATAAAGCTTTAAAACTATTTCATCTTGGATACGACGTTGGCAAAGGATTATTACATCCTCCCCCTCCACCCCCCCCCCCCAAAAAAAATATTTATTTAACTTCCAGACATCTGGGTGTCTGGGAGTTAAATACCCCAGAATTCCTACCTCTTTTAGGGCTCCGAGTATGGTGTAGTGGATACAAGTGCATACTTGCCATCTTGATGACCAGGGTTTGAGTCTCCTAGTGGGTGTGTCTAAAGATATATATATATATATATATATATATATATATATATATATATATATATATATATATATATATATATATATATATATATACATATATATATACCAATGCCGGCGGGGAAGTGGTTCATATAGCTCAGGCTATCACTTCTTTATGTCCGGTCGTGATGGTCAAGTGGTTTAAGGCATCCCTGTACATACCAGTTGCGTTGCTCCTGGGAGTATGGGTTCGAGTCACTTCTGGGGTGTGAGTTTTCAGTTGTATCTAGTCCTGGGGACCATTCAGGCTTGTTTGCATATATATATATATATATATATATATATATATATATATATATATATATATATATATATATATATACTGATTACTATAGCCGAGGCAACAAATTTACCGTCCTGTTATAAGGCTAGACAGGAAAATACCGATTTACAAGATGTAAATTTCCATATTAGGAGAAAATCTCGATGATAACATGTCCCCTCACTTGTTAAAAATATTAATCAAATGTGCTAGGAAACTAACTTGTATACGGCGGGTAGTGCATCACCTGGATGCTATAGGGGGTATGGATCATACTACTTGCAAATTAGATCTATAATGGAACACTGTGCGCTAATTTTAGATTCTTTTCTGGTCTTTGTTTAAGTTATTAGACAAACTTCAAAACAGTTACGTATTCAGTGCAAAAAAAAAAGTAAGAAGTTCACGACTTGCTCAAGCCTAGCGCCTGCCTCTTGCTTAATATTTACTTGTACTTGACCCAGTACCATACCTCCAAAACTTTCCAACACACGAGAGATGAGGCTGGTCTTTACAAAGTTAATAATATGCATGCCTACCATTTAGCTTCTCTACAAGTCTCTCCCTAAAGGCTAAACTATCAAACAAGAAGAACGCTTTGTAACAAGCAGGTAAATGTTCCCTTGTTACCCGAAATACTAATAACTATGGAACGCATTTTAGCAACAGTCCGGCGAACATGATAGACTGTCCCCAACAATTCCAAAAAGTTGCTAAACACGAAGAGAATACAAATAATTATGTCTAAAAAAAATGTACAGCTCAGACTTTTAAACTTCAAAACAAACTAAGAAATTAAAGAAAAATATACACTCTATATACACTTAAAGCGGCTACAACATTATATATACGAAAAAATAATAATTCACAGAAGACGACTCATTTTCTGCCCAAATGCGTGCAGAATTGAACGGAAACAAACTACTGGTGACCACTTCACGGCGACGCAAACTACCAGAGGCAGCCGGGCTCGGGCGCTCTCAGGTAGGCTACAACTACTGTTGAACAAATCCACAAGGGCCGTGACGAGGATTCGAACCTGCGTCCGAGAGCTTCCCAGACGCTGCCTTAATCATACAATTGCTGTTGCTTTGCGCCTCGATGAACCTTTGATGCTGTAAATTCATATTTCAAATCCATCAAGTGCGATTATAATTTTAATAAAATATGTTATAAATGGAAAATAAACAAAAAAATAAAAAAATGCATAGTCAATTTTTTTTTATCGCGGACGTTTTTATTATTATTTGTTTTGGGGGGCTTTAAGATTTTAAATTTTAGAATTATTTGTTACAGCTTATATAAATTTACACATTTAAACAAAAAAAATCAGTTTTGCTAATTTTTAAGCATTAAATGATGCTCAAAGTTATTTCGTTATTTTTTTTAATATTAAAACTACAGTTTTATTTTCAACTTTAGTAAAATTAGATAACATTTTTGATTAACAAATTTCATCGATTCCAAACTAAATATGCATTTATATTTTATATATACAACTTGTCATTATTATTAATGTACAAACAAGACTTTACACAGCCTCTACTCTGTGGGAGTACTCTGTAGGAGTACTCTGTAGGAGTACTCAATGAGTACTCTGTGGGAGTACTCTGTAGGAGTACTCTGTGGGAGTACTCTGTAGGAGTACTCTGTGGGAGTACTCTGTGGGAGTACTCTGAGAGAAAACTCTATCAACATCACAGACCCGAGACTGTTCAACACGCTTCCACTTCACATAAGGGCATACCTGGCCGACCCCCTCACAGTGTTCAAGAGAGAACTTGACAAACACCTCCAAAGGATACCTGATCAATCAAGCTGTGACTCATACGTCAGGCTACCAGCAGCCGCGTCCAACAGCCTGGTTGACCAGTCCAGCAACGAGGAGGCCTGGTCGACGACCGGGCCGCGGAGGTCGCTAAGCCCCGGAATCACCTCAAGGTAGCCTAATTAAGCAGCCCTGTTTTACTCTAACGGCGAGCACTTTTCAAAGTTGTCAACATAGTCGTAAGTACATAGTTAATAGGGGAATGGTTGCGTGCATGAAGGCGTATGTATCGAGGAGAAATCAACCATGATATTGTGGTATTTTCCTCAATACAAATTCCACGATACACGTGATTTATCGACGAGCAACACTTACCTTGCTGTTCGCTGCGTAGATGAAGCCGTCACGACCAAATACCACACGTATGAACAACAACTACAAGATGGATTATTATATCTATTTTTCTGTCTTCCCCAAGTAAATATACCACTTACGTCTATCGCGCACAAGTGTAAAGATACTTATAGCACCTCTTACGGGTCACTTAGTTTCAATCAAGTTTATCATCTGACCTTACCGTGTCAACATTTGAATGAGTATAGTGTATATTTTTCCGTCACATTTTTGTCTGCCGCAAAGGCGGGTTAGGTCTTGGATTTATCACAGAAGTTGGGACCCATGCAGCAGTTAGAGCGAGTACACTTGACCACCACAAGTGTACACTTTATACACCTGTGTACACTTTACATCCCTGACCCACCGCCTCCACACACCTTACCCACACACCACACGAATGCTTCCACTCTCATTCATGACTCAAGTTGACGCTCACCAATTTCTCGAATATTTTCTAGAAACGTTTGATTGTTTTCAAATTGATTCAATCGAAAGGAAAAATCTAAAAAAACAGAATGTGTGTGTATGTGTGTATATATATGAGCAAACAATTATCTGTTGACGCCAGAAAATTTGCTAGTTACCTTTGATGCCAAACTACATAATGTATATTTCAAAATGCTGCAATATGTTAGGATTGCAAAATCGTACCAATTGCAGTAATTGGAAAGATACAAAAGCAAAGCCATATTTCTATAAGAAACCTAAAGAACACATATTTATTCATAATTATCTTGACAAAAATATATACAAAAAC
>WNGS01167840.1:3989925-4013062 GCA_020271785.1 Procambarus virginalis | reverse complement strand
ACAATCGCTCCTCATCCCTCTCTCTCGTTACGTTACGATCGCTCTCATCCCTCTCTCTCGTTACGTTACGATCGCTCCCATCCCTCCCTCCCTCTCGTTGCGCCTTTGTTTCCCCCTCCTTCTTCCCCCGTCCCATTTGCTGCCCTCTGAGATTCACCCTCACCTTCTGCAGCCATCCTTCGTGTGTTCCGTGCCGCACCTTCGCTTGCATCACCCCACATACCTCTCTCGTTGTGACTTCGTTGTCCACACTTCAATGACGAAAAATCAACTTCTTGTCCTCTCCCTTCTGAGTCATCTGTGACTGATCAGTGTGGTAAGTCTACAAGCAGCGTTTTGATTGGTTGAGTCATGCCACCAGCAGCATTCCGATTGGTCAATTCGCTGTTTCTGTATATTTTTTTTGGGTAATTTTTAGTTTTTTGGCACTCCCCAGTGACAGGTAAAGCACACCAAGGTGGGGCTGTTTGAATACTGGCTGACTGAGAGTCATTCATTCTGTTTTCCGTGGCAGGAATCTTGCCCAAGATTTCTACACTACTGCCTGGTCTCCTGTTCTGCCCTGCCCTGCCTTGCCCTATCTTGCCCAGCTCTATCCTATACTGTCCCGCCATCCTGTCCTGAACTACCTTGCTCTGGCCTTCGCTTCCCTACCATAACCTATCCTGCCCTGCTCTATCCTGAAGTATCCTTGATTGCCCTGAACCACCTATGGCTTTATCCAGCACTGTCGTACCTTATATGAAATGTCCTTAGACAACCCTGTCTTATATTCTCATTTGCACACACCAGCCGTGTTCACTCCGTTGTTGCTATATCCTGCCCCGTTGTCACCCTACCCCGTCGCCCTACACCCTACCCTTGGTCAAACCTGGGCAAATGACGCCGATGTACAATAAATCAACGCTGAAAACACTGATTCAACGTTGATTCGATTTAACTCGATCATGTTCTGCCGGCTGGGTGAGGTCCTACATACTCTTGGGACTCTCCCAGCTTCATTTCCGGACGTTGGGCTGGAGACCGGGGTCTGAAGACACCTTCCTGGAGAATGTGGCCGCTCTGTCCACCAGCTGTGGGTCCACCGGATCCAGCTGGACAGATCAACTAATCATATTCATTCCCGTCTCTTCTTGGAGCTCGTAACTAGCTCTTAAGAACCTATTATGAATCTTTTGGATTTAGAAGTGAACCCTTTTGGAGAGGCTCTGTTCTGGCGTGGAATTCATGATTGCTCATGTGCTAGACTCTTTCTGTTGCTTATCTAAATTTTCTGGGTCATGTGTGGAGTTTTCTGTACTCAGCTAATTGTGCTTGCGGCCGTTGAGCTCTGGCTCTTTGGTCCGCCATTTTAAACGTCCTACTAACGTTTAAACGTCTACCAAACGTCTTTGGTAGATGTTTAGTTTGGTGGAACGATCCTCCAGGGGCTTCGAACTGATGAACCGCCAGACCCCGCCTGACGGAACCATCGCTCGGAGCTCCGTGCTTCACCTTTCTCTAATCACTCGACAACGTGAAGGAGACCTTTGCGTCAGTAGTTGTTTAGTGCAACAATTATTAAGACTTTTGTTGACAATGTGCATTACTTTGCACTTATAGTACATTCCAGGTCGCTTTCCACACGCCTCTTGAGCACTGTCTTAAGTGTCTTAAGTGCTTAAACAAGCGTTCTGATAATTAGTCCTAATTATGTATCGCCAGCATATTATGAAAGAGAGTGAGGAAATGAAGCCGAGCAACAGACGCAGCAGATGTGTGGTATTTCCGTTCTAGGGACGAGCCACATATGACGCAAGGGACACCGACGCACGCACGGTACACAACAGTCACGTGTGACGCAAGGGACACCGACGCACGCACGGTACACAACAGTCACATGTGACGCAAGGGACACCGACGCACGCACGGTACACAACAGTCATATGTGACGCAAGGGACACCGACGCACGCACGGTACACAACAGTCACATGTGACGCAAGGGACACCGACGCACGCACGGTACACAACAGTCACATGTGACGCAAGGGACACCGACGCACGCACGGTACACAACAGTCACATGTGACGCAAGGGACACCGACGCACGCACGGTACACAACAGTCACATGTGACGCAAGGGACACCGACGCACGCACGGTACACAACAGTCACATGTGACGCAAGGGACACCGACGCACGCACGGTACACAACAGTCATATGTGACGCAAGGGACACTGACGCACGCACGGTACACAACAGTCACATGTGACGCAAGGGACACCGACGCACGCACGGTACACAACAGTCACATGTGACGCAAGGGACACCGACGCACGCACGGTACACAACAGTCACATGTGACGCAAGGGACACCGACGCACGCACGGTACACAACAGTCACATGTGACGCAAGGGACACCGACGCACGCACGGTACACAACAGTCACATGTGACGCAAGAGACACCGACGCACGCACGGTACACAACAGTCACATGTGACGCAAGGGACACCGACGCACGCACGGTACACAACAGTCACATGTGACGCAAGGGACACCGACGCACCCACGGTACACAACAGTCACATGTGACGCAAGAGACAAGGGACACACACAAGCCACCTACTGACCCTCCCTAGGATCGCAACCCACACCAGCTGACCAGTTCCTGGGGTACCTATTTACTGCTAGGTGAGGCCAGGATGTATGCCACTATGCTACGTAGGTTTCGCCGGGTCAGAATAAGCTCGCTCTCTTGTTTTTCCGCGATGTAACAAAATCCAACCTTTTAGCGTAACAATGATGTAGCGTCGTTGGTGTTAGGCAACGACGCTACACCTTGTAACAACAACAACGACGCTACACCCTGCAACAACAGCAACGACGCTACACCTTGTAACAACAACAACGACGCTACACCCTGCAACAACAACAACAACAACGACGCTACACCTTGTAACAACAACAACGACGCTACACCTTGTAACAACAACAACGACGCTACACCTTGTAACAACAACAACGACGCTACACCTTGTAACAACAACAACGACGCTACACCCTGCAACAACAACAACAACAACGACGCTACACCCTGCAACAACAACAACGACGCTACACCCTGCAACAACAACAACAACAACAACAACAACGACGCTACACCCTGCAACAACAACAACAACGACGCTACACCCTGCAACAACAACAACAACGACGCTACGCCCTGTAACAACAACAACGACGCTACACCTGCAACAACAACAACAACAACGACGCTACACCCTGCAACAACAACAACAACGACGCTACACCCTGCAACAACAACAACGACGCTACACCCTGCAACAACAACAACGACGATACACCTTGCAACAACAACAACAACAACAACGGCGCTACACCATACAACAACAACAACAACAACAACGACGCTACACCCTGCAACAACAACAACGACGATACACCCTGCAACAACAACAACAACAACGACGCTACACCCTACAACAACAACAACAACGACGCTACACACCCAACAACAACAACAACGACGCTACACCCTACAACAACAACAACAACGACGCTACACCCTGCAACAACAGCAACAATGACGCTACACCCTACAACAACAACAACAACAACGACGCTACACCCTGCAACAACAACAACAACAACGACGCTACACCCTACAACAACAACAACAACGACGCTACACCCTGCAACAACAGCAACAACGACGCTACACCCTGCAACAACAACAACAACAACGACGCTACACCCTGCAACAACAACAACAACAACGACGCTACACCCTGCAACAACAACAACAACAACGACGCTACACCCTACAACAACAACAACAACAGCGACGCTACACCCTGCAACAACAACGACGCTACACCCTACAACAACAACAACAAACAACACAACGACGCTACACCCTTCAACAACAGCAACAACAACGACGCTACACCCTGCAACAACAACAACAACAACAACGACGCTACACCCTACAACAACAACAACAACAACGACGCTACACCCTGCAACAACAACAACAACAATAACGACGCTACACCCTGCAACAACAACAACAACAACAACGACGCTACACCCTGCAACAACAACAACAACAATAACGACGCTACACCCTGCAACAACAACAACAACAACAACGACGCTACACCCTGCAACAACAACAACGACGCTACACCCTACAACAACAACAACAACAACGACGCTACACCCTGCAACAACAACAACAACAATAACGACGCTACACCCTGCAACAACAGCAACAACAACGACGCTACACCCTGCAACAACAACAACAACAACGACGCTACACCCTGCAACAACAACAACAACAACAACAACAACAACAACGACGCTACACCCTGCAACAACAACAACAACGACGCTACACCCTGCAACAACACCAACAACAACGACGCTACACCCTGCAACAACAACAACAACAACAACGACGCTACACCTGCAACAACAACAACAACAACGACGCTACACCCTGCAACAACAACAACAACGACGCTACACCCTGCAACAACAACAACAACGACGCTACACCCTGCAACAACAACAACAACGACGCTACACCCTGCAACAACAACAACAACGACGCTACACCCTGCAACAACAACAACAACGACGCTACACCCTGCAACAACAACAACAACGACGCTACACCCTGCAACAACAACAACAACGACGCTACACCCTGCAACAACAACAACAACGACGCTACACCCTGCAACAACAACAACAACGACGCTACACCCTGCAACAACAACAACAACGACGCTACACCCTGCAACAACAACAACAACAACGTCGCTACACCCTGCAACAACAACAACAACAACAACGTCGCTACACCCTGCAACAACAACAACAACGACGCTACCCCTGCAACAACAACAACACCGACGCTACACCCTGCAACAACAACAACAACAACAACACAACGACGACGCTACACCCTGCAACAACAACAACAACAACGACGCTACACCCTGCAACAACACCACGAACAAATCAATACAAATATATATATGATTTACAATGAGCAGCGTGAGGATAAGTCAAGTGGGGGGGGGGGGGGAGGAGGAAGGAAAGGGGGGAGAAGGGTGTGCAGCCTCACCAAGAAACACCACAACAGTTGAGTAAATCCGAGTCCAAAGTTAATGGCTTCTAATGAGAACGAAAACGGAGGAGTCCCAATAACGGAACCAGCAACGGTATATGCAGCAGTGCGAACAGTAGCAGAAACAACAGTTGTCATCAGTAACGTGACTACAACAGCAGCACTCCCAAATTTATCCAGTCAACATCAGCATCATTAGCAGCATCAGTTGCTCTTCCTACGTCAGCATCACCACAAGTAGCAACAGCAATATCGACAGCATCAGTAGATAGCACCAGACAAACAACAGTAGCACCAGACAAACAACAGTAGCACCAGACAAACAACAGTAGCACCAGACAACAACAGTAGCACCAGACAACAACAGGAGCACCAGACAACAACTGTAGCACCAGGCAACAACAGTAGCACCAGACAACAACAGTAGCACCAGACAACAACAGGAGCACCAGACAACAACAGTAGCACCAGACAACAACAGGAGCACCAGACAACAACAGTAGCACCAGACAAACAACAGTAGCACCAGACAACAACAGTAGCACCAGACAACAACAGTAGCACCAGACAAACAACAGTAGCACCAGACAAACAACAGTAGCACCAGACAACAACAGTAGCACCAGACAAACAACAGTAGCACCAGACAACAACAGTAGCACCAGACAAACAACAGTAGCACCAGACAAACAACAGTAGCACCAGACAACAACAGTAGCACCAGCAACAAAAGTAGCACCAGACAGCAACAGTAGCACCAGGCAACATCAGTAGCACCAGACAACAACAGTAGCACCAGACAACAACAGGAGCACCAGACAACAACAGTAGCACCAGACAACAACAGGAGCACCAGACAACAACAGTAGCACCAGACAACAACAGTAGCACCAGACAACAACAGGAGCACCAGACAACAACAGTAGCACCAGACAGCAACAGTAGCACCAGACAACAACAGTAGCACCAGACAACAACAGTAGCACCAGACAGCAACAGTAGCACCAGACAGCAACAGTAGCACCAGACAGCAACAGTAGCACCAGACAACAACAGTAGCACCAGACAGCAACAGTAGCACCAGACAACAACAGTAGCACCAGACAGCAACAGTAGCACCAGACAGCAACAGTAGCACCAGACAGCAACAGTAGCACCAGACAGCAACAGTAGCACCAGACAGCAACAGTAGCACCAGACAACAACAGTAGCACCAGACAACAACAGTAGCACCAGACAGCAACAGTAGCACCAGACAGCAACTGTAGCACCAGACAACAACAGTAGCACCAGACAACAACAGTAGCACCAGACAACAACAGGAGCACCAGACAACAACAGGAGCACCAGACAACAACAGTAGCACCAGACAGCAACAGTAGCACCAGACAACAACAGTAGCACCAGACAACAACAGTAGCATCAGACAACAACAGTAGCACCAGACAACAACAGTAGCACCAGACAGCAACAGTAGCACCAGACAACAACAGTAGCACCAGACAGCAACAGTAGCACCAGACAACAACAGTAGCATCAGACAACAACAGTAGCACCAGACAACAACAGTAGCACCAGACAGCAACAGTAGCACCAGACAACAACAGTAGCACCAGACAACAACAGTAGCACCAGACAACAACAGTAGCACCAGACAACAACAGGAGCACCAGACAGCAACAGTAGCACCAGACAGCAACAGGAGCACCAGACAACAACAGTAGCACCAGGCAACAACAGTAGCACCAGACAACAACAGTAGCACCAGACAAACAACAGTAGCACCAGACAACAACAGGAGCACCAGACAACAACAGTAGCACCAGACAGCAACAGGAGCACCAGACAACAACAGTAGCACCAGGCAACAACAGTAGCACCAGACAGCAACAGTAGCACCAGACAGCAACAGTAGCACCAGACAACAACAGTAGCACCAGACAGCAACAGTAGCACCAGACAACAACAGTAGCACCAGACAACAACAGTAGCACCAGACAACAACAGTAGCACCAGACAGCAACAGTAGCACCAGACAACAACAGTAGCACCAGACAACAACAGGAGCACCAGACAACAACAGTAGCACCAGACTGCAACAGTAGCACCAGACAACAACAGTAGCACCAGACAACAACAGTAGCACCAGACAACAACAGGAGCACCAGACAACAACAGTAGCACTAGACAGCAACAGTAGCACCAGACAACAACAGTAGCACCAGACAACAACAGTAGCACCAGACAACAACAGTAGCACCAGACAACAACAGGAGCACCAGACAGCAACAGTAGCACCAGACAACAACAGTAGCACCAGGCAACAACAGTAGCACCAGACAACAACAGTAGCACCAGACAGCAACAGTAGCACCAGACAGCAACAGTTCCTGTACCCATTATGTGCCTCTGTAACCCTTTCCACCACCGCACACGGGATGGGTATGGGGTGCATTTTATTTCATCAAGATTTAGACCTAAATCATTCAGTGATAATTTCATTTTAAGCTGAACATTCAACTCAAATGCTTCGAGGTTCTGTCATCAAGTGTCATCACCCTGTTGTTTAGTCTTAACTAACTTAACTCTGTTTATTAACATCATAAAAGGAACTATCTTATAGTTTTGGTGATAGTTAATACTTATTATCCATTAAATTTCTCTGATGCATGCAGCTTAACAGCCCCTGGATTGGACCGGCAGGCAATTTCATTCTTAGAATTACAATATTCTTATTAATTGATAACAGAGTTATAACCTTATAACCTCTTGGTTCAATTAAGTTTTAAGTTTAGAAAGCTCAGAGACTTACTCTGGATATTGACTTGTCTTGCGTCGTAACCGCTTTCCTGTCATGTCCCTGTACCACGTATGGACACGCCTGGTCTAAAGCTACATGCACAAAACAGTGGTGGAAATGTCTCTTAGGTAGTAGCTGAAGTGGAGAAGCGGATTACGACCAATTTGAGGATCCAGACGATAATAACAGCCGCCATATAAGCGTGCACATTTGGCTGTGGTGGCGGTGTGGGTGTCTCCTTCCACACCAAGTCCTCAGTCATGGCTCGCTTGCCGTCTCCTCCGTACTCGAACGCGAAGGAGACTTTATGTTATTATTTATTTAATTGAATGTTTAGGCTTCATTATAGAATCGAGTTACGAATATTAAGTCAATTAGTTCTTTAAGAGTTTGTTAATTCATTTAGAATATATCAACTTTATGAGTAACTATCGAAAGTAAATCAGTTCCTCAATTGACATTTTGGTGTGCGATACCGTCAAAGCGATAGTACTGATATTAAGATGAATATTTTCTACAGGAAGCAACAGTCGCGCCAGCAGCAGCAGCATCATCATCACCAACAACAGCATCAACAACAGTAGTAGCCGCAGCCAGCAACAAGAGCAATATTCACCAAGCAACATCTTAACTTCAGATATTGCGTCATGACTGACCATATCACACCAACATAAAGCAAGCGTCACTTGAGTGTACCTCCTGATGACACTGCCCCCCCCCCCAATAACACCCACAAACTAAGCAACATGTAATGCACACCTTGCAGGTCTGCAGCGTGCCATCGGCGAGCCACGAACCAAACAGTGGTGAAGAAATGCGGTGAATTTGCCTAAGTGATGAGTATGTTTAGTCACGCATAAGAGGCGCTGACCCCAGGCAGTGGGCAGAGGTCATCTGACAAGGTCGACCTGTTTATACTTTCAAGAAACTCATCTAATAGCTGCACGGGCCAACGTGCATTTAGGTATAGTAGTTAGGCTAGTAGGAGCTATATAGGAGTTAGGCTAGTAGGAGCTATATAGGAATTAGGATAGTAGGAGCAATATAGGAGTTAGGCTAGTAGGAGCAATATAGGAGTTAGGCTAGTAGGAGCAATATAGGAGTTAGGCTAGTAGGAGCAATATAGGAGTTAGGCTAGTAGGAGCAATATAGGAGTTAGGCTAGTAGGAGCAATATAGGAGTTAGGCTAGTAGGAGCAATATAGGAGTTAGGCTAGTAGGAGCAATATAGGAGTTAGGCTAGTAGGAGCTATATAGGAGTTAGGCTAGTAGGTTGCTAATGCTGCATAAACGCTTCTAAACCCATTATGGTACATAAGGAAGTGCTTTTTCCCTCGTGATTCCTGAAGGTGTTACAAGAACAGTATTAGAGCTGAGATATGGGGAGGGGGGACAGAGGAAGGAAAGGTGCTCAACCACTTTGACCATCGGGAATCGAACGCCGACCAGCATGGAAGCAAGGCCGTTACTGGACCGAGTAATCCATGTCGGCAGCGAGTGTACCTGCGGACTTCATGGATGCGGGTTCGACATTTCCTGCATTGCTTTACTATTTTCTCGTTAAGAGGAAATTGTATGACGGAATAATCTTTGGGAAATACTGTTTATGGGGAAGCATAACTGACTGAAGGGAGACACGATACGAGCCCTTAACGCTCACTGGAGTGTATATAGACGGTACACAGACGGTACACAGACGGCACACAGACGCATGTTGTACTGGACCGTAGTGGCAAATGGGCGGGAGTATTCGTGACCCAACACTACCCATTCCCTCTACCTCCCTGACTCGCCCTTATTTCCCTGTCTCTCCATTACCTCCCTATCTCTCCATTACCTCCCTGTCTCTCCATTACCTCCCTGTCTCTCCATTACCTCCCTGTCTCTCCATTACCTCCCTGTCTCTCCATTACCTCCCTGTCTCTCCATTACCTCCCTGTCTCTCCATTACCTCCATGTCTCTCCATTACCTCCCTGTCTCTCCATTACCTCCCTGTCTCTCCATTACCTCCCTGTCTTTCCCTTACCTTATACTTCTTTACTGATATGCAGTAAAATTGACGTTGTGATTGACGGAGTTAAAATTTCGGAGCAACTCGTCGATATTATTTGTTTCCAAAACCGTCAAGTCCTGGGCCCCACCTTTTCCTGAACCACCCCTTCCTGGGCCACCTCTTCCTGGACCACCCCTCCCTGGGCCACCTCTTCCTGGACCACCCCTCCCTGGGGGCCATCCTTCCCTGGGGCCACCATCCCTTGAGATAAGATTCACAGATAAACCACCAGAAGTTATCTAAGGAAATACCAACATCTCAATAATCGCTTTAAAGTTATCAATATCACTCGAGCATGTATCGGACAGGGGTAAGAAGAGCGCGTATCACCTCCCCTCCTAAACACATGCAAGGCAAACAAATAATTAAGGTAAAAACTCTTCAATGGTTCTGGTGTGTGTGTGAGCCCAAGCGTCACAGTCTTGGCTGCTGGGGCGCCAGCCACAACAAATGACGGCTCTTTGTCCCGAGAGAATGAACCATTGGTGGGTCTTGTACACACACTCTGGCGATGCGTCCTCCGCCACACTCGACCCATTCAAGGAACCTCAGTCATTGAGGGGGGTGGGGGTGGGGGGGGGGTTTCCAAGAGCAGCAGCAACAGCCTCTCTCTCTCTCTCTTGGATGGTTCTGGAGCCATCACCCCCCCCCCCCAAGGGGGGGTATACGGATGACTGGGCGAGTCCACTGCCTCTGGAACGAGCGACTCTTGACAGGCACCAAGCAGAAGGTGGACAAGTTCTTTATTTTATCTATTCTCCTCTTGGGTGTTTTTTTTTTTTAGGTTCGGTAATATTCGTCTCATTGACGAGAAAATTCAGTGAAATGTCATTAATATTTAAGTTATTACCGAAGAGAATAAAGGACATTTCGAGCGTCACTTTAGAACCGGTGCACACACGTTCCTGGTATGTGTGCCTTTTTTGTATATAATCTAATGGTTACAATACTAACTGATATAAAAAGAGCACACCAAAATATAATGTGTTTCTTGAACGTTATTAGATTTCTTAGAGTTCATCACAACTGAGGATGAAGTGGACATTTTTTCATTCTGGATCGCAATGTTGAGAAACTAGAATCTGGAATCCCGGCCATTACTGTCGAATCTTCCTCTCCCAGTGGGCCAAGAGTCTTAAATCCAGATGTTAGGGATAAATTTGCACCTGTGACTGAGTGGGCAGCGCTTCGGATTCGTAGTCCTGAGGTTCCGGGTTCGATCCCCGGTGGAGGCGGAGACTAATGGGCAAAATGTTTCTTTCACCCTGATGCACCTATTCACCAAGCAGTAAATAGGTACCTGGGAGTTAGACAGCTGTTACGGGCTACTTCCTGGGGGGGGGGGGTGTAACAAAAAAGAAGGCCTAGTCGAGGACCGGGCCGCGGGGACGCTAAGCCCCGAAATCATCTCAAGATAACCTGAAGATGGTAGTTCCCTATGCTTCCTAGACTTGACTGTTTCTCTGTGCATGGCAACGGCGCCTGCTTGACCAGTAGTGAGAGAAGTGTTGGCATCTGCCATAATGCACACACAGGTATAGTTCCAAGCATGTTGCTTGACACCTCCAGGGGGTTTAGTGTAATCTCATTTGGGATTACACTAAATCCCAGTGTAATTTTGTAATCCCCGTAGGGACAGCAAAATTGCGGGCTAGAAAACGTTTAAAACGTTTAAAACGTCGTTAACATTCTTTACTGGATGTTAATAGGCAATTGCAAGACACCACACAATGATGTTCTTGACTTCGTTGTGCCTTGTGTGCCATCTCTTGGATTGCTCACCGTGCAGACTGTGCATCCCATATTCCTCCCTGCAAATGGAACTTGTAACCGTGGGGATTGGAGAATCAAGGCGAGTACTATATTGCAAATGCAATACGAAGGTGCTGCAGTTAGCAATTACGTGTGTCAGTTGTAGACATGGGAGTGTCAGTAGATACTCCCCTTCATGAGGAGCACTCGGGAAGATAAAATGTTAGAATGAGAGTGCAGACCAGCAAACCTTGAAGGAAAATGAAAGCTGAATGGGCATTGCTGTTACACACAGAAATCACAATAGCGTGATGCATCAATGAACAAATCCACAAGGGCCGTGACGAGGATTCGAACTTACGTCCGAGATCTTCCCAGACGCTGCCTTAATCGACTGAGCTGCGACATGGTTAATAGAGTTGAAACCAGAAGTTTTTCTGGACTTGGATCCTGCAGCCTCTCCGAGACAGTAGAACTTCTAGTTTCAACTCTTTTGACCATGTCGTAGCTCAGTCTATTAAGGCAGCGTCTGGGATGCTCTCGGACGAAGGTTCAAATCCTCGTCACGGCCCTTGTGGATTTGTCCATTGGTACTGCTATTGTTAGAATAAGATGAATCTCGTCTATAGTGTTACTATAGACGAGATTTATCTTAAAGACATTTAGACAGACCTTATAGACAGAGAGAGGTCTGAACCTCAACTAGGAGTATCCCGAGAGCTACAAACAAGAGTAAGGAAGAACTCATGTCGTGTCGTTCTCTTACGAACTGCTCGTCGTGGCCCTGAGTTCACTAAGAACTCATGTAAATATTCCCTGGCTGGCGTGCAAGAAACACAAATGTACGCAAACACACAAATCATTCTTTTTACAAGAGTTATAAATTATGGATTCCTGTGTAAGCACTTGCCAAAAATCCTGAATGAACCAGAGAGGGAGAGCCGCCAGTCTCGAGGATGACTCCTGCCAGCCTCAGCAACGAGCGAACCGGGAAGGGATTGCAAGAAAAGCAAGTAGTGATCTATCTCTCTATATTGCCGTCTTTACCCACACCCCTCACATCTACCGCCTCTCCTACCTTCTCTCCTTCTTCCTCTCCCTTCTCTCTCTCTCTCTCCTTCCGCGATCTCTAACCCCTCTCTTCTTCCATCCCTCTATTTAAACAATCACTGATCTCAAGACAGAGGAATTTTGCAACTTGCAATATCATTTTGGTGCGAAGTGCTTATTTAACCAGAATTTCTGAACGTCATTCCTTACCCGAGGCGGAGATTGAGCCTGAAGCCGACGTCTTAGGAGATAGAGCTTAGCTTCTAAGTTCGCCTCACAGCTTATGGAGGTCCTCAGAGAGGATGGAAGGTGATCCCATGGTATGCTGGGGTCTTGTGACGGTGGAGATTTTCCTAGGTGATGGAGACCACTGAGTATGGACATCATATTGATTTGGATCATATTGATGCCCTAACGTTGGCGGAGATTGTCTTGATATGGTGGGAGGCCCATGGTGACGTTGGAAAGCATCTTGAGGAGGTCGGGTATGGTGAGAGGTTTGTTAATGAAATGGTGGAGTTACTTGAATATGGTGTTCATCCTTGGGTATTGTGAGGAAAGCCTAATGTGTATGAAGTCTTTCTGTATCCTCGTGTTTCAAATATATCTTTTAATCCAACTCGAGCACCATTACACAACACAATTGCGCAGTGCATCTGTGGTACTTAAATTATAGACTAAAGTATAATTAAATAATTGAAAGTTCATCCCAAATTCTCCTCAATATTTGGGTTACATTGATTGGAAAATATAACTTGTAGAACATTATGACCCCGAGCGATTTCTTGGATAACCATTTTAACTTAGAAAGCCTCCGAACTTAAATTGATTGGGGCGACGAATCAACTATCCGCTACGTTATAGAGCTACCGGCAGACACACACACACACACACACACACACACACACACACACACACACACACACACACACACACACACACACACACACACACAGGGTTCAGGGAGGGTAAATCTTGCCTGACTGGCTTAATAGAATTCTACGACCAGGTGACAAAGATTAAGCAAGAAAGAGAGGGCTGGGCGGACTGCATTTTCTTGGACTGTCGGAAAGCCTTTGACACAGTACCGCATAAGAGGCTGGTACATAAGCTGGAGAGACAGGCAGGTGTAGCTGGTAAGGTGCTCCAGTGGATAAGGGAGTACCTAAGCAATAGGAAGCAGAGAGTTACGGTGAGGGGTGAGACCTCCGATTGGTGTGAAGTCACCAGTGGAGTCCCACAGGGCTCTGTACTCGGTCCTATCTTGTTTCTGATATATGTAAATGATCTCCCGGAAGGTATAGATTCATTTCTCTCAATGTTTGCGGACGATGCCAAATTATGAGAAGGATTAAGACAGTTTGAGGCTTCAAGAAGACCTAGACAAACTGAAGGATTGGTCGAACAAATGGTTGTTAGAGTTTAACCCAACCAAATGTAATGTAATGAAGATATGTGTAGGGAGCAGGAGGCCAAATACAAGGTATCATCTGGGAGAGGAAATTCTTCAGGAGTCAGAGAAAGAAAAAGACTTGGGAGTTGATATCACGCCAGACCTGTCTCCTGCAGCCCATATCAAGAGGATAACACCAGCGGCATATGCCAGGCTGGCCAACATACGAACNAGGCGATGATTAAGCTACGATATTCTTATGTGCTAAGATGCAACCAAAACAAATGGCCGAACGTGAGAGACAATCTGCACTAAAAACGAATTAAAACTGCATCTAGCCGCTGTTAAAAATACAAGCAGCTTCCACAACTGGTGGGATTGTGGTGGTAGAACGGCCGAGGATAACACTTGATGTGTCTGGCCGAGCCGCCGATTGTTGTGTGGCCTTGAGGTCCAAGTCTTTGGTTCCATGAGATTGTTTGGCCTCCACGGTGTTTTTTTTTTTGGGGGTAATTCCAGGAGTTTTGTTGTTGCTTCTCGGGATCACTCGTGTTCCATCTTTCCAGATTTATTTGTTGTTGGGTGCACTGTTTTTCTTGGGGGTTCATATTTAAATATTTTTTTTCAGGCATACATAAAATTCTGCAAGACTTTTCATCATTTAATCATCCCTTTGTTGTTTGAGTATTCTGTGTGTTGCTTCCAGGGATTATATATATATATATATATATATATATATATATATATATATATATATATATATATATATATATATATATATATATATATATATATATTAGGGGTACCACCTCTGGTGCAATTGCAGGGACCCACATCCTCGAAGAAGAAAACAAAGAGCATTCAGAGAAGATCTTGTGGATTCTCACTGAATACTTAATTCTTTTCTTCTCCTACCACCCCTATTATTTTTTTGTATGTTTTGTTTTATTTTATTGCAATGCTACAGTTTACAGAGAACACACACACACATACACACACAAATATATAACAATTAAACAATCAGCGTTCGAAGACCTCGTCCAGCTCCTCGGAGGTTGGGTGCGTACCCAGGATACAGCACGCATTTCCCCTCTGCACTGCGACACTGAGGCGCTGGAACAGGAAACTGGCTGCTCGTGGGTCTCTAGTTTTCCCAATGAGTTCCTCACCAACCTCCTTTAAAAACTTGAGTGCACATTTACCCCAGGCGCCCAGAGTCTCTGAGCCTATCGGCACGAACCTGTAACAACGTTCTAGGTTTCTGTACTTGTGGATTTTCTGGGTCTCCCTGAAGGTGGCTGCCCCACCTCCCTCCGCTGAGCTGTAACGTAAATAGGTATCAGCCAATGTAGATGCACAGGTGTAATCCCATACGACCTGTTTACCTTCCCTCCATGGCTGCAGGGTGACTCCATCTGGGCGTTTTTGGCTGTTGTCAGGTCTGCACAGCTGGGGTTCCCTTTGTGCTGGACACCCAGCTGTAGCCAAACTTCTCTTGATGATGTCATTGACTGCCTCGTGTCTGGCAATCTTTCCCTGTGTCTTACGACAGATGAGACCATGGCTGCCGTATTGGTCTGCCCGTGCCTGGCCGCAAATACACCGGTGCTCGGTGGAGATAGGGCGGCGTATATATATATATATATATATTTCCCCTCCCTGGAACATGTATATCCTGCAAGATATATCTTGATTTCAGATTGCCTGTGTGTGTGTGTATTGTTTGTTGAACCAGTAGCTGTGTATTTTTAAGATTTTAAACATTTATTTTCATGGGAATATTAAATTTTCATGATTTTAATATATTCAGTAGCAGTGTTTTTTCTTGGGTCTCTTGAAATTGTTCGAGTTCCAGGAACTTTGTTGCTGATTCACAGAAGTTGTTGTTTTCCTTTTCGTTTACATATTTTGTTAGTCCTATTTAGAATTACTGATGCCAGGAGGAGTATTTCCAGTACGAATTACTGATTAATATATATACATGTATATATACCAGCGTTTGAAGCAATCCAGCTATCCCACATGTTCGTATCCGTAATTTGCTCCATAAATCTACAACCGAGTCTTTCCTGACTCTAAGAATCTAAACATAATTCATAATCCTTATTTCGTGTTACATTTCGTGTTGGTATATTTCTAACACCATTTTCTGAAGGCAGGCGCAGATGTAATTAACGATGAAGTCAGTTTGTCTCCTGTGGATTCCTTCCCATATTGGTCTTCGAATGCATGATAGAACTGATGAGTTTGGCCAAAACTCTTGCTTATAAAGAGGCAATCGATTACCATGTTGCCTCTGAACACCGTGAGGGCAGTAATATACCGAGGACTGCAACAAATCGAGACAACTTGAGGCAGTCTTGAGGTTATCTTGAGATGATTTCAGGTCTTAGCGTCCCCATCCTTTTTGTTACACACCCCCCAGGTAGTACCTCGTAGCAGCTGTCTAACTCCCAGGTACTTATTTACTGCTAGGTAACATGGGCATCAGGGTGAAAGAAACTCTCCCCATTTGTTTCCGCCTCCACCGGGGTTCGAACCCGGAACCTCAGGACTACAAATCCGGAGCGCTGTCCACTCAACGAGGCTCAGTCTCGGCTACAAGTACCTCTGGCACCACCTCCTGAAGTAGACGTGACCAAATGTTTACTCTGTCAGCAGAACTATTCACATGCCTTGCGTCACTATGATATGGAATGTGAATAAATCGCAGAACTCAGAGAGAATTCTTCTCATTAGTGTTTAAAAAAATGTGTAAGAACTTCATTCAAAGACAATCTTAAGGATATCGTGGTCCAAAGGTTAAGGCATGCGTCTGGGGGGTTACCCAAGACGCTGGTTCGATCCCCGTCCAGCTCCAAGGATGTTCTCACAGATGTATCACGTTACTATGATTGGCTTGTGTTACTTCATTCAAAAATGACGTACTGGCAGAATGGCTACCCAAGCGTCCCAGGTTTAATGCCTGCACAGTTCGGTGTTCCTCACGAGGACAGTACACCTCATTTGCATAATGCACTTTATTTGCATAGAACTTCGCCGCCAACCTGATTATAAATATAAAAAAGAACCCTTAGAATCGAACTGTGGCGCCGGCCTCAAATATAGTGGAGAGGTCACTACAATCACAAGCAACTATACCCTAACCAAGAGTATACTCTTAATGGAATAATCATCGACATACGCAGTATCCAGACGGTGTGATTATTACCCAGGTGTATAATTCTGCTCCGGTGTATAATTCCAGCAACGCATAAATGCCCGTTGCGTTAGTGCGGGGGCCATGAAACCCGCGATGGGATGGGGCAGATAAAACCCCAAACTGGCGCTCTTGATCATTCGACGCAATATGCAAAACTGTTGGGTAATTTGCTTGGTTTTTTATGAAGTCTCAAGTTATGCTCAGTCGGCAGTTACATAGTCGGGCAGAGGTGGTCNCGGGTTTCTCTCTATTCACTGATGGCCTTTTGCTCTCTTTCCCTCTCCTGCGTTTGGTATGATTCTTGTAGCTTGAGTTCAATTTTTCCTATTCGCTACCTAACCTTCTTTCGCCGTTCCTGAGATAGGGTGCGACTCTCAAGTTGTATCGCGATTCGTGTTCTTCGCCTATATAGGGAACGACGTTCTCGTTCCAATCTGCATCACTTCCTCTTTTTTCTTAGGGGGATTGTTTTGTACATATTTCTAGTGCTACTGAGCTTATTTTTTCCAGGCACTGGTTCAGGTTCGCATTTCCTAGCTGTTCTTCCCAGTTTATTTCTGTGAAGTCCTGGTTTATTTGCTCCCAGTTTATCTGATTATTATTGAAGTTGAATTTGCTGAAATCTCCTCCACCGGAATCTGGACTGGTTTTGAAGGTCTATTCCCCATGGTTGTCATAACTTTAATTAAGTTGTGATCTGAGTAACAGGTATTTGTAATCCTTATGTTCCTGATCAATTCATCATTATAGTGAAAATGAGGTCCAGCGTGTTCTCCTTCCTGGTTGGTTCTACTATTTGCTGGCTTAAGGCAAACCTGTCGCACATCCGTAGCAGGTCATTTGCATGTGCCTGCTCATAATTTTTGCATCATCGGCAAACATTGAGAGAAACGAGTCTATACCCTCTTTGAGATCATTTATATATATCAGAAACAGTATAGGTCTAGGTGTGTGTGTGTGTGTGTGTGTGTGTGTGTGTGGTGTGTGTGTGTGTGTGTGTGTGTGTGTGTGTGTGTGTGTGTGTGTGTGTGCGTGTGCGTGCTTACGTATACGTGACTGCTGGGAACTAGAGGTCTAGATTTTTACTTTACCTCTACTCATAGCTGAACTCTCTTAGTGTTAACACTAATCTTATTGCCATAACCTCTTCACATTTTTCAGTTTGGTTGTTGTGCTTCGCGAAGTGCGGGCTCCGGTCCGGTGCTGCGTAGTATAGTATTGCCCGTAGAGTGTGCAGATCCCACTGAAAGTCCTTATTCAAGTTGCTTTTAGATGGCGTTGTGGTGGTTGCTAACGTCCCATATACCAGCGAAATGATTCGTTCATACGAGCCGCTGTTGTTGGTGTTGGAATTATATCTAATGGCAAATATTTCACCTATCCAGTTCTTATAGTCTCTTCTCTCCTTTCACTCCTTTTTACATCTCCGTTACCTTGCATTTGTTGGGGGTTAAACTCTAACAGTCATATGTCTGCCCGCTACCAGAATTTTATCAAAATCGTCTGGTAATTTTCTGCAATACTTCTCGGATTTTTACATTCCTCGTTACTTATACATTGTTTTGCGAACATTGAGAAGAGTTAGATCATATTCTCTGGTCATGCCCATAAATGAGGAACAACAAAATTATCCAGGACCGTGACTTATAGGGACTCGCGTTTCATGTCTCTCTCCGGTTCGACACCTCGTCTTTCACTGTGGGCCCTCTGTTTTCTGTCCGTCAGGTACTCCTTCACGCAGTTCAATGTCTTTCCAGTTACGCCTCGTTTCTCCCATCTTGTGCACCAGTCTTTCACGAAAAACTGTATCAAATGCTGTTTTACTGGCTAAGCGCTGATGATTATTTCGGTGAGAGTAGTTTTTTTTATTATTATTATTATTTTCTACCACAGACGTGGCCACACATTTACAATGCTAACCAGCATATATACATTTTCTTCTGTCCTCCATGGACTGAGTTAGAGATCAGTTAAACATATAGTTCAGGGATTTATTGAACAATCGGTGAGAGTAGTGGTGATGGTGGCGGGAATAGTGGTGGGGGGGGGGTGTGGTAGTGATGGTGGGGGGTGTGGTAGTGATGGTGGGGGGTGTGGTAGTGATGGTGGGGGGTGTGGTAGTGATGGTGGGGGGTGTGGTAGTGATGGTTGGGGGGGTGTGGTAGTGATGGTGGGGGGTGTGGTAGTGATGGTGGGGGGGGGGGGGTGTGGTAGTGATGGTGGGGGGGGTGTGGTAGTGATGGTGGGGGGTGTGGTAGTGATGGTGGGGGGGTGTGTGGTAGTGATGGTGGGGGGTGTGGTAGTGATGGTGGGGGGTGTGGTAGTGATGGTGGGGGGTGTGGTAGTGATGGTTGTGGGGTGTGGTAGTGATGGTGGGGGGGTGTGGTAGTGATGGTGGTAGTGTTAGGAGCGGTGGTGACGGTAGGTATTTTGAGGGGTGAGGTGGGAGGGGGGGGTAGGAAGGTTGTGGTGGGGATGGTGGTGGTGGGGGTGGTGGTGGTGGTGGTGGGGATGGTGGTGGTGGGGGTGGTGGTGGTGGTGGTGGGGATGGTGGTGGTGGTGGTGAAGGTGACGAACAAGGGGCGGGTTCGCAGTCCTGTTGTTTGCTGTCGTGTTTGATCCTGTGTTTAAAGAGTTTCGATCCCTGATAATTGAGTACCATATAGGGTCCAGCAGTGCTAATGCTGTTTGTCGTGCTGATGACCGGGTGGACCTGGCGCCGGCCCCAAGCCGGAGATGACAGAGATGCGACAGCGGAGGAATTATCCCGATGCTTACAGCCTCCTCTTCATCCCAACATACTCCAGTGATTGATGTTTGGTGGGGCTTCAAGGCCCACCAACCTCTGAAGGGTTATCTTGAGATGATTTCGGGGCTTAGTGTCCCCGCGGCCCGATCCTCGACCAGGCCTCCACCCCCTAGGAAGCAGCCCGTGACAGCTGACTAACTCCCAGGGCTGACTAACTATTTACTGCTAGGTAACAGGGGCATCATGGCGAAAGAAACTCTGCCCCATTGTTTCTCTCAGGCGCCCGGGATCGAACCCGGGACCACAGGATCACGCGTCCAGTGTTCTGTCCACTCAGCCACCGGCTCCACGCCAGGGTTATCAAGACCACGACAATGGCTTACTGACCAACCAGCAAGTAAATATACGTTGGTCACCATACATACGATGCATACCATATATATGGTATAATCTCATCTTTAATCTGGCAAGTATATACCATATATATGGTATATGTGACCATATATATGGTCACATATACGATGTATATACTTGCCAAATTAAAGTTAATTCTCAGTCATACACACAAGAGAACCGGGGGGGGGGCGGGAAAATATACTTCTCAGTATATAAACAAATCCACAAGGGCCGTGACGAGGATTCGAATCTCCATTGTTCTCATTGTTCTCCATTGTTCATTGTGTTCTCAGTGTATATTTCCGTCGACCAGCGATTGGCTAATACAGCTTGCTATAGACATTTCTGTGTCTTATTAGATTCAATTAGAGCCTATATACCGTCTCTGACGGATGCCTTTAGCGATTAGAACCTAATTGTAGTGACTAGAACGGAATCGTAGTAATTAGAATCTAATCGTACTGATTACAGCCTAATCGTAGTGATTACAACTGAACAGTAGTGATTATATCCTGATCATAGTTTTGTAAACAATTAATCTTGACACCCGGGCAGGAGGGGACGATGTTTGATGATTAACTATGGATAGATATGTATTTTTGTTGTGTTCACTTCGGCACTCTGGAGTTCACCCTGGCACTCTAGTGTTCACCCTGGCACTCTAGTGTTCACCCTGACACTCTGGTGTTCACCCTGACACTCTGGAGTTCACCCTGGCACTCTGGTGTTCACCCTGGCACTCTGGTGTTCACCCTGGCACTCTGGTGTTCACCCTGGCACTCTGGTGTTCACCCTGGCACTCTAGTGTTCACCCTGGCACTCTGGTGTTCACCCTGACACTCTGGTGTTCACCCTGACACTCTGGTGTTCACCCTGACACTCTGGTGTTCACCCTGGCACTCTAGTGTTCACCCTGACACTCTAGTGTTCACCCTGGCACTCTGGTGTTCACCCTGGCACTCTGGTGTTCACCCTGGCACTCTGGTGTTCACCCTGGCACTCTGGTGTTCACCCTGACACTCTGGTGTTCACCCTGGCACTCTGGTGTTCACCCTGACACTCTGGTGTTCACCCTGACACTCTGGTGTTCACCCTGACACTCTGGTGTTCACCCTGACACTCTGGTGTTCACCCTGACACTCTGGTGTTCACCCTGACACTCTGGTGTTCACTCTGGTGACTTGTGAGAGTTTGGTCCACCAGGCTGTTGCTTGGAGCGTTCCGCAGGCCCACATACCCACCACAGCCCGGCTGGTCCGGAACTTCTCTTAGAAAACAGTCCAGTTTCCTCTTGAAGATGTCCACGGTTGTTCCGGCAATATTTCTTATAGTCGCTGGGAGGACGTTGAACAACCGCGGACCTCTGATGTTTATACAGTGTTCTCTGATTGTGCCTATGGCACCTCTGCTCTTCACTGGTTCAATCTTGCATTTTCTTCCATATCGTTCACTCCAGTACATTGTTATTTTACTGTGTAGATTTGGGACCTGGCCCTCCAGTATTTTCCATGTGTATATTATTTGATATCTCTCTCGTCTCCTTTCTAGAGAGTACATTTGGAGAGCTTTGAGACGATCCCAATAATTTAGGTGTTTTATCTCGTCTATGTATGCCGTATATGTTCTCTGTATTCCCTCTATTTCAGAAATCTCTCCTGCTCTGAAGGGGGAAGTGAGTACTGAGCAGTACCCGAGACGGGACAACACAAGTGACTTGAAGAGTACAACCATTGTGATTGGATCCCTGGATTTGAAAGTTCTCGTAATCCATCCGATCATTTTTCTGGCTGACGCAATATTTGCTTGGTTATGCTCCCTAAACGTTAGATCGTCGGACATCATTATTCCCAAATCCTTGACATGCTGTTTTTCTACTATGGGAAGATTCGATTGTATTTTGTACCCTGTATTATGTTTCAGATCCTCATTTTTGCCGTACCTGAGTACCTGAAATTTATCACTGTTAAACATCATGTTATTTTCTGCTGCCCAATCGAAAACTTTGTTGACATCTGCTTGTAGTTTTTCAATGTCTTCAGCAGAGGTAATTTTCATGCTGATTTTTGTGTCATCTGCGAAGGATGACACGAAGCTGTGACGTGTATTTTTGTCTATATCAGATATGAGAATAAGGAACAGTAGCGGTGCAAGGACTGTACCTTGAGGTACAGAGCTTTTAACATCGCTTGGACTCGATTTTATCTGATTGACTGTTGCTCTTTGTGTTCTGTTCGACAGGAAATTGAGTATCCAGCGCCCTACTTTTCCAGTTATTCCTATTAACCTCATTTTGTGAGCTATCACCCCATGGTCACATTTGTCGAACGCCTTTGCAAAGTCTGTGTATACAATATCTGCATTTTGCTTTTCTTCTAGGGCTTCTGTGATTTTGTCATAGTGGTTTTTTGTCATAGTACGAAAGTGTGTAATTACTTTTTTTCTGGTGGTTCATAACGACGTAATTGTACTTTCAACTCCTTACGGTAAATACTTTTTTTCATTTTAGGAGGATGTGTTCCAGGGTTTTAATGAGAGAGTTTTTGAATCATGTATATTTTCCATTATTTTTCTCTGCTCGTTTCTCATTGGTTCTTCTTC
>WNGS01167840.1:3982425-3987425 GCA_020271785.1 Procambarus virginalis | reverse complement strand
TTTTTGACATTTTTTTTTTGTTATTGGTAAATACTATAAGTTTTCGCCATTCTACTCATCAAAATCCCTTTTGATGAGTAGAATGAGTAGAAATCCCAGGATCCCTTTATGTTTTGCCTTCTGTTAGGAAGTTGGTGAATGTTAGGGAGTAGAATTGGCCCTAGTACTGCTCCTTGTGGCACCTGACATGTTACCTCTCTGTAGTCACAGAACAATTCCTCTCAGTGTGACCCCTCTCATTGTCTGAGTCAAGAGGCACACCCTTGTCATCTTTTCTGCGAAGCCTCTTCTTTCTCTTCTTCTTATTGAGTTTTCATATGAATCTCTTGTGCAGAAGAGTGTCGCATCTGACAGTATGAGAAGACATAATCATCCCCCCCCCTTCCCCCACCTCTTTCTCTCCACTGCTTTATCGCTGTCATCATGTCATGAAGCTTTAATTAATTGCGAGGCAGGACTTTCCATTCGTTGAATCTGTGCTAGTGTTTCGAGACGATGGACAGCCTATCTAGATAGCACCTGAGTCCCCTGATTAATCTCTAGTATGTTCCCTGGGATATTCGTTATCAATGGTGTTCCTACCTTCTTCCTCCTCCTCCTGCCCCTCCTCCTACCTTGTAAATAGTTACCACATTGGCCGTTTTCCAATTATTTGGCAGCTCACTTGTTTCAGACGGGGCGATGGATGTTACAGTCAGAGGGCATACTCAAAGCATCAGGTGCTTTGTATTGATGGTGAGATCTTGTTTAGGCCTTGTTTGTATCCAATTTGTACTCCTGTACAGCTTGCGAAGTCATTTTCGTATTGTCTTTCTGCCTCTCTTCTCAACCTGACATATTCATTCCTGGCACTCTGGTATCTTTCTCTGCTTTCAAGTGTCCTGTTATTCCTATAGTTTCTCCATGCCCTTTTACTTTGCTGCTTAGCTAGCCTACATCCCTGATTAAACCTTGGGTTTCTCCTCTTCATTTCACTGTTTTCCTTTAGGACTAGGACAAATATGTTTGCTGCATCCTTGCACTTCTGCGTGATGTAGTCCATCATGTCTTGGGCCGTCTTTCTACTGAGTTCTATTTCCCATGTGATATCTGTTAGGAATTTTCTTATCTCCTCATAGCTAATAATAAACAGAAGCAACCGTATGACTCTATCTCCATTGGTCAAACTATTATGTATTAGTGATAAGACCTACCATGAATGTATAATGACTTACTGTAAATATATAGCTCTTGAAATAGAACTTTCTCTGTAACTAGCTGACATGTAACTATAAGGTGTGAAGGATAGATGAAATTGTTTATATAATAATCTAATATAAGGACCTTTTGTGCCCTCTGTAATGCTTTTGCGCTACCGCTCGCAGGGCGAGTATGGGGTGCACAATAAACTAGCCGCCGTGTCTGCCTCTGTCTGCTTGTGTCTGCCTGCCTGTCTGCTGCGGCACTCACACTATCATCCTGTGGGGGCGAGAGAGGAGATCTTCTACGCTTGTAATACGCCATGACGTCATGCCTCTCCCGTGTGCAAGATGGGAGAGGAGGAAGGAAAGGAGGATGATCTCACGTTGTCCAAATAAGGAGATATAAACAAAACACATTGTGGGAAAATGTTCGGTCTGTTTACACTCGTCATCTGGTCACGCCTCAGATTGTACCGCCAGGCAGGATAATTATATATATATATATATATATATATATATATATATATATATATATATATATATATATATATATATATATATATATATATATATATAATACACACACCATAGGAATGAAGACAGTATCTGAGAGGTAATTATGAGGAGTGACAGCTAAACCAGTACGACTCTATAGTACCTAAGAAGTGATCTGGGAAAGGAAGGAACAGTGCCCAACTACTTGGACCATTAGAGGGAATGATGGGGGGAATCGAACGCCGACCTGCAAATAAACGAGGACGTCGCTACTGTACCGACTAGCCGAAGTGACTGGTTCTTTCCAATGGTTAGAATGCCGAAATCGTTGTGTTCTTGACAATATAATAGTACACCCACCAGTTAGTCCCACAACACACTCTTATACGGGCTCACCATAGCCCGTGCTACTTGGAGCTTTTTGTTCAGGGTAGCGAATTTACAACAACAACAACAACAACACACTCCTACGATAGTTTACGGGAGATACTCGTAGAAAAACCCAATGGGGAGATGTAAGGCATTTTTATGTTACTGTTGAGAATACAGAGAGACTAACCACCCGTCTGTGTTGGAGAGTCTGCCTGTACGGTATTGGGCCAAGTGCATGGCTCCTCACAAGGTGCGCACCCTTATCTTGAATTGTGTTGAACGTCTTAAGATAAGACCGTGAAAAGGAGTCTCAAGTTGGTGACGAAGGAAGGAAGGAATTATCAGGAGAAAGCGTCAAGCCACCACGACTATAAGGCACTGGGAAGGGATCAGGATAAGGATTTGGGATGGGACGGGGGAGAAGGAATGGTGTCTAACCACTAGGACGGTCTCGGGGATTGAACACCAACCTGCATGATGCGAGACCGTCGCTCTACCGTCCAGTCCAAGTAGTTGGGAAGTTGGTGGTGAGTGCTTCATTATAGATCTGAGTGTAGAGTTGTCGAGTTATACATTATTATATACATTGTTATATACGTTATGAGAAAAACTATAGGAGCAGTAATGAGGATTCGAACCTATGGGGTGGGTATTGCCAAGCACACGCCCCGGACAACCAGGCCGCCACGTGGTCAAAAAGGATTGCAACTTGGAGTTCTACTGAACTCACGAGGGTATTCCGAGGCTTCCACCGAAGTCAGACCAGGATGTTCACCCTAATTAGGTATTATATGTACTAGCTCTATCTGTAAATCCAACTTTATGTTTGTAACTCATCTTCTAGCTATGTACTTTTACCTGAATAAGAATTTGAATCTGAATTTGTATGTGTTGATCTAGACCAACTTGAATGATTGATCAACAGCTTGTAAACAACGCCCAACGTTACACTATATTTCGTGATTGTGCTCATTGGCTCAGCCTCAATTAACTGTCCTTCAACTGCCATTACACTAAAGAACTGCCTTCTTGATCCCTATGGCTCTTCTGGCTCCCTGGTTTCCAGCAATATCCTCTCTCGAATTACAACCCCCCCCCCCACCCCTCCTTGGTCCTATTGAGCTTTTTTTGTTTTCAGCTTGTCATTGTGTGCATACGCGCGCGCGTGCGTCAGCTGTAGGAACACGGCGGCTGGGAAAGCAAACATCACTTGAGGGGCTCTGTAGGGAGGCTGGCCCTTCTGGATGCCCCTAAGTCCCACTCAGTTATCACCACTAATTTCCTGCTCCTGCTTGCTGCTGCTTGAGTTGAGAGGCGGGGGTCGGAAGGGTAGGGGGGGGGGACGTTATTGGGAGAACTGGGGGGTACTGGAGGGGGGGGAGGGGGGGGGGAAGGGGGGTTTAGTCTAGGCCTCCCCAGGCCGCAGGAATGCCGTGGAAGGGTGAGGTGAAGCTTGAGGATGTGGGATAACCTTCGCTCTTCCAGCTCCGCTAACTTCCTCTGGTGCCTCTCTCTCTCTCTCTCTCTCTGCTCTCTCTCTCTCTCTCTCTCTCTCTCTCTCTCTCTCTCTCTCTCTCCTCTCTCCGCCTCTCTCTCTCTCTCTCTCTCTCTCTCCTTTTTCTATGCGATTCGTTTACCTTTTCTGCATATTTTTACATCTCTCTTACTGTTTCCTGTCCCTTCCCCCCACTGACCAGGTGCTTTTCCCACTGACCAGGTGCTTCTCCCACTGACCAGGTGCTTCCCACACTGACCAGGTGCTTCCCACACTGACCAGGTGCTTCCCACACTGACCAGGTGCTTCCACACTGACCAGGTGCTTCCCCACTTGACCAGGTGCTTCCCACACTGACCAGGTGCTTCCCCCACTGACCGGTGCTTCCCACACTGACCAGGTGCTTCCTCACACTGACCAGGTGCTTCCCACTGACCAGGTGCTTCTCCCACTGACCAGGTGCTTCCCACACTGACCAGGTGCTTCCCACACACTGACCAGGTGCTTCCCACACTGACCAGGTGCTTCCCACACGGACCAGGTGCTTCCCCAACTGACCAGGTGCTTCCCACACTGACCAGGTGCTTCTCCCACTGACCAAGTGCTTCCCCCACTGACCAGGTGCTCCCACTGACCCAGGTGCTTCTCCACACTGACCAGGTGCTTCTCCCACTGACCAGGTGCTTCCCACACTGACCAGGTGCTTCCCACACTGACCAGGTGCTTCCCCACACTGACCAGGTGCTTCCCACACTGACCAGGTGCTTCTCCCACTGGCCAGGTGCTTCCCACACTGACCAGGGTGCTTCCCCCACTGACCAGGTGCTTCTCCCACTGACCAGGTGCTTCCCCACTGATCAGGTGCTTCCACACTGACCAGGTGCTTCCCACACTGACAGGTGCTTCTCCCACTGACCAGGTGCTTCCACACTGATCAGGTGCTTCCCACACTGACCAGGTGCTTCCCACACGATCAGGTGCTTCCCACACTGACCAGGTGCTTCCCACACTGACCAGGTGCTTCCCACACTGACCAGGTGCTTCCCCACACTGACCAGGTGCTTCTCCCCACTGACCAGGTGCTTCCTACACTGACCAGGTGCTTCTCCCACTGACCAGGTGCTTCTCCACTGACCAGGTGCTTCCCCACTGACCAGGTGCTTCCCACACTGACCAGGTGCTTCCCACACTGACCAGGTGCTTCCCACACTGACCAGGTGCTTCCCCACACTGACCAGGTGATTCCCACACTGACCAGTGCTTCCCACACTGACCAGGTGCTTCCCCACTGACCAGTGTGCTTCCCACACTGACCAGGTGCTTTCTCCCACTGACCAGGTGCTTCCCACACTGACCAGGTGCTTCCCACACTGATCAGGTGCTTCCCACACTGACCAGGTGCTTCCCACACTGACCAGTGCTTCCCACACTGACCAGGTGCTTCCCACACTGACCAG
>WNGS01167840.1:3907888-3948632 GCA_020271785.1 Procambarus virginalis | reverse complement strand
CCTTGCCCCGGCTTATCTCCCCAACACCTCCCTTGACCCCTCTGACCCCACTGCAGTCAATTTCATCCCACAATTCAATGGAACCCCCTCCATCACGCCAACCCCCAAAACCCGCCCCAGCCCTCATTCCCTCAACCCCCCAAACCCACCCAGCCCTCATCCCCTCAACCCCAAAAACCCCCCCAGCCCTCCTCCCCTCAACCTCCCAAAACCTACCCCAGCCTCACCCCCCTCATCCCCTCTCCTCCATGTGACCCCCCCCACCTTGCGAAGGGGGGGGAGGTTCCCCCCACCCCTCTCTATCCTTCCCCCTCCCGACCTCTCAACCTCTATCTGACTCCCAAACCTTACGCTATCTGGCACACCCCTCTATGCTATCAGACCCTCCCTAATCTTCAGACCATATGCCCTTCCTACTCCAGACCTACCTACCCAGGCCCTACCCCAAACCCTCCTACCTACCTTCCTAGAAGCCCAGCCCCCATTACCCCCCAAGCACCCCTCCCGACCTCTTTCACCCCCCATACAACCCCCGGACCCCCCAGACACCCCCCGGATCCCCCGGACAACCCCCGGATCCTCCCCACCCCCAGTCATCCCCCAGACCACCCCCAGATCCCCCAGGTCCCCCTGCCCCCAGTCACCCCCAGACACCACCCAGATCCCCCCAGAACCCAGAGGAAGGGAGAAACTCTGGTACAGGAGTTTCCATGAAGAATCTCAAGGTTTGGTACACCAATGCTGATGGGGTATCTAATAAAGCAGAAGAGATAAAAGAAAGAGTGAGTGAGGCAAATCCTGACATAGTTGCAATTGTGGAAACTAAAATTAATGACATGATCTCAGATGCAATCTTTCCTGAAGGGTACCAGTGATAAGAAAAGAGAGGACACAGAGACAGGGAGGGGGAGTGGCACTCCTAATAAAGTGGAAATGGAAGTTTGAAGACCTGGGAAATCGGGTTACCAATGAGTGCACAAGCTTTATACATGGAACTTTGACAGTAGATGGGAGGAAGATTGTGATCTTGGTAATCTACAATCCCCCACCAAACAGTAGAAGACCCAGACAGGAGTATGATGACAACAACAAGGCATGCATAGATGAACTGCAGAAGGCAGCAACACTAGCCCACAGAATGAGAGCGAAGCTGCTGATCATGGGGACCTAAATCATGGAGAGATAGATTGGGAATCAAGGAATCCCCATGGAGGGGACGAAACGTGGGGAGCAAAATTAGTAGATGTTATAGACAGGAATTTCCTAACACAGCATGTGAAGGAAGACACAAGGGAAAGAGGAGGAGATGCACCGAGCCTATTAGACCTGATTTTCACCCAGAACGTAGAAGATATCGAGAATTTGGAGCATGAAATACCTCTAGGGGCCAGTGACCATTGTGTCCTAGTCTTTGACTATATGATGGAATTCAAACTTGTGACCATGGGACAAGAGATCTGGGAAAGGAGAGTTGACTACAGGAAAGGAGACTATAGGAGGATAAGGGACTATCTGGGAGAAGTGCAGTGGGAGGAATACATTAGAGGAAAAACAGTCCAAGATATGATGGACCTAGTCATACAGAAATGCCAAGAGGCCGAAGAGAGATTTATACCAACAGTAAAGGGAAAAAATAAGAAGGAATATAATAACCCATGGTTTAATAGACAGTGTCAGGAAGCAAAAAGGGCCAGCAGGCGGGAGTGGAGGAAATACAGAAGACAAAGGACAGAGGACAACAGGATCAGATGCAACAGAGCTAGGAACGATTACATTAACATCAGACGGACATCGGAAAGGGACTATGAGAACGATATTGCAATCAAAGCGAAAAAACAACCTAAGCTACTACACAGTCATATAAGAAGAAAAATGTCGGTGAACGACCAAGTGACAAGACTAAGGAAGGCAGAGGGGACATATACTGAAAGTGACAAGGAAATCTGTGAGGCACTGAATGCCAGTTTCCATGGAGTGTTCACTACCGAGCCCGAGCAGCTCCCATTGTGGAAGGGGTTACCCTAGATGAAAGACTATCAGATATAGAGGTGACAGTGGAGGAGGTAATGAAACAGTTGACAACTCTAGATGCATCTAAAGCAGTAGGACCAGACAAAGTATCACCGTGGATACTAAGAGAAGCAGCGCAGGCCCTCAGCGTGCTCTGGCAATGATCTTTAATGAGTCACTTATGTCGGGAGAATTGCCCAGTTGCTGGAAGAAGGCAAATGTCGTGCCGATCTTCAAGAAAGGCGATAGGGAGGAGGCACTTAACTATAGACCTGTATCACTGACAAGCATCCCCTGTAAAATACTGGAAAGAATAATTAGGCTACGACTGGTTGCACACCTGGAGAACATTAGATTTGTGAACAAGCATCAACATGGGTTCTGGACAGGGAAATCGTGCCTAACAAACCTTCTGGAATTCTATGATAAAATAACGAGGATAAGACAGGACAGAGATGGTTGGGCAGACTGCATATTTCTGGACTGCCAAAAAGCCTTTGATACAGTACCGCACATGAGACTGCTATTCAAACTCGAGAGGCAGGCGGGGGTAGGGGGAAAGGTCCTAGCATGGATAAGGAACTACCTAACAGGAAGGAGCCAAAGAGTTACGGTAAGGGGCGAGAAGTCGGACTGGCGAACAGTAACAAGTGGAGTACCACAAGGATCGGTGCTGGGACCAATTCTATTTCTTGTATATGTTAACGACATGTTTACGGGTGTAGAGTCCTACATGTCGATGTTTGCGGATGACGCAAAGTTGATGAGAAGAGTTATGACAGATGAGGATTGCAGGATCCTCCAAGAGGACCTGAACAGGTTGCAGAGATGGTCAGAGAAATGGCTACTGGAATTCAACACGAGCAAATGTAAAGTTATGGAAATGGGACTAGGAGATAGGAGACCAAAGGGACAGTACACAATGAAGGGGAACAGCCTACCTGTGACGACGCGCGAAAGAGACCTGGGTGTGGACGTAACACCTAATCTATCTCCTGAGGCACATATAAATAGGATAACGACAGCAGCGTACTCTACACTGGCAAAAGTTAGAACATCATTCAGAAACCTAAGTAAGGAGGCATTTAGGGCTCTTTACACTGCCTACGTGAGGCCAGTCTTAGAGTATGCCGCCTCATCATGGAGTCCCCATCTAAAGAAGCACATAATGAAACTGGAAAAGGTTCAGAGGTTTGCAACGAGACTCGTCCCAGAGCTACGAGGGATGGGGTATGAGGAGCGCCTGGGGGAACTATGCCTTACGACACTAGAAAGAAGAAGGGAGAGGGGGGACATGATAGGAACGTATAAAATACTCAGAGGGATTGACAGAGTGGACATAGACGAAATGTTCACACGGAATAGTAACAGAACGAGGGGACATGGATGGAAGTTAGAAACTCAGATGAGTCACAGAGATGTTAGGAAGTTTTCTTTTAGCGTGAGAGTAGTGGGAAAATGGAATGCACTTAAGGAACAGGTTGTGGAAGCCAATACTATTCATAATTTTAAAACCAGGTATGATAGGGAAATGGGATAGGAGTCATTGCTGTAAACAACTGATGCTCGAAAGGCGGGATCCAAGAGTCAATGCTCGATCCTGCAGACACATATAGGTGAGTACACACACAGTGGATACATAACGGCTGGGAGCACATTAGGTTCATCAAGTGGGAGGAGTTAAAGTGAGGAAGGGAAGGTGGGGGGGGGGGGGGGGGTGTTACATAGTCGATATCAGGTGGGACAGTTTGTGTGGCGAATGAAGGAAGTTCTCGCGGTGTCTAGACGAAGATAAAGTATACCTGAGAATAAGCTGATGATAGTTGGATAAGAGTGCTTGATATGTAGCGCCTCGGCTATGTCTAATCTCCTACTGTCTCCTGTGTCTCTATTATTTTAGTGCAATTAGTACCTCGGGAGTCTCGGGAGACTATGGAGTTGCGCTCTGGTTGTAGAGGCTGGAGTGTCCTCTTCAGGGCCCCAAGGCCACGGTAGGTCGATATGGAGAAGCTGTAACCCATGCAGCAAGTCCTCCCCCAACCCCCTCTCTCACGTTGCTGAACTTTTCCAATGGAATGGCAAACGCTTAGTTCCTATTGTACTATTTGTCAAGATATCTCTCTGAAGACGATCTAATTGTGTGTAATAATAATAATGTGATCTTAGGTAAGAGCCTCGTTATCTACTCGTAATCTACACCTGATGAGACATTTTACTCGTAATATCTACACGAATTTAATCATTTGAAAACGATAACAAAAATATTTAATTGTAATATTATTACTAAATTACACACAGAAATCATATTAGCGCGATGATGCATCAATGAACAAATCCACAAGGGCCGTGGATTCCGAATCCTCGTCACGCCCATTGTGGATTTGTTCATTATTTGTGGATTAGTCCAATTGCTGAGGTCGGCATCAGCTGACCTGTCGAGGGAGTTTGTTTACAAACAACGACTACTGGGAGGAGGAGGAGGAGGACTCCTGCCACTCCTCCACCGTGGAAGATTTTCCGACACTCTCCCTACTACGCACGTACGAACGGACCCCACAAGTGCCATCGCAAAAAAACACACTCGCACAAAGACACTCGAGTACAAAATCACGGCGAAGGACAAATAAACAAAGACAAACACACACATACCAAGAGACAAACATTTACGGCCTCGCGTAATATGCATAGTCAAGAGCCACACATTAAAACAAACACACGTTTACCTTCATATAAAACAGGCGTGCACACGCGAATACAAACACATACACACACACGCAAAAATAATTCAGTTGCAATTATACTCACCGAAGCGAGTAGAGTTAAAACAAATGAAATGCTCCTGTTTAATAGGGTCTAATAGATCAGAAAGGAATCTCCCGCAGTACTCCTGTTGAATTAATCAGAAAGGGGCTGGAGGCTAGATTAGAAAAAACTCCAGATTCGAAGCGACGACCATCACAGACTGTACAGGACTCCGAGGCGACTTAATAACAGGCACAAACAGCACCACAGGAAGCAGCAGCAGCAGTGACGCAAACACTCCATTATCTTATATAGGACCCGGATAGTGGTATGACAACAAGGGGTGCCATTGTGGGAATACAGAATGGGGAGTAGAACTGCCATGGGAGAGGAGGATGACAATGGGGTTGGTAGTGCCAGAGGAAGGAGGAGAGGACGACAACAAGGGTGGTAGTGCCAAGGCCAGGACACAATGAGAGGTTAGAGAGAGCAGCAGCAGCAAGAGTGCCAGCCTCAGGGGTGCCAGCGAGGGGGTGCAGAAGGCATCACCAGGCACTCGCTATCAGTCCCCACATATAAACAACAAGGCATGAGTCTATGCCTCGCCGCCATGACGTCACATGAATTAAGATAGAAGCTACCGAGGAATGTTGATGGCACAGCCTCTGGGAACGGGGGGGGGGGTGTAGTGGAAGTGCCACTTTCCGTCACATTCCCCTCAGTCCTTCCCCAGTGGCAGGAAGGGTAGAGAGGAAGATGTTATGCAAATAGGGAACATCATCAACCTCCCTAGTGTTGATGATGAGTCACAATAACGTGGCTGAAGACATGATGGCCTAATCAATCCTCAGAAGATGAAAGGACGACGTTTCGGTCCATCCTGGACCATTATCACGCGGCTACATAATGGTCCGGGACGGACCGAAAAGCAGCAAAATGTGAGTTTGTGAAGAAAGTAATTGACGTTTATGATTGCGGTGAGTCTCTTGTTGATCACAAAAGATTATTGATGTGTGTATTTGTGGGGTGATAAATATGTATATATATATATATATATATATATATATATATATATATATATATATATATATATATATATATATATATATATATATATGTATGAGAGTGAGTACATGTATATATAACATTAATAATTTTGTAATTAGCGTCAAAAGATTGTTATTTGCTTAGCTAAACGAACTAGAGGGTTCAGTTCCTGAACCGATTATGTGCCTCTGTAATCCTTCACACCACCGCCCACGGGATGGGTATGGGGTGCATAATAAAGAAAGAAATAGAATTTATTGCGCCTTATGGAGAAAGAAAGAGAGAGAGAGAGAGAGAGAGAGAGAGAGAGAGAGAGAGAGAGAGAGAGAGAGAGAGAGAGAGAGAGAGAGAAAATCTCAAATCTTTCAGGACTATTTTTTTTGGCATTTTTCTCCCTTGTTCCTCGGGTTTCAAATCCCGCAGACAGTAAAATATGTTGGTGATCCAGATGACTGTTGTTACTTGTGTTGGTCATTGCCCTGTGTCCTTCCCCCACCTGTAATAAAGGTAAACACTGTGAAGGAGTGGGTCTCCACTACCGTCCTACAGTATCAGTTAATACCCATCTTACTGGCATAAAGCGTACCCCTGCTGCGGTGTACCCTAGTATGTACAGGGCACGGTACAGGGTACGTTACAGGGTACGGCACAGGGCACGGTACAGGGTACGGTACAGTGTGAAGAGGTCGAGTTCATTACGTAATTTGGGCCTGTGTGTGTGTGTGTCTATTCATCAGACTGTCAGCATTACCGTTAACATTTTATTCAGGTAGTGAGATTGCCCTTTGTTTACATGTAGTTGTAGTAGTAGTAGTGTGATGAAGTTTAATGTCTGCGGCTACGCTAAGACTGTAGGTAAGATCCTTTCTCTTCGTCCCAGTTGATGGTTGCCTTTGGATGGGATTGGTCTGGCCAGCAAGCGAGACCTCGCTTAATGATGCAATGTGTGTGTGTGTGTGTGAAGTTTGGCTCATCAGCCCTGGTTAAGCCTCCATTGTCATCTAAAAAGATTTTCTCGACAGGGTCATCAGACGCTGTGGTGAAACAATTTGGGTGACAGTGTGGACCCAAGGCGCTTAATTGTTTCCATTGTGAATCATCGAGAGGAAGGTTGAAGACTTTCACTAGCATGGAGCTGAACAGGTTGCCGTACAGCTTGGAGCCGTTGTGGGAAAGACAACTAGAACCTGGTGAGGAGGTAGGATGCATCGTCAGTGATCCTCTCGTCCATCCTCATTAGGGCCAGCAGAGTTCTTTCCCCGTGAAGGCGTTCTCAACGGCACCCTGCTCCTACAGGAGCTCCGAGGTGGGTGCTTTCCTCAGGAGTGATTATATGAACATGAGGGGACGACACACCTTTATATATATATTATATATGTAATGTATATATATGGCACCACATATATATATATTATATAATATATATATATATATATATATATATATATATATATATATATATATATATAATTACGCTGTTGAGAGGCCAAACAACGAATGCATTTGAGCACATATGCAAGTGTGTCAAGGAAGTGACAAGTCATCATTGCCATTAAATCTTTTGTTTCTGCTCCTGTATTTAGAGATGGAAGAACCAGTTTGTTCAGTGACTGAACACTGAGATACGACTGACCTAGTGCATCGAAGAGGAGCCATTATGTTCAGTGGGTGAACATTTGCTTAACGTCATCTGTCTATAGTGTCTTGTCTATAGTAATCACACGCACTGGCGATCGTAGGAGGCCTCGTATGTTCTAAGCTGCGTTCCTGCGGGAGCTGACAACACTAATCAACATTCAGATGAATTCGACTTCAAGCATACAACTGTTCGATAGTCCTCCATAGCCCCAGAGGCAAAATGTAAGACCTAGCGGACCGCTAGAAGCCGGATATATACATCCAATAACAGAAATCCAAAGAAAAGAATAGCACCACAACCACTATCAACAAAAGCAACAATTTACAATAGAGTCAACACTAATTATTACTAAGAATATAATAATGCACAGATGTAAATTACGATTGCATACAAATCTGACAAAAAATCTTTTACCAAATCATAAACAGTTTGCAAAACATTTAATGTTAAGAGCAAATACCCTGAACAAAGTAAATTTGCCAGACTATAATTTTCGCTAATGAGGGAATTGACAATGTTCCCCAAAAGGCAGCCTGAAAACATTGAAGTATCACCTTTAAGGTAATACCAAACATTAAAATGCAATATACAACACCAGAAGAAACTATGAATAAGTATGTTTGTGTATATATAAGTGAGTGTTGATAAAGGTCAGGAGGAGGAGTGGGGGGGGGGTGTGGGGCCAGGGATAGTGGGGGGAAGGGGGGTCAGGGATGTAATATGCGATTGGTAAGGATGGGAGAGGGATCAGAGGGAAGGATATGGGAGAGAATGAACAGTGAAGGGTAGATTGTGGACAGGATATGGAGCAGGAGCTCAGGGACGGACGAAGTAGTGAGTAAATACTATGGGAGAGATATAAGGAAGGATGGAGCGAGATGCAGGAAGAGGGATAGGGGAGAGAATATGGGATGAATACTACGAGTATTGATGCAAATCTATAAAGAGTAGATTAAATCTATGAAGAGGAGCGTACATCATTCACAGTTCAGATTTTCAAGTAGGTAGCCTAGCATAACCTAGCCCTCCCCCCCCCCCAATCTTACATGAGTTGGCTAATCTAAGCACGTGTGCTTTAACCTAGTCTAATATACAAGTGTCTAAAACTAGCCAAATGTATTCTTCCCTACCAAAACCTATCCTTTACCTGACCCTAGAACAACCGAACCCACTGTAACCTAAACCATATTTAATTAGCGCATTCTAAGTTAGAATTATCAAATCCTAATTTACATCAATCTAATCTAACCAAGGGTAAAAAGAACCAATAGGTTTGATAATTTAAACTCATCCAATCAAACGTCACAGAAATAAACTAAAGCTATAATAACAATTTATTTTGAGTAAAATCCCGTTGGGTATTAAGTTATAAACTGAATTTATGCAAATCTAGTGTTACTCAAAATGAACCACAACAATCCATTCTACCTAGACCTAAAAATAAACTTGTGTAATCTGATCCAGTCTAGCGTTACCTAAAGTTAACCTATCACAACCTAATCTAATCTAATCTAGTTGAAACTTGGAGAATAGTAACCTTGCACAAGGAAATTTCCACCCCGACCTAGCACGATGCTTGCAACTATCTCTGAATAACGCCACAGCCATACCTCCAACACCCTCACCAACGCCACACCCTCACCAGCGCCACACCCACACCTCCAACACACCCTCGCCAACGCCACACCCACACCAGTACCAGACCCTCGACCACACCAATATTTGCTTTTCGCTCCCTCCTCCACATTACGCAACCAATTGCTTGCTCGGAGGGGGAAGCTGACTTGGGTGGAGGCTTTACAAAATGTGGGTTGAATGCGGAGGTTCACGTGACTCAGGTCGTCAACTGAATGCGTGTGGACCGTAGCGGGTTGTACAACCTAAGAGGGAGGTCGTAGTTGTTGCGGTAGTCAGCTTCCCACCCCCCCACCCTTCCCATCACCCTGGCCTGGGAAAGGCGATCCCACACCCACCATCACTACACAACGCCATGACGTCACGCCCGGTGGCCTGAATCATCTTGAATCGCAGTGCCGTTTGTCACAGCCCAGTTGAACCACACTCGTCAAAGTGGCTGTGAAGAGACAGTGAGCTCACCCGTCCCCCCACCACCCCCTGTCCCCCCACCACACACACACACACACACACACACACACACACACACACACACACACACACACACCACACACACACACACACACACACACACACACGCACGCGCGTGCGTGTGTGACTATAGTGATCTCGTATGAACGAGATCTGCCAAGCGTGAAGACATCAGAAGGTTCATATGTATCACCTTGTCTGACGCTAACAGAGCGACTCTGTAACAGGGGAAAGGATGGAACGGAAAGAGAGGGACAGGAAGAAGAGAACGGAAGAGGACAGAATGGGAGGAGGAGAAGAAGGCAGGAGGAAGGAAACAAGGGAGAAAACTAGTTAAGAGAAAATGAGGGAGAAGACAACCGAAAAGGAACAGAAGAATGGGAAAGGATTCAGGGGAAAAGGCGTAGTAAGGGGATGAAAGGCAATAGAGAACACGATGGAAGAGAAAGAGATAAAGTAAGGAGTACAAGTGAACAACAAAAATGACGTAGCGGAGAAAAATGGAACGGGAAAGAACAACGGAACAGGTGTGTGTGTGTGTGTGTGTGTGTGTGTGTGTGTGTGTGTGTGTGTGTGTGTGTGTGTGTGTGTGACGTCACAGGACCCCCCCCTCCCCCCCTTTCCCACCACCACACTATCTACGAGAGGAAATAACAGCGAGAGTGACTACGTCACCACCTCTCATCTTCTCACACAGCCTATCCTCCCGAATCCCCCCCCCCCCGCTGTGCCTCATCTGTTTCCTGTTTCTCATCCGTAAACGGTTTTTGTCCGGCATCATGACTGCGTTGACGCTGCCGCCGGGAAAGGGGATGTGTCTCATCGTAGGACATGTGTGTGTGTGTGTGTGTGTGTGTGTGTGTGTGTGTGTGTGTGTGTGTGTGTGTGTGTGTGTGTGTGTGTGTGTGTGTGTGTGTCATTTGCTTATTTTCACCTAATTGTGTCTCACTGCCGTATTTGTACTCATTTGTGTGTCTCATTGTTCTTATTAGTTGATTGTCTCGCCTTCAGGTTGGGTGCTTACCTCTGATTATGTGTCACCTTGTCTCCAGGTGTGTCACCTTGTCTCGAGGTGTGTCGCCTTGTCCCCAGGTGTGTCACCTTGTCCTCAAGTGTGTCGCCTTGTCCCCAGGTGTGTCGCCTTGTCCCCAGGTGTGTCGCCTTGTCCCCAGGTGTGTCGCCTTGTCCCCAGGTGTGTCGCCTTGTCCCCAGGTGTGTCACCTTGTCCCCAGGTGTGTCACCTTGTCCCCAGGTGTGTCGCCTTGTCCCCAGGTGTGTCACCTTGTCCCCAGGTGTGTCACCTTGTCCCCAGGTGTGTCACCTTGTCCTTAGGTGTGTCGCCTTGTCCCCAGGTGTGTCACCTTGTCCCCAGGTGTGTCACCTTGTCCCCAGGTGTGTCACCTTGTCCCCAGGTGTGTCGCCTTGTCCCCAGGTGTGTCGCCTTGTCTCCAGGTGTGTCACCTTGTCCCCAGGTGTGTCACCTTGTCCCCAGGTGTGTCACCTTGTCCTTAGGTGTGTCGCCTTGTCCCCAGGTGTGTCACTGTAAATATATTATATATATATATATATATATATATATATATATATATATATATATATATATATATATATATATATATATATATATATATATATATATATATATATATATATATATATATATATTTATATATATATATATATATATATATATATATATATATATATATATATATATATATATATATACATAACGCATGCAACAACAGCTATGAAAACACTGATCAAAGTATGCGAAAACGCTTTCTTTTTTCAATGTGGCTTTTCCATTTATGTATAGTTCACAAGAAGGTTAATATGTACGGATACAATGGTCACCAGGAGCTCTGACGTACAGTAAGGGGACGTAGAGCGCAGGCGCACAGCTAGTGAAGGAAGGGGTATGGGGGTGGACCCAAACACAGAGCGGAAATGCCAACTGCTACGAGGGTCATTACATTTATTTAGTGACGAGGTTGACATCTAAGGAGATGAATTTTAATGACTCAGTGACTATGATGTTGCTCTTGAGAATGCACCACTCTCCTGGAGGGGCCTCCCCCCCCCTGCCCCCCCTCCCCCTGTCCCATCAATGACTTCTAGACAAGATAGAAGACTGTGCAACTCAACTAGCGTCTTGACCTGTTCTGGTAGGACTGTGTCGTTAACTCAAAAGATATGTCGCCGGCGGCTTTACTGTCACCTATTAGGCCAGTGTTCTCAAGGTTGTCTATACCTGGACCAACTTCAAGACCAACCATCTTATAGTTAGACAACAGATCAAGTGATGTAGGCTAACAGCTCTTAGTTTGGATTAGCATTCCAATTGAATTCTAGTATTAGTTTAAAGAGACAGAGTGAGAAAAAGAGAAAGTTGGAGAGAAGAGAAAGAGAGAAAGAGGAAGGAAGAAGAGAGAAAAAGAGAAGAGAGAGAGAGAGAGAGAGAGAGAGAGAGAGAGAGAGAGAGAGAGAGAGAGAGAGAGAGAGAGAGAGAGAGAGAGAGAGAGAGAGAGAGAGAGAGAGAGAGACAGACAGACAGACAAACAGAAAGAGACAGGCTAAGAGGCCCAAAATATCACCCACGTCCCAAGAGAGGACCAGCACCCCCCCCCCCCCCTAGCCAGTTGACTAAGCGAGGTCTCACCTTAAGTCTCGGCTTTAACGAGAACTTAAAGAGACGCCCACCCAAAAGGAGAGTTCAATATTTGCTTGATCTATATACTTGAAGTTGAAGCGTTTGCGGCGGTGGTTGTGTGGGGAGCCACACACCGCCGCTGTTTACCTTGCTCTCTGATCCATCGTTTTTACACCAGTGGGTCTTGCTAGCTCGCTCGCACGCGCGCACACACGCATGCACACGGACACGCACCCACACGCATGCACACGGACACGCACCCACACGCATGCACACGGACACGCACCCACACGCATGCACACGGACACGCACCCACACGCATGCACACGGACACGCACCCACACGCATGCACACGGACACGCAACACACGGACACGCACCCACACGGACACGCACTCACATGGACACGCACCCACATAATCACACAGGATTGTTATCGGTCCTATCCTCTTTCTGATATACGTAAATGTATAACCGAATATGTATATTACTGTATAACTGTTTCTGATATACGTAAATGTATAACTGAATATGTATATACTATATAACTGTTTCTGATATACGTTAATGTATAATACGTAAATCTGATTAACCGAGGGTATAGACTCATTCCTCTCAATGTTTGCTGATGATGCCAAAAGTATGAAAAAGATTAAGACAGAGGAGGACAGCTTGAGGCTTCAAGATGACCTGGACAAACTGAAGGAATGGTCCAACAAATGGCTCTTAGAGTTTAACCCAAGCAAATGTCAAGTAATGAAGATTGCACAGTCCCCGTGGTGTACTTAACCGTTAACCGTACTTAACTGCTTAACCGTTGGTTAAGACACTCGCCTGGCGTTTCGCAAGTGCTTTGTCCTGGGTTCGTATCCCGGCCGGGGGAGGCTTTACTGGGCACAAATCCTTAACTGTAGCCTCTGTTTAACTCAACAGTAAAATGTGTACATGGTTGTTAAACGATTCTTCGCGGGGTCGTATTCCAGGGAACATGGGATTAAGGACCTGCCCGAAACGCTACGGCTACTAGTGGCTGTACAAGAATGTAAGAAATTTTGTATATATAAATAAATAAATAATAAAATAAGTGTAGGGAGCAGGAGGCCAGATACAAGGTACCAGTTGGGGTATGAAATTCTTTAAGAATCGGGGAGTAATAAAGATCTGGAGGGTTGATATCTCGCCAGACCTGTCCCCACGTCAAGAGGACATCATCAGCAGCATATGCCAGGTTGACTAGCATATGAACGGCCTTTAGAAACTTGTGTAAAGAATCATTCAGAACCTTGTATACCACATATGTCAGACCAATCCTGGAGTATGCAGCATGGAGTCCGTAACTCATCAAGCACAGGGCTAAATTGGAAAAGGTTCACAGATATGCCACCAGACTAGTGCCCGAGCTGAGGGGTATGAGCTACGAGAGGCTACGGGAAGTAAACCTCACGTCGTGGAAGAAAAGAGTTAGGAGGCATGATCACCACATACAAGATCTCAGAGAAATTAATAGGGTAGATAAAGACAATTTATTTAACTAGGGGGCACCGCACAAGGAGAACACAGTGGAAACTTAGTACCCAGATGAGCCACAGAGATATTAGAAAGAACTTTTTTAGTGTCAGAGTGGTTGACAAAAAGAATGCATTAGGAAGTGATGTGGTGGAGGCTGACTCCATACACAGTTTCAAATGTAGATAAGATAGAGTCTAATAGGCTCAGGAATCTGTACACCGACTGATTGACAGTTGAGAGGCGGGACAAAGAGACGAAGCTCCACCCCCACAAACACAACTAGGTGTGTACAAAGACACACGAACGAGGACTCTTGTGTCATACAAGTAGGAGATTGACATTTTAATACTAATGTATACATTTTATTTTTAGTACACTAGACGTAACTACAGAAAAGGTGCGATAATGCCAATGGGGTTTTACTTGATGAAAGTTGCTTCTTGCCTCAAAGATATTGAGAAGTTAAGATTTAATCTACTTGGAAATCGAACCCAGGATCACCCACTAGTGAGGCGAATCTTACTGAGGTCGGCGCTCTATATCCGACGGTCCAAGTGGTTGGGCACTTTTTCTCCATCCAATACCAGTATATATATGTTAATATATATATATTATTTTCATTATAAATGCCTTGCATTACACATTCCTTTCAATGCTTACGTCATTATTGTTTATGCTGGAATATAATTCCATTTTACCAATAAAAAAAAAAAATTCACTGCTCATTTCCAATATGCGCTTCGACTCTCCACACACAATATCTCTGCAGCTTCTGGTAAGCGTACCACCCCACACACACACACACATAAATTCATTCCCCCAAAATAAACATTTCATTCTCGCGTACCAACACACGCTGTGAATAATCAATCACATCAGCCGCCTCCACCCATTTAAACTTGACTTTTCACCCACATGGTTTGAGCCGAAGCCAAGAGAGAGAGACACACACACTGCCACCAAACCGCTGCTCGTTCAATTAAATTGAAAACTGTCCCTCCTTTAAGCTACTCGTGTTCTTAATCACCCTACAATCTTCACCTCGTTTCACAGTGCGTTTCTGCTTCGTCTCAGACAGGTCTCCCGCGTTATACTTTTCTTATCTGGAAAACATATATATACCAATTTCAGATTTTTTTTTCGTTTGTTGGTAATCCATCTTGAATCCCACACAGTCGTTCAGGCCTGTCTCTTGTTTTCGGGAGGCTGACAGGTGAAAGTTCCCGAGATTAGTTTTATCTCAAGTTGGGAACAATAAACAAATGTAATATCAACTCAATTTTCTCCTTATAAATTACAAAAGGTTATTTAGTTTAGTTCATTTATTATGCACCCCATTCCCATCCCGTGGGCGGTAGTGGAAAGGGTTACAGAGGCACATAATGGGCTCAGGGACTGAACGCCACAATTCATTTAGCTAAGCAAGTTTCAATCTTGATGAGCTAGTTACAAAATTCAATATAAGTGTACAGGTGATCTGCTACCATAAATTTTAGCCAAATATCCCCAGTTTGCTAACTGTAGGTAGTAACTGAGTGATTGTAACCTATCCACTGCTGCCCACTGGATGGGGGGCGGTGTGCAGGACAAACATATCAACTGTGACACTAGCTCTCCACATATGTCAGTTGCTTAATTTACAAAAGGGATCCTGGAATACTTGCGCCTTTAAGTAATTAGATTTGAGTAATTAATTAATTAGATCCCCACGTCCCCACTTCAAATGCCAAGACTACTTAAGTAACAGTTCATACAGCATCTTCGAGTATTACTGTATTCGTGTGAACGAGGCTGTAGCCAGGAATGGCTGTATCCGGACCACTTTGTACCTAGTATTACTGTATTCGTGTGAACGAGGCTGTAGCCAGGAACGGCTGTATCCGGACCACTTTGTACCTTGTATTACTGTATTCGTGTGAACGAGGCTGTAGCCAGGAACGGCTGTATCCGGACCACTTTGCACCTTGTATTACTGTATTCGTGTGAACGAGGCTGTAGCCAGGAACGGCTGTATCCGGACCACTTTGCACCTTGTATTACTGTATTCGTGTGAACGAGGCTGTAGCCAGGAATGGCTGTATCCGGACCACTTTGCACCTTGTATTACTGTATTCGTGTGAACGAGGCTGTAGCCAGGAATGGCTGTATCCGGACCACTTTGCACCTTGTATTACTGTATTCGTGTGAACGAGGCTGTAGCCAGGAACGGCTGTATCCGGACCACTTTGCACCTTGTATTACTGTATTCGTGTGAACGAGGCTGTAGCCAGGAATGGCTGTATCCGGACCACTTTGCACCTTGTATTACTGTATTCGTGTGAACGAGGCTGTAACCAGGAACGGCTGTATCCGGACTAGTTTATGTCTTGTGTTCCTGGTCCCGAGATAATGGTGGCTGTCATATAAATTGAAAATATGCCTTTCTCAGATCAAAATTACAAGCAATCAGGTTCCATCAGTCTAGACAGCAACCAATCACAGGGTGTTATGTGCCTCGATATATTAACTGCTCCCGCAAAATCACCCAGTTACAGCAATTAAAATAATGAGATGTTGTTAGCCACAGTGACTGGAGGGCTTGAAGTGGCTCACTGTGTATGTGCCACCCCACAGCTGGCACCTCCACACCACCCCTGCTGGCACTCCACCACCACCACCACCCCTGCTGGCACCACCACCACCACCACCACCCCTGCTGGCACCACCACCACCACCACCCCTGCTGGCACCACCACCACCACCACCCCTGCTGGCACTACCACCACCACCACCACCCACAGCTGGCACACCACCACCACTTCTGGCACCACCACCACCCACTGCTGGCACCACCACCACCACCACCCCTGCTGGCACAACACCACCACCCCTGCTGGCACCACCACCACCACCACCACCCCTGCTGGCACCACCACCACCACCACCACCCCTGCAGGCACCACCACCACCACCACCACCACCCCTGCTGGCACCATCACCACCACCAACCACCCCTGCTGGCACCACCACCACCACCACCCCTGCTGGCACCACCACCACCACCCCTGCTGGCACCANTACAATGACGTGCAAACTAACTCTTGGTTTAATGTAACCCAAACTATCTAGGATCCTACAAAATACAATTAACCTGCTTTAAGAGTAAACCCTACTAGCAAAGGTTTAATATAGACCTAACTAGCCGGGTTTTAGGAGAACCCACACCATTAGGGCTTATGTAAACCCAATAGGTTGAGTTCTAGTGAGTTTAGTTCCCCAATCCTCCGTCCCTCCAGGCTCAAAGAAACGGAACTAATATGCTCGTAAATAAATGGTATCTTTTCTGATTAGATTAGATAAGCTATCAGGCGAAGATCTGTTTTGTTGAATTATTTATTTCGATATAATAATTATCCTCTCCATAAAACTGAACAAAAAATTCTTATGTAACTTCGTGATTGTAAATTATTTCCTTCTGTACCGATTATTAGGATCTCTAAAGATGTCAGTTAGAGTGAACTCTGTTTATATGGGGTTTTTCTCGTCGAGAATATTAGCGAAAGGATTACGTACTTTTCAGGTCCGAGTTCGAATCTCCGATGATCCACGTGAACTGAAATGGAAAAAATTATAACAATTCGATAGTTGTTTTATAGTGATTTACCTAAAGTTATCTTGGTGTGGTTGGTTGTATACTTTATAGCAAGTATACTTTAGTCTACATATGGCTTTTACACGCAACATTATACACACACACCTGGTTTTTACACATGTGGACGCTCAATATTCCAACATTACGCAAAAAAATGTTGTTATTCTAAGCTTTGTGGCTTCTAATGCTGCATATGACATTACATTCTCTTACAGTGGTAGAGGCCCTGTACCGCATTGTGGTAACGCTAGAGTGACAAGTGCTGAGTGCAGGGTTCTGAGTGCAGGGGAGATGAGATCCGAGTATTGAGTGCGGGAGAGGGGGAGGCGCATTGTGTGTAGAGGGAGACGAGAGGTTTTGCGTGCAGATCGGATAAGGGAATTGAATGTATGGGGGATAAAGGATAATGAGTGCAGAGGAGGGGGTACTGAGTGTAGGGGCGGGGTGTAGGGGAGGGGTGAGCAGGGTGAAGGGTGAAGGGTGCTGGGGAGGGGTGAGCAGGGGTACTGAGAGCGGGTTCAGGTTTTAGTTTAAACGTAACTTTGGCAGGTAATGAACACCTGAGCCCAGATGCAATTCAGGATAAGAAGGCTCATAATTTCCGTATGATGAGTGAGGGCCAGAGAGAGAGAGAGAGAGAGAGAGAGAGAGAGAGAGAGAGAGAGAGAGAGAGAGAGAGAGAGAGAGAGAGAGAGAGAGAGAGAGAGAGGGGTGAGTGAGGATGAGTCTATACCTGTACCCACTTGTAAAAAAAAAAATGATTGATCCAGTTAATTCTTAGTCGAGAAGCGTGACCAAAGAGCCGAAGCTCAACCCCTCTACAAGCACAACTCTGTAAGCATTATTAGGTAAGTACTGGTATCACACACACTAGGCCCGCGAGTGATTTACTCTGGGTTCGGGCCCTGCACACGAAAAGGATTGACTGGGAACAAATCTTAACTTTCCGACCAGTTTCTCCCAGCAGTAATGTGAACCTGGTCCTCAACCTTTGGGCGGGTCGTGTTCGAGGGTGTTCTATTAGAGTGTGAGCTATGGGAAATCAAGTTCAAGTACGTTTATTGAGACAATATGGAGTATCTTAGGCTATTTCTCCCCTCCTCTACTTCAAGTCCCTCAAGGGGCGCACAAATCCAGTGAGTACAAATCTACACATCACAGTACGAGAAACTCATTTAAGTTTGCAGGTTGATATAGTAAGCACAGCATATAAGAACAAATTCTCAAGGATTGTGGGTTTCAGTCGATAAAGGCAGCGTCTGGGATGATCTCGGACGTAAGTTCGAATCCTCGTCACGGCCCATGTGAATTTGTTCATTTGATGCATTACGCTATTGTGATTTCTTTGTGTAATACAGCATATAAGTGTTACACTTTTGGGACAAAATTCTTGTAGCTCTTAAGTGTTCTATCATATCATTATCACACATGCGAACAATTTGATGTGGTACACTACTTATTTCCTTATTTCTATAGTTATCAATAAGTTGACATTCTAATACACAATGTTCTAAGGTGTGGGCGTGAGGCATACTACATAATTGACACTCCTTATCTTTATCACTGACATCAACACCGTATTGCCAGATATATTTGAATCCTACTCTTAATCTCATGTAAATTGAGTCCTTCCATGTAGACTTTCCTCTACCATAAGTGAAGGATGAATTTGTGTTTATTATTGAATAATTCTTAAGTGTGTTACTGCTGTCCACCATTGCCGTTCTTATAACTTTTTTTTTCATCCTCTTGGATCATCTTGATTCTTGTCTTTATTTGTTTCAAAGTTTTCTGGCATACAACATCGACATGAGTCTTTTTCTGTGGCTCTCTTCGCTATCTCATCAACTGCCTCATTCACAATATTCCCATATGTGAAGGGAAAGGTCTTAAAACCTCCCAAGAGAATTCAGTAGTCTAATCCTCTCTCTCTCACTCTCCATATTATATTATATTGGTAGCCTCGGCTACCAATGTCTTTTGTACAGTCACGGTTGGTCGAGTGATTAAAGAACCGGGTACGCCATGGTGCTTAGTGCTCCTGGCTGTCTGGGTTCGAATCCTTGTGGGGTGTGAAATTTTCAGTTGCATATTGGCTTGGGGACCAATCAAGCTTGTTCGCATATTATATATATATATATATATATATATATATATATATATATATATATATATATATATATATATATATATATATATATATATTATGCAATTGACGATCACTAAACACTGATCATTTGTATGCGGAAAAACCACAAAGAATTGGAGAAAGGGGGGGTGTGAACGTTTCGGCTTCTCAAGGCCTTTGTCAACACCAGACTGATTATATATATATATATATATATATATATATATAATATATATATATATATATATATAATATATATATATATATATATATATGGAAAAACGGTAGATATACAGACTATATCACTCAATCTTAAAAATCATAACTCACAAACATAACTATTTACTTACAGCAACGCCTGGCAAAATCCCACGTTCATACAAAAAAAAAAAACTAACGACATGTATTGGGCTTCATTTAAGAACCTAACGAGCATTCCCAAGTTACATAACAACCGTCCTCGCAAATTCGTATAGTCAACATTGACTTATTAAATACGTGCATAGGTGATATACTAAACATAATAGATACCCTTAAAAAGCTTCATAGAAAACACCGACCTTACCTAACCTTGTTAGTATGTTAAGATAAGCATCTTATAGCTTCGTAATTGCAATTATTACTTAACCTATACCTATATAGGTTAAGTAACAATTGTCATTATTACTTAACCTATACCTAAGGTTAAGTACAATTGTCATTACGAAGCTATAAGATGCTTATCTTAACATACTAACAAGGTTAGGTAAGGTCGGTGTTTTCTATGAAGCTTTTTAAGGGTATCTATTATGTTTAGTATGTCACCTATGCACGTATTTAGTAAGTCAATATTGACTATACGAATTTGCGAGGACGGGTTGTACATAAAGCAGTGAACCACTGCAAAATAACCTTAACAGCAAGACAGACCCACGAACGTCAACGCCTGAATCCCTCAGATACATAAGGACAAGCAAACGCTCATCAATGGCGCAATTAGTAGTGTCATCATCAATGAGGCAATTAGTAGTGTCATCATCAATGAGGCAATTAGTAGTGTCATCATTACAGTCGTAACCAACCGAGTCATCTCTTAATGACACACACACACACATGGTGTTTGGTTTTTGTTGCCTTAAGCCCATTTTTGTCTACAGTATATCCTGCCCCCTCACTACTCTCTCTCTCTCTCTCTCTCTCTCTCTCTTCTCTCTCTCTCTCTCTCTCTCTCTCTCTCTCTCTCTCTCTCTCTCTCTCTCCTCTCCCTCCCTCTCTACCTCCCTCTCTATCTCTCCACCCTATCAAAAGAATCGACGAAATATAAGGTAATATTCGTACCCTGTACAGGTACAGTCAACCACTAGGAGGCACTGAAAGAGAAGTTATGGAAGCCACCTCTAATCCCACAACATTAAGGCCAGCTTGGGCAGAGAACTCGAGCGTCAGGATAGTTCAGTTGTAAGACAACAACAGGTACAACAGGTACAACAGGTACAACAGGTACAAACATACAGAGGTATAGATCTCACTCCGCCCCCCCCCCTGTTGACACTGTTAGGTAAATACTGAAAGGTAAGTAAGTCGAAGTTCAATCCCCGACCGTCAAAGTGGTTGGGCAGTATTCCTTCCCCCGTCCCATCCCAAATCCTTATCCTGAACCCTTCCAGTGTTATATAGTCGTAATGGCTTGGCGCTTTTCCCCTGAGTATTCCCTTCCCTTCCAGCCTTCTTCCCCCCCACCACACACAACCATCCCTCCTCACACAAACCCCACAACCACCTTCCCCCACTTAGCCCCCACCCACAACCACAACCCCCCCCCTCAGCCCCCACAACCACAACCCCCCCACTCAGCCCCCACCACATCCACAACCCCCCACTCAGCCCTCACCCACAACCCCCCACTCAGCCCCCACAACCACAACCCACTCAGCCCCTACCCACAACCCCCACTCAGCCCTCACCCACAACCCCCACTCAGCCCCCCACAACACAACCCACTCAGCCCCTACCCACAACCCCCACTCAGCCCTCACCCACAATCCCCCACCCACAACCACTCAACATTTACAGCACCAACAGGCGTAACATAAATATTTTCCTGGCAAAAAGCCTGACTTGCGAATTGTGTTGACAGAGCATCGCTCCTTCCTTCAATTGTCGGTGTGTTGCTGTGTGTAGTGTGTTGTTGTATGTTGCATGTTGTTGTATGTGGTATGTTGTTGTATGTGGCATGTTGTTGTATGTGGCATGTTGTTGTATGTGGCATGTTGTTGTATGTGGCATGTTGTTGTATGTGGCATGTTGTTGTATGTGGCATGTTGTTGTATGTGGCATGTTGTTGTATGCAGTGTGTTGTTGTATGTGGCATTGTTGTATGTGGCATGTTGTTGTATGTGGCATGTTGTTGTATGTGGCATGTTGTTGTATGTGGCATGTTGTTGTATGTGGCATGTTGTTGTATGCAGTGTGTTGTTGTCTGTGGCATGTTGTTGTATGTGGCATGTTGTTGTATGTGGCATGTTGTTGTATGTGGCATGTTGTTGTCTGTGGCATGTTGTTGTATGTGGCATGTTGTTGTATGTGGCATGTTGTTGTATGTGGCATGTTGTTGTATGTGGCATGTTGTTGTATGTGGCATGTTGTATGTGGCATGTTGTTGTATGCAGTGTGTTGTTGTCTGTGGCATGTTGTTGTCTGTGGCATGTTGTTGTATGTGGCATGTTGTTGTATGTGGCATGTTGTTGTATGTGGCATGTTGTTGTATGTTGCATGTTGTTGTATGTGGCATGTTGTTGTATGTGGCATGTTGTTGTATGTGGCATGTTGTTGTATGTTGCATGTTGTTGTATGTGGCATGTTGTTGTATGTGGCATGTTGTTGTATGTAGTGTGTGCTGTGTGTAGTGTGTGTTGTATGTGGCATGTTGTTGTATGTGGTATGTTTTTATATGTGGTATGTTGTTGTATGTGGTATGTTTTTTATATGTGGTATGTTGTTGTATGTGTATGTTTTTATATGTGGTATGTTGTTGTATGTGGCATGTTATATGTGGTATGTTGTTGTATGTGGCATGTTGTTGTATGTGGTATGTTGTTGTATGTTGCATGTTGTTGAATGTTGTTTTATGTGGTATGTTGTATTTGGCATGTTGAAAGTTGTTTTAAGTGGTATGTTTTGTATGTGGCATGTTGTTGTAGTGTGTATCATGTGCAGTGTGTGACGTGCTGCAGCCTATCACGTTATTATCATATTTTCACAACCCGTCCTCACACTAGGCTGGTTAAAGCAGCGGCCGTCCTCCCCAGACGCATTCATCAATTTTAACATACTGTGTATTAAACATTGGTTTGTTCTCATACATAAATTAATATTATATAACAAAATTCTACCTATATATATATATATATATATATATATATATATATATATCATATATATATATATATAATATATATATATATATATATATATAGGCTTTTATTTTCAATGGTTGGGATAAGTGATGTAGTTTTGAGATCAGTTTTTTAGTCCCATGGAGACCTGGTTACGAAACAAAAGAGCATCAGAATCCCACTAAAAGAGGATTGAAGAGGCTTTCCACAGCCTAGATCCTATCTGGAAGAGGATTTGCATTTCGAGTAGGCTCAGCTCTAGTATACATAGGCTGTTGTGAGAATGGATGATCACGGGAATACACACATTCATACATACACATATATATATATATATATATATACATATTACACATTCAAACCTTCACATTTACCGTACATACAAATAATTGGCATTATCATAAAGCGCTTAAAAGTATACAAAAAAAATCAGGAATGTTGAGGCTTGAGGCTTTTGATAGGCTTTTAATAGCGGGTTTAAAAGGTCTTTTGAGAAGCAGAGAGGTGAGAACGGGGAGATAATGTGGAGGGGTGAGGGAGGGGAAGCTAGAGGGAAGGGAGAGAGGAGGGTAAGTGAGGGGGGGGGGTAGATGCTGGTAGGAAGACAGGGTGACAAGAGAGAAACGGAAGCAAATACAAAACAAAAAATAAGAAAAGGGTACCAATCGAGTGAAAATCCTTCACAAATTAAGAATAGCTATGGCACCCCCCCCCCCGCCTTTGGAACTACTTCCTGCGGGATGCCGGATTTGACATCCTGCTTATCTGAAGCCTCCCTCACTTTGACTCCCTGTTTTCCGCTACAGAGGTACTCCGTTGGACCACCTCCCTTGACACATCCTGCCTGTTTCTCCCTCTTGTGCACTTCCCTCCACTTTGACACCATGCCGAAGGCTTTCTGGCAGTCGAGAAATATACGGACCACCCACTCTTCTCTGCCTCGCTGATTTTAGCCGCCCGGTCATAGTAATTTAATCAAGTTTGTGAGGCAAGGTTCCAATTTCTGAACCCGTTGTTGTTGTTATAGATTCAGCTACTCGGAACAAGTTTCAAGTAGCACGGGCTATGGTGAGCCCGTAACTTACCTGGCACAGGAGCGGTGCTGCGTTTGAACCCATGCTGATGTTGTGTTATAAGGCCTCTCATCTCCAAATGCTTCCCCAGCATCTTTCCCATGATGCTCTTTATAACGAGGTAACAGACTTGCGGAGAGGTAAAAGATCAATGTTGGGAGAAAGCGCTAAGCCAGAATGACTATACAGGACTTGGAAGGGATAAGAGGACAAGCATCTGGGATAGGACGGAGGGAAGGAACAGCGCCCAACCACTTGGAGCATCGGGTGATCGAACACAGACCTGCAAGAAGCAGGGCCGTCGATGTTCCAATCAGTTAAAGTGCTTTGGTAGTCGTAGGGAAGAAGGCGCTGCAACGTGACTGAAATGAACAGCCAAACCCACACTTATGAAAGAAAAGTGACGACGTTTCGGTCCTGTCCCGAAATGTCGTCACTCACTTAATTCCACTTGACGCATGCGGTTGGACACCAGTCCTTTCCCACCGTGTGGAGCAAGACTAGTAACTGTGTGACTCACTATAGATGTAAAGTGCCTTGTATAGTGACTGTTGTGAGCCTCTTGTTGAATCACTTGTGACACAAAAGATTATTGATGTGTGTGTGGGTGATTAAATATGTATGTGTATGTATATGTATATATATGTACATGTATGTATGAGTATGTGTACATGTATATATAACATTAATAATTTTGTAATTAGCGTCAAAAGATTGTTATTTGCTTAGCTAAACGAACTAGAGGGTTCAGTTCCTGAACCGATTATGTGCCTCTGTAACCCTTTACACCACCGCCCACGGGATGGGTATGGGGTGCAGAAATTGAATTGAATTGAATTTCTATCCCACCGTCCTATCCCAGCTCCTTGTCCCTCACATATCCGTTCCATGTGTTATGTAGTCGTAATGGCTCAACACACCATTTGGTCACCATTTGGTCACCATTTGGTCCGGGAGACATCTCCCGTCACGCAGGGTGCAGTTGCGCCTCCACAGATCTCCAGTATCATCTTTTGATACTGGTAATGGCTCAAAAGGGCCACCACTTACGGGCTATTCATGCCCGTGCCACCTCTTGGGTGTCTTAATCTTTATCAATCATCAATCGGCTCAACGCATTCCCATTATAATTACCTCTCGCCTATTTTAACAATTAACACTGCCCCCCCCATTCCTCCTCGTCTCCCCTCCTTCATCCCCCTCGCCCCCTCCCCCTTCCCCCACCCCTCCCTCCTCCAGGCAACATACTTCATCCTCCCTAGTCTTCGAGTACATCACTAACCCCTATTCATCTCTTCCTGACTCCTTAAACTGTTGCTACTTGCGAATGACAATGCCTTCATCTTCTCAGTAACTGCTTTATATATATATATATATATTATATATATATATATATATATATATATATATATATATATATATATATATATATATATATATATATATATAAAAGGAAGGGGGTGGTAGGAGAAAAGCACACAGAAACTGTATTGGAGGGGACCTACATTCCCTCCAATGCGTTATGTGTGATTTCCTCCGAGGCTATGGGTCCCAATTCTTCCAGCCAGAGGTGGTACTCCCTTCCATTTTATTAAATATATATATATATATATATATATATATATATATATATATATATATATATATATATATATATATATATACAAAATACATTGATTTGAACTCAAGGCGGTCACATTACAACCATGAAACTTAAACCTAAAGGAAAAACAACTATTACATGTTATTTGAAGGCAACAACAACAGTTATTAAAATAGATCTGAGGATAAACAATATGTAGAAGTCAAACTTAACTCCAATGCTTTACATTTAGATTTGGAACACTGTATTCGAACGTTCTGTTTTGTATTTCATACAGATCCATAGTTACCACCACAACCAGCACAGGACTACCACCACCAGTACCACAACTACCCCCACCTAATAGACTACAGAGATATTAGAAAGAACTTTTTTAGTGTCAGAGTGGTTGACAAATGGAATGCATTAGGAAGTGATGTGGTGGAGGCTGACTCCATACACAGTTTCAAGTGTAGATATGATAGAGCCCAGTAGGTTCAGGAATCTGTACACCTGTTGATTGTCGGTTGAGAGGCGGGACCAAAGAGCCAGAGCTCAACCCCCGCAAACACAACTAGGTGAGTACAACTAGGTGAGTACACACACACACACACACACACACACACACACACACACACACACACACGCACGGGCCAGGTAGCCTGGTGGATAGCGCGCAGGATTCGTAATTCTGTGGCGCGGGTTCGATTCCCGCACCCGGCAGAAACAAATGGGCAAAGTTTCTTTCACCCTGAATGTCCCTGTTACCTAGCAGTAAATAGGTACCTGGGAGTTAGTCAGCTGTCACGGGCTGCTTCCTGGGGTGTGTGTGTGTGGTGTGAAAAAAAAGTAGTTAGTGTAGTTAGTAAACAGTTGATTGATTGACAGTTGAGAGGCGGGCCGAAAGAGCAAAGCTCAACCCCCGTAAAATACAACTAAGTGAATACACGGGATCGGTGCTGGGACCAATTCTATTTCTAATATATGTTAACGACATGTTTACAGGAGTAGAATCCTAAATGTCGATGTTCGCGGATGACGAAAAATTAATGAGAAGAGTTGTAACAGATGAGGATTGTAGGATCCTCCAAGAGGACCTGGGCAGGTTGCAGAGATGGTCAGAGAAATGGCTACTGGAGTTTCACGCGAGTAAATGTAAAGTTATGAAAATGGGATCAAATGATAGGAGACCAAAGGGACAGTACACAATCAAGGGGAACAGCCTACCTGTGACGACTCGAGAAAGAGACCTGGGAGTGGATGTAACACCTTATCTAACTCCTGAGGCACATGTTAATAGGATATCGACAGTAGCGTACTCTACACTGGCAAAAGTTAGAACATCATTCAGAAACCTAGGTGAAGAGGCTTTTAGGGCGCTTTACACTGCTTACGTGAGACCAGTCTTAGAGTATGCCGCGCCATCATGGAGTCCCCATCTGAAGAAACACATAAGGAAACTGGAAAAGGTTCAGAAGTTTACGACGAGGCTCGTCCCAGAGTTACGAGGGATGGGGGTATGAAGAGCGTCTGAAGGAACTGAACCTTACGACACTAGAAAAAAAAAGGGAGAGGGAGGGATATGATAGGAACGTATAAAATACTCAGAGGAATTGACAAAGTGGAAATAGATGAAATGTTCCCCCACAACCACTGACCCCCAAGGGGCCATGGGTGGAAGCTGGAAACTCAGATGAGTCACAGAGAAGGCAGGAAGAATTCTTTTAGCGTGAGAGTAGTGGAAAAATGGAATGCACTTAAAGAACAGGTTGTGGAAGCAAACTCTATTCATAATTTTAAAACTAGATATGATAGGGAAATGGGACAGGAGTCACTGCTGTAAACAACCGATGGCTAGAAAGCCGGGATCCAAGAGTCAATGCTCGATCCTGCAGGCACAAATAGGTGAATACAAATAGGTGAGTACCCTCTCATAGACACACACACACACACGAACCACAGCCAACTATACTCTAACAGCCGACTAAATACCGCCGAGACGGAGGCGGGCCACGAGGTCCATCGCGTGTCAGTAATACCACACCACACAGGCTGCAACTTCCCTTAAGTAGTGACTACACTACGACTCCACCCCGTGCAACCTGGATTATTTTTTTGCCCCCCCCCCCCGCCACCACCGCCGCCCCACACCCCCACACCCTCTCCCCCCCCTTATCCACAGACCTGGTGATGTATAACTGCCAACATGGCGGACATGTACACCCGCGCAACTTGAAGGTGGGCAGTTTGAGGTCCCAGTATATGTGTCCTCACTTAAGAGGGTATATATATATATATATATATATATGTATATATATATATATATATATATATATATATATACTAAGTTTGGAGTTACAATGAGTATGTCCGCAGAAGGCGAGCGCTTTTCTTGCCTACTGATTCTTTCCTACTCCACTAGACAATAAAGATGTAAGTGGTTTTTTGTTTGTCTTTATTTTTTTTTCTTCTTTACGTTGCAACCAAAATGTTTAAGGAATGTAATAATCGACCTGTTGCATAAGACATGCCTTCATTTTTATTTTTTGTATATGAATAGATTTGGACTGTATATAATTTGTCCAGTTATGAGCAGAATTAGTCATGGTACAATGTATAACCTGTGGATTGCATTGCGCCTTCATAGACAGCCTGGAGTGTATATAATTATTTAGAGTTTAATTAATTTTTTCCCTTCATGGAACGTAATGTAGTGATTAAAATGGTCATTCAACGGCTGTGTATAACCAGATGATCATTAGGCTTTGCTTAAAACCTCTCCGTGGCGAAACTAGCAATGAGTGCGGTGCGAACAATCGCCAGTTTGAACTCGGACCTGTATATTACAGCCTCTGTCGCTCTACCAACCAGGTCAGGATACCTTCAGCAAGGGAAGACGCTGAAGTAATCAGATTGCTTCTCAAGTCTTATATTTAAACCTTGAGTAGCCAGAGAGAGAATGAATCATTGTACGGTCCTAGCTCCTGCTCTCTCACGGCCCTCAGCGTTGGAAGGTCTTGTGAGATCATCTCATTCTTTCTCATTCTTTCTCATTCTTTCTTTGAGGAACCTCCACCTCAACAATAATGGGAAGTACAATGAAAACCTCTACAACAAGTTTCTTTGTGGAGTTTCAAGGGTAGAGTTTCTTTCACCCTATGCCCCTGTTACCTAGCAGTAAAATAGGTACCTGGGTGTTAGTCAGCTGTCACGGGCTGCTTCCTGGGGGTGGAGGCCTGGTCGAGGACCGGGCCGCGGGGACACTAAAGCCCCGAAATCATCTCAAGATAACCTCAAGATAACAAGGGGAGTATAATGAGAACCTCCACAATAAAGAACGCAACGCTAATGAAAGAACTTTTTTGGTCAACACAGGAGAGCTCTGTCGTGTAGATATCAAGTCTTGACAGACCTGATATCTTAGCCAGTAAACATACTGAGCCAATATAACACATACAGGGCCAATATAACACATAAAGAGCCAATATAACACATACAGAGCCAATATAACACATACAGAGCCAATATAACACATACTGAGCTATATAACACATACTGAGCCAATATAACACATACAGAGCCAATATAACACATACAGAGCCAATATAACACATACAGAGCCAATATAACACATACGGAGCCAATATAACACATACAGAGCAAATATAACACATACAGAGCCAAAATAACACATACTGAGCCAATATAACACATACAGAGCCAATATAACACATACTGAGCCAATATAACACATACAGAGCCAATATAACACATACTGAGCCAATATACCACATACGGAGCCAATATAACACATACAGAGCCAATATAACACATACTGAGCCAATATAACACATACTGAGCCAATATAACACATACAGAGCCAATATAACACATACTCAGCCAATATAACACATACTGAGCCAGTATAACACATACTGAGCCAATATACACATACTGAGCCAATATAACACATACTGAGCCAATAAACACATACTGAGCCAGTATAACGTGTGGGAAACCAATATAACTGCCGAGAGACAAGGAAATATATCCATCTTTTAACATAAGAACATCTAATCTAACAATTCCCTTTGATGCAAACCACGACAACTGATTTCATCTTTGCAACACTTCCTATCCATGCAAAAACAACACCTAGCAAACATATCTAACCTCCCCCACCAACAAAAATAAATTGGCTAAGAATCTTGCAAGAATTTCTAAATTGTAAACCTAACTATTAATTTAGAGCAAACCAGATTTTTTTTAATAAGTAATCCTAGGTTAAATATAAGCTCTTTTAGGTCTAATTAGTGCATATATGTGCTATAAGAGGCCTAGGGAAGTTTTCTTTTGGTTTTCGGCCTATATCAAATTAATAATATAGAACATGAATTGTGTTGGCTGCAACAGCTCATTTTTGTACGTTCGACCAATTAGTTGCCACAATTATTATAATTGGATTATTATAATTATTTGTGGCGTTATTACTCGTGATTATACACCGGTACGATTTACAACAACCAGTACATTATTTTTATTTATTATTATTATTAATTCAAATATAATTAATATTTTATGGTAAGACTGAACAAAATAAAGGAGTATCTCCCCCCCCCCCCCACCCACGTGTAATTGTGAGGACCCATTGCCTCGGAGAAGAGAGTAAAGAGCATTCGGATAAAATCTTGTCGTTTGACTCTGGATTCTACTGCCCCCTTCATTATATCCTAAATTATACAGTTACATAGTTACAAAAGTTGTATAATAATTATTGACATTATTATTGAAACAATTTCTTCCTTCCCCCACCCTAAAAAAAAGAGAAAACATCCTATGCAATAAATAATTATAATCACTAATGCAAAGATTTACTAGAAGAAAACTAATGTCAAAAATAGTTATTACATTTCTTAAGGTTTCTGAGACCAAGAAACATTTTCGTAAATCAGAAAACAATTTACTAAAGCCAGCAGCAAACATCTCATAACCCAACCGCGGGCTTCAGAAAATCAGGTAACTATTGTCAAGAAACCGTCGCCCCACTAAATACGCACACCGAAACTACGACGTTGGTACAACGTTCGAACAAGTTTTAACACCTCCTAACCAGTTATAACAACCAATATAGCAAGTTGTAACAACGTTCAAATACGTCATAAACACGTTAAGCCAAGATGTAACAACTTTATTACAAGTTGTAACAAGCGGAAAATAGAGACAGTTTCGGTTTGTGATTGACATTGGTACCAATTTCCATCATCCATCAGACAAAAATAGGGGGTCTAACTCTATGAAAAAAAGCTTTTAAATTGTTCTCAAAACCAGCAATAAATTTTCCTAAAGAAATCTAAATTTAAACAGTCAAATTTAATTAACAAATTTAACAGTCAATTTTTCAGTTGTTCACTTGTAATACCACCAAAACAAGCTATTAGACAAAAAAAATTACCAAAACTATGCAACAATTTTCCCCAAAACCATGCAGCAATATTCAGTGAAACATCATTTAATCACTTTAAATAAACAATAATTTTCTCCCAATAACAACAATTAAATTCCTTAAAATCACCTTTTAAACTAATAATATAATATAATGTAATATATAATATATATATATATATATATATATATATATATATATATATATTATATATATATATATATATATATATATTATAATTGGGCCTAGGATTCTTGAGTAGGTTAGGTTAGGTTCTTTTCAGTCAGTTTCATTTATAATTTTCTAGGATGTTATTTAGACTAATTTATTAGAAAACGTTAATGTATTTGTTCCAACAGTACATATAGGTACATACTGTATTTGTTCCAACAGTACATATAGGTACATACTGTATTTGTTCCAACAGTACATATAGGTACATACTGTATTTGTTCCCCACAGTACATATAGGTACATACTGTATTTGTTCCAACAGTACATATAGGTACATACTGTATTTGTTCCAACAGTACATATAGGTACATACTGTATTTGTTCCAACAGTACATATAGGTACATACTGTATTTGTTCCAACAGTACATATAGGTACATACTGTATTTGTTCCAACAGTACATATAGGTACATACTGTATTTGTTCCAACAGTCATATAGGTACATACTGTATTTGTTCCAACAGTACATATAGGTACATACTGTATTTGTTCCACAGTACATATAGGTACATACTGTATTTGTTCCAACAGTACATAGGTACATACTGTATTTGCCGTAACTACTATCGTTTTAGGAGGATGGGCTGCAAAAGTATTCAACAATCTTAACAAAACTAAGCAACAATTCCCCCCCCCCACCCACCACCAAAAAACGCCCCCCCCTCTACCCACGTCAACGCCCCCTCTCTACCCCTCAGTCTCCCCTCCCCTCCCCCTCTCTACCACCTCCTATTCTTGCCTTCCTCCATGCCAGTTTCTCTCTCTCACTCTCACATAAATTCCTCTCCCCCCCCCCCCACCTCTCTCTCTGTACCGTTCCTTCCGTTCCCTCTTCCATCTCCCCTTTCCCCCTTCCATTTCACCACCCTTATATTAACCCTTCTATCTATGTCTATCTGTTCTCTCTCCACTTCAACCTCCTTTCTGTTCCTCTCACACCTCCTCTCCTCCCCTCCCTCCTTACCTCCTCTCCTCCCTCTCCCTTATACATCCCTCTCCCTGCCTCACCACCACCCAGAGCCTCACAGTTCACTCACCCTGGTATTAAACAACGTCAAATGATCGTAAGAGGAAGGAACGAGGTGGCAGCAAGCAGCTCGTTGTTGTGGGGTAAGCATATCCATCACAGGCTGGCTATATTAAGCACTACATTAGGCAGGGAACTGGAGATTATCGCCGTGATATTCAATTCGCCGGGATGAATTTGCATTTTCCTTCTTTTTAGAAGCCTGATACGTTGGAGGGAAGGGAGCGGGGGATTGTTCAACGCACGTGGGTTAAGATATGCCACAGCCCGAAACGCATTGCGTAATAGTGGCTTTAGGCATTGTATGTACTAGCTCTATCTATAATCGATCCATTTTATGTAAAATCTCTATGTATGTACCTTTCCTGAATAAACATATTTATTTTATTTTATCAAGGGGAGGGGGGGGGGAAGTGTGCCATAAAGGGGGGGGGGGTGAGGGACGTTTGCCATGACAGACAGATGGTGGTGAGGTAAATCTGTTCAGCATCCCCCGTGGTTCACTTGACTATTTAGGTGTTCCCCTGTGTCCCTTAGTGCTTCCAATTGAAAAAAAAGTTTGTATATATCTGCCCCTTGACTTTTTCTGGGAATTTTGTATGCCGCGATCATATCTGCGCAGTTTCGTCTTAGCTTCAGTGTGGATCCAGGCTTCTTTTCTAGTTGTGTGCTTCATATGGAAAGGGTTCCATGACAGGGCTGCATACTAAAGAGCTGGTCTCACTTAGGTGTTAGACTTGAGGGTTTAGTTAATTTTTTAATGGGTAGGGTATTTTTTTTTACCCTTCATTCTAGACTGTACTTGAGAGCCCTTCACTTTTATTCTTATCCTCGTAACTTTGCAGTTGCCTGGGTTGGTGTCCTGAAGCCATTCTTTAGACCATTTCTGGAGACATACATTTTGCAATGTTTAACAGTCTTCCTCTGTTCCGATATATCTCTAAGAGATTTACATGATTTACATTTTCAAGTGTACCATGTACGGACCCTTGAGGCACTCCACTCATCACCCCTCCCGTCACCCTTCTCTCTAATCTGTTTTTTCTTAGATTATCTAACGGCTTCCCTACAGGTCTCGTTCCGTCAGTACAAGGACCGCATCCCCCGCTGTAGACCTGGTCCGAGAGGTTCTTGATCCCCTCCGCTGCTACTTCCCCTTCCTGTTCTCTTCCTTACGTATTCAACGTAGGCAGAGACCAACAGGGGAAGGGAAATGTGAAGAGAAAGGGTAGGGAGTAAGAGAGACGGAGGAGATATGAAGTGTAGGAAGAAAGAGGTTATAGCAGAGGATCGAGAGTGATTGGTGGGAGTATACGGCGAGAGAGAGAGAGTAAGGAGATGAGGAGACAGAGAGAGAGAGGAGAGCGTAGCATAGAGAGAGAGACGAGAGACCTGTAAGAGGTATTTGTCCCGTTGGCGGTCCTATGACGAAGCACCTTCCATATACCATCACCTCCCCCTCTCACTATCACCTACCCCCCCATCACAACTTCACCCCGCCCCTTCGCCCCCCCTCCCCCTCCACCATGCCCCCCCCCCCTCCCCGGCATCGTTTCACGGGCACGACACCAGAAACACAGAACAGCAAATTCAGGCACATAAATCGCCCCAGCAGCATGACCTATTAACAATTGTCATTCCCGGCGCGCCGGCCCATTGATTTAGGTGTATTTTTTTATGCAGTTATTGATATAAATCGACTTTAAATTGTCGAGGTAAATAGCTACGTGTCTGGGGGTTGCAGGTTAAGAGGGGGGAGGGGGAGGGGAGGTGGAGGATTTATGGAAGGGGGGAAGGGAAGACGAGAGGAAGGGAGGTGAAGGATACAGAGGAGGAAGGGTGGGGGCGGAAAGTGGAGTGAGTAATAAGTGGATGGCGAAATGTTATCTAGTAGGGGAGGACATATCTGCACCTCTGCCTGTCTTCATTTTTAGTTGGTATACATCATTGCCCAGGCGCTACCTCAGCTCTTTCTTTTCTTTGGCTTTGCACTGTTGTGTGCTTTGATTGGCCTTTGTTAGGGGGTAGTTTGCTTTCGTAGGAGCTGGTTGGGCAGATATGGCTGTGTGTTTCCCTTTGGGACGGGGAGGAAGGAGAGGGGGGGTTGGTTCGATGCTAGGTATGTTATTGTGGACGGCATCCTGTGTACTGCTGCTGAATGTGACCTGTATACATCGGTTTTGCGCTCTCGTCTTTGGTTTGTGGTTGTATTCTTCTCTGAAGTTACGTATATCCTGGTACGGGACGTTTGTCCTGTGTTGGACTGCGCTGCGTATACTGTTTGTAGCTGCCCGGGATCTGCTGTTGTAGCTGTCACGTCTGCTGTGGTAGCTGAGGGTCTAACGGTCTGCCTGTTGTGCCTATCCACGTCTGCTGTTGTAAGTCTTCCATCGTCTACTGTTGTTGCTTGTCCACGTCATGCTGTCTGTATTCTGCAGCCGGTCTCGCTGTCTGTAGCCTGGCCACGTCTGCTGCTGTAGCTGTCACGGTCCGTGCTGTTGTAGCCTCGCCGCAATTCCGCTGTCGTTGCTTCCACGTCTTCCACTGTTGTAGCTGCCACAGGTCCTACTGTTTGACTGCTGCCACACGTGTCTGCTGTTGTAGCTGTCACGTTCTGCTCGCGTGTAAGCTGCCCACGTGTCTCTGCTTTCGTGCTGCCCCCTGCTGTGTATGCCTGCCCTCCGCTGTTGTAGCGGTGCCATCATTCTGCTGTTTAGCTGTCCACGTCTGCTGTGTAGAGCTGCCACGTCTGCTGTATGCTAGCTGCACGGTCTCTGCTGTTGTCAGCGGCCAACGTCGTCCTGGCTGTTCTAGGCTGCCCACGTCTAGCTGTTGTAGCTTGCCACCGTCTTCTTGTTGCTAGCTGCCACGTCTGCTGTTGTAGCTGCCACGCCTGACTGCTGATTGCTAGCTGCCACGTCTGCTTCGAGTTGTAGCTGCCACGTCTGCTGTTGTAGATGCATGTCCTAGCCGTCTGCTGTGCTTGTAGCTCGCCGACGTCCTGGCTGTTGTAGCTGCCACGTCTGCTGTTGTAGCTGCCACGTTCATGCTGTTGTAGCTTGACCCCGGCTGAGTGCTTGTAGCTGCCCTACCATGTCCCTGCCTGGTGTATGCTTGCTTCACGTCTGCTGATGTTTGCTGTGACATGGTACTGCGGTCTGGATGGGGTACTTATAATAGCCTTCTTTATGAGCGCCATTCCTGCTTGCGTGTGGTTTCATGCCATGTTATTTCGTGGGGTACCCGTACTTGAAGGATAGACTTTAGTCTGTGCGGACGTCGTGCTTTGTGTACGGGTTATGTTGGTTCACAAGGGGATTGCGTGTACGGGAGAGGTAGGGGGGGTCATTGCATGTGGATAGGGGGGGTATTGCATGCTGGTAGGGAGGGGGTATTTTCATGTGGCTAGGGGGGGATCTGCATGCCTGAGGTGAGGGGGGGGTATCTGCATAGTGGTACGGAGTGGGTATTGCTCCGCATGTCGGGTAGGGCGGGGAGTCATTTCACAGTGTGGATACTGGGGGCGGGTCCTTGGCATGTGGTGGTCTGCTATGCATGCAGGCGTGAAGGGTAATCTGGCTAAGGGTGGTTAGGATGGCGGAAGTGAGGATTGACGAAGTAATGTGTGGGGGATTGTAGAGTGGTAGTGGAGGGCGATCTTGTATATTTGTGGTGGTTGGATGTGGTTCTCGGAAGAGCCAGAGTAGCATGCTGTGGGTGACATGTGAGGGGGTCCGACCTTTCTTTTTTATTTTTATTCGGACGAAAAGCAAAAGATCAATCTATATAACCGGTTCGAAGTAAGCGCTGTGCTTTGACTTGGTGATGGTCCACAGAGCCCGCTATCGACTCCGTTTCACGGCTTCCTGTTAAGACACGGTGCTCGAGGATGCCAATCCTAAGCCCCGAAGGCTGGGATAAATTATTTGTTATAGACCGAGAGTATTGACTTGTTTTCGGCTGTTGTGCAGTGCTCAGGCGGAGGGTATATCATTGAATAAGATTACTGCATTCATGTATCTGTTTTTTGAGTACACTAAGTACCGCTGTTGTGGATGTCTCGTCTTGACTGTGTATATGAGTCGAGCTTCTCCCTGTGATTGTGTTGGCTGTGTGTGTGTGGGTCTTGTCTGCTTTTGAGTGCTGTCGATGCTTGGTCATGCTAGGTGTGGGTCGTGATGGTGTGTGTGTGGTAGGTGTCGTGTGCTTGGGCGTGTGTGTGGTGTGTGTGTGCTCTAGTCGACCTGTGTGTGGCTGTGTGTCGGTAGGCTCGTCTGCGTTTTGTGGTGTGTGTGTTGCTTGTCTACTTTTTGTCGTGTGTAGAGTGTGTGCTTGTCATACTTTTGATGTGAGTGTGGTTGGTACCGTCGTCTACTTTTGTGTGTTGTGTGATTTTGTCCTGCACTTTGTTTCTCTCTTGAATGTGATTACAAAACTTTCGTGCGGTATCCGTTAATAGGCCATCAATGTTTTAGTATTCCTGTATATGCTTTCCCGTGATGATGGGGAATTTTGGTCTCTGTTTTTCTTCTGTGTTGTGAGTGGTTATTAGGTTTGGTGGCTGTACACTATCTTTGCCGTGGTCTCTGCCGTCTTAGTGTGGCGTTGTAATGCGTTTAATAGTTTTAAGGGGTGTGTGTGTGTGTTGTGTGTGTGTGGTGTGTGTGTGTGTGTGTGTGTGTGTGTGTGTGTGGTGGTGTGTGTGTCGTTGTCTGTGTGTCGTCCTGTGGTGTGTGGTTCGGTCAACTCCACGCTATTTCGTAGGCTCTTTGCCGGGGCTTTGAGCTTTGGCTCTAGTCGGCTCTCTCCCGCCTTCTGTGCTCGGAGTGCATCTGTGTGTCGTGGTGTGTGTGTGTGGGTGCTGATGTGTGCTACTCACCTGATTTGTTACCTCACGTCTCGTATTTGTTGCCTTGCGGAGGGTATGCAGCTTTGGCTACTTTTGAGTTCCCGGCCTCTCGTGTACTATACTGGCTCACGAATCCAGTAGCACTGGTGTAGATCAGATCCCGACGAGCCTACTCGGGCTCGTATCCATAGCCTAACCCTTGAATACGTCGTGTACGGGAGGGCGGCCCTGCCACACACCATCACTAGCCTTACACAGGCGAGTTCCATCTGCTATCACATAGGACTCGCTCATCACATGAAAAAAGTTCCTTCCTACATCGTTCTCCTGTGGCCTCCATGTGGGTGACTCAGTTTCCCAGCCTGTGTTCCCATCTGTTCTCGCGTCAGCACCGACCCAGTTTCGTTCGAATAGATTTGATTCCTTGTCTCCCCGGCTTCGACTTGTCCTCTGCAGGATTCTCTTAGCGTCTGGGAATCATATCTCCCCTTACTCTTCTGTCTTCCAGGTGTTCGTAAGGTGCATTTCCCGCAGCCTTCCGTCGCACTCATTGCCTCTTATGTTGCTGGTACTACGTCATGAGTAGGCATCCTCTTGGACTTGTTCCCCGCTAGACTTGCATCGTACACTGTTCGCTGACAAGGTAGCACGGGCGTACCCATGCTTCAGCCAGGTCGCTCCAGTACTCCAGGATTGGTCTTACATATGTGGTGTACCAAATTCTGAATGATTCCTAGTCCCAGGTCCTAAACCGCGTGTTCTGATGTAGCCAGACCTCGCTATCATGCCGACCGGATGTTTAGCTCCTTTGTATATGGGGCTTGATCAGGAAGAGACAGGATTTGGTCGTGAGTATTCAACTCCTGAATCTTTCTGCTTCTCGACTCCGGTGATCATTAAGGTAGCGTACAGCTTCCAGTATTGGTGAGACCGAGTGCTGTCCACCTCCTGTGTCTGGGATCCCCTAGGTTTCCACTGCATAGTTGCAGTAATGCATACTCGGGTTGAACACTCAACAGCCAATGTTGGAGCGATCACTCAGTCTGGTCGAGGGTCGTCTTGTGCGATCCCGACTAGCGTCCCTCAGTCAATCCTCCTCAGCATATATGCTGATGCATCACATCAGCAAACAGAGAGAAAACGAGTCTATACCCCTCTGGGGATCATTTACATATCTAGCCAAAACAGTATAGGTCCAAGGACTGACCCCGGCGGGACTCCGACACTCGTAGCGCTCCTGCCAAGAATCTGAGAGCCTCACCACTCAGCACGACTGACGTCTTTGTCTCCTGTTGCTTAGCTTGGTACTCCTGTATCCAGACGGAGAAGTACCTCCCTTTCACTGCCAGCCTGCATCCTCGCAGCTTTTTCACTAGCTCTCGTTGTGGCTGTATCACAAGGGGGCCCGTTCTGACGATCCAAAATATGCAGTCGTGCATCCCTTCTCTTTCTTGCCTTATTTTCGTTGCCTGGTCGTAAATCACATAGGTAACCCTGTGAGGAGGACCTGCCATCCCTGAATCACATGTGGTGCTGTGTTACAACAGTGTCTTTCGCATCATGGTGCTCCATCTAGCTGTTCTTCGCAACAATCTTCTCGCATCTAGCTATGCATCGGATTGACTGCCTAGGTTATGGGACACTGGCCCTGTAATTCAGTGCCGCCTGACTATCCCTTTCTTGGTATAGTCGGGACTGAACAGTCCTAGCGTGGCTTTCCTAAAGTTTCCTGGCAGATCTGGCTCCCTGTTGCCAGAAGATTGTGGTATACCACTATGGAGGAGTGGTATGCACAGTTCTACTGCTCCTTCCTACAGTATCTCAGGGGCGAGATCCAGTCTCGGGCCATGAGCCTTGGGTGTCACTTCCCAAGCTCTAGTAAACACTTCTTACTTCCCGCGGTCTCGGTAATTCTCAAATCTCCAGTGGTTCTGTTAGCTATCCCCTCCTTAACTCTGGGATTTCTCCTTCTTTAGAGGTGAAGACCTCTATTGGAGTACCGGTCTTGCGTTGTATTCAGTTGGCATGCACAACTTCCTTGTGTTTGATAGTGAATCCTTCCACGTGTGAGATCATTAATTCATAACCTGTTTTTACTGTGTTTCTTATCTGATGAGGGCTATGCAGCAATTTAGCTGAGCTTTGACCTTGCTTGCCTATGGCGGATGTCTTTCGTATGTCTTTCCGCGCTCTCTTCTCATCCTGACATTAGTTCTATTCCTGGCTTCTGGTATCTTTGTTCTCTGCTCTCGCAAGTGTCCCTGTTATTCCTATAAATTCTCCAATGCCTCTTTTTACTTTTTGCTTAGCTAGTGCACATCTCTTGATTAAACTCATGGGTTCTCTCGATTCATTTCACTGTTTTCCCATTTCGGCCTGGGACAGAACTGTTTGCTCTGTTCCTTGCATTTTTGGTGGATGTAAGGTCCATTCAGTAGTCTGGGCCGTCATTTTCTCCAGCTGAGCTGTGTTCCCAGATGCTAGTGTCTTGTTAGGAAATTTTCTTTACCTCCTCATAGTTTCCCTTTCGGGTATTGCTAAGCCATTTGGTGGTTTCAGTTCATCTCCATCGAGGTTCAGATAACCCTTCTCAATCAGTACTACCAAACAACTCCAATACACTTGGATCGCTCATCCCTACTGGGGCCTCACAACCGTTTCTCTTATGTCAGAGTCGTTCAGGGGTGAGACCAGGTCGAGTCTCGCTGGTTCTCATTTCCTCTCATCCTTGTGGGTCTGACATGCTGGTTAAAAGTTCTAGTCACCTCCAGTACTTTGGCTCTCCACAGTATCCTCGGCCGCCGCTGCGGTTCCTTGTTCTCCCAATCAACACTTTCCGTGATTGAAGTCCCCGCATGCTGAGCAGGTGGGATCTATTTACTACAGGCAGCAGAGGCTGCCCTCTCAATATAGTGTTAACTGCATGTTGTGGGGTTTTCATCTCTTGACTGGGTCTTCTGTCATTTGGGAGGGTTATTATTACTGCTACTATATTCTTGGTCCTCCCATTGTCATGGTGCCTTGACTATAGTGCTCTCGAAGCCCTCACAGCCCGGATGATGCCATCTCCTTTAAAACTCATCCTTTCTCATGAGTGGGCCACTCCGCCTCCTCCCCTACCTTCCCTCTCTTTCCTAGTGTTACCTTCTGTACTCCGGGGAAACACAGCAGTTCGTTATGATATCCAGCAGCGTGATCGTGTGTGTGGTGTGCTGTGTTTCATTAGGATGCACATGGCATGTTGCTGCCCCTTCCAACGAGGACCTACAGTGCAAGTCCAAAACACCCACACACACCAGCACACAGCACCAGACACACGACCACACACAGAACCCCCGACACAAACACACAGCACACATCAGCAGACACAACAGTCACACTACACACACCTCGCATCGACCTGGACAAGCACACACAGCGACAAGGGAACCGGATAGAATAGGGCAGACTCTACAGCGCTGGGTCTTCCAAGTCTATGACCCGAAATGAATGTCTAGGCAAAGCTTATTATGATAGAGTCCTCTGGACATCCAACACCGATCGACCAAAGCAGGCTGGGAAGGGCAGGCGGGCATCCGTCATTGGTAAATCTGTTCTAATTTAGACACATTTCTCAACCAGAAACCTTAGACATAGCGTCACACTGGCATGAAAAAGCGGGGAGTGCGGGGGGGGTAAGATATGGATGCGAGTGGGC